>CM034468.1:28440930-28719189 GCA_019925255.1 Litchi chinensis
GAATCTTATTCCTCAACTCTTATAGTTGTTGATATAAAAATTGGGTAATAGTCTACCCAAATTTGATCAAAACTAGTATTAACAGTTAAAGATGTCAAATAATTGGCCACCATGTTTTCTAAAGTATAAACATGATGATAAGAACCATTCCTAGCAGAGACTAATAAATTCTTAATATCCTCAATAATTATCGTAATCTTATTGCAAGTTTCCACTCATAGTGTTGTTAAAATGGCTGTATGTAATGTGCTAGTAGTTTTTGTATCGGCCGACTGACCACCAACACATTCTTGGACCTTGACACATGACTCAGTCTTGGTATCAGTTTACAATAGACGTGACAACGGTTTAAATTAAATTTGAATTGTTAATGGGTTGAGTCAAATTTTACTTCCACCAATTAGCTTATATTAGATTTGAAAATGAAAATCCATCCTATTTGTTATTCTAATTGATTGCCAATAATCCATCCATTTAATCCACTTACCTTTATTATCGTTATAGAGCCACCCAAAAATACTAGTCACCTAAGTCGCCACACCCATAAATTATAAAATTCTTTTATTGCCAAAATAATCTTAATTTAAATTGCTTTATTCTCGTCTTCCTTTTTCTTCTCTTGCACTCCACTAATAGAAGTCTTTTCCACCTTTCTCCATCGCCTCAATGATCGTCTTACCCTATTATTAATTTTAGTATAATATTCAATTAGGTTTATATTTGGCATTTCGATGGATGTACAGAGTAAGCAAATTATTTTCAATTTTTTATGTTGGGTGTTTCATGTTTGAAATAAATGAGTGTTTTAAGAAAATTTTTAGGTGGTAATAGCTTTATCCTATCATTAATTTTTAGTAACTAATAATTTGCTCTCCTCAAAAAAATAATAATAATAATAACTTGCTTTGATTAAAAGAAAAAAAAAGTATAAAATATAAAATCAGAAAATTAAGAAACAAAATCCAAAATATAAGAATATTTTTCTCTAAAAAAATAATATAAGAATATTTGAATACTCCAATATAAACAGGCATATTATAATAATAATATCTCAATTAAATTAAATTAAAAATAAATGTTTATCAAAATCATTTTTTCATAAATATTAACAAAATATATCAAAATAAACAAGCACTTATCTAGAGAATTTGCAATGAAAAGAAGGAAAAAAATATATATATCTTTCTTTCTCGCGCTTCACCATGTTATATCACAAGCCTTCAATGTATCTAAATTCTAAAACATTAATAGATATATCCATATCAATATATAAATATGAACACAACATGAAATTTACAAATAACCAAAATTTTACCTTTTATTTATCTAAAGAAACTATACTGAAGCATTTTGTTGATTTCACAGTCAAATGATTTAAATCGAAGATATTTACACTACAATATTTTGATGTATTTATTTATCAACACTTCCAGAGTAATTAATAATATATACAAATTTACAATTACATTATGAGAAAAAATAAGTTCATACACTACATTTGAAAAAAAAAAAATCATAAGAACAGTATTACATTATGTTTTTTTAATATTAATTTTACCATACAAAATACACTCAAATCTCAATATCCAAATCTGCTTTGCACAAGGCCAAACCCATCAACATACAATTAAAGTCCAGCCCACACACCCAATTGGGCTGGAAAGATACCCAATCCACCCATTTGATACTTGATTAAATCCTCCTCCGAATAAGTAGGCATAATCCATGATCCTTTTTTTTTTTTTTTTTTTTTCGAAGTTCAATAATAATAGTTGAAAAACAATATAACGTAAATGTTATCTAATAAAAATATATATATATTCGATGAAAGTAAATAAAATAATTTGACACATATGCGTAATATTAGCCATTCATGTATGCCTAAATATAATTAAAATATTCCTAAAAAATTATTTATTTATAAAAATTTTACTTTAACAAGAAGCATAATTTCAGTCTTTAACAATTAATTTATTAGTTACATAATGTTGATTTGCTTGGTAGCTAAATCTATAGCCAAGATTGCAAACATATATCAACTCCATAGGGAAATGATTGTAATACCCGAAGCCATGGTGAAATGACCTAAGAGTTGACCTTGATAAATGCAAAAAAAAAAAAAAAAAAAAAACCTGCTATAGTGAGCCGGCCCGCCGCTCCTGTAAAGCAAAATGATAATCAACGAATTCAGTAAAGAAAACATGACTTAAGTGGCTGCAACCCATTTTTATTGTTTTATTGTAATATTGACATAACAAAACACGGTGCAAATTTTAGTTCAAAAAAAAAAAAAAAAAGACATGGTGCAAATTTTGATTTCTTGAAGGGAAACAAGTTAAACCAAACAAAATGGGATCAAACAAGAAAGACTTTATTTTGGTGTATATATAGATTGCCAGTATTGCACATATGTGTAGAAGTATTTTATTTACCTTCATCAAATATTTGTCTTCCTCAAAGGAGTTCAACTGATTTCAATCGCTTGGGATGTGGTTCATCTTCTCGCTCACCCAAATTGAAACTTCTATTAGAATTTCCAGGATCATGGGCATACATTAAATGAACTCCACAGCTTTTCAGCTTGCAACATTCTATGCGTCGATGTTTAGAACCAAGATAGAATTGGAAAGTGACCTCAGTATTGTAACATAAGTCATCAATTACTCTACGATACACAAGATGATGAAATCCGATGTATAAATGATCCGACTCAACATAGTAGGGATCAGATCTTCCAAAATGACATCCCTTCCAATATGCACAAAAAGTATGCCACTGTCCATCTTTGGACTTGAGTTTACATTCACAACAAATGTCCAAATCCGAAAAAACTCAATTTGATGATGTTGAATTTCCACAACGGCACACAGAGCGAGAACTACAAAGTTATTGTTCCAACCTGGAGGCAGCTCCTTAGTTATCAAAGATCCTGTACTTCGTAAGCTAAACCATTCTGGAACCTCGCTTCCAGGAAAACATAGACTAGCTCTTGCTCGTAGATATTTATTAAGCTGTACCATAGTATCAATTAATTTTTCAAAAAGAAAAGGCAAAAACAATTAACATTATATCTAAATGGGAAGGACGGAGACTATGTTAGGAAACAGACTGACCGGTACACAAAGTGGCACAGTTGCATATGCAGATGCAAATTTCAGTAGAACATCTTCTACAATGTCATTGAGTCCATTCTGAAGGTTAAAACAATTCACGAACCTAACCCAAAATGTAGGCTCTGTAATTCTGTATTGATATGGAACGGACAACAACGGTACTGCTGCCAAAGAAAAGCAATTGTCTGCATATATAGATGTAGATGGAAGCTCTGGTAAAAATCGAAGCCTCTGGCAAAAGCTTATATCAAGGTGTTCCAACTTAAAAAGGTTTATGATGCTTGCCGGTATGCTTTCAAAATTGTTTTTGCCTAAGTATAATGTTCGTAGCTGTGACAAGTGACCAAGACTATCAGGTATCACCGTGACACCGCAATCAGTTAGATCTAGGTGCATCAGGCTGCACATGCCTAATAAAGCGGGCATGACCAAATTCAAATCCTGAAACTTACATCTTCCAAAACATAACGATTCAAGATTGCTCAAATGTACAATGGATGATAGTACTTCTCTTATTGCAGAATCAACAACATCAAGAGGGGGGAGATAAAGTTCTTTAAGAGATTTCTGCTTACAAATGCTGCTTGGAATACTCTTTAGCCTAGAACAGTTGTCAAGACGAAGGTCAACTAGTTTGGATAGCTTATCAATGGCAGGGGAAACTTCTTCTATGGCAGTTCTATTTAAACCTAAGTGTTCGACGTTACAAGGCATCTCAGGCAACAACTTGAGACTTGTGCAACCACCCATTACCAATATTTCAAGAGATTTCAAACCAGTAAAGCAGTCTGGAAGACCCTTAAGGCTTTTGCATCCATGTAGACTCCAAGTGGGTAAGCTTACTGAGATATTGAAGTGATGACGGAATTTCTAACAAACTTTTGCAAGCGGTTAGAATTAATTTCTCAAGATTTTGAGCCCCCGAGAGGTCTGGGCAGCTGATCAATTGCTTGGATCCAAAGAGATCAATTTCTTTCAAATTAACAAGTTGCTGTGAAGGAAAAGAAGGAAGAGAAAATTAATATAAATCAGCCCTTCCAATATCTACAAAATATTGCATATTATATATATGCATATAAAATACATATATATATATATATGCATACAAAATCAAAATATTCATTACCAAAACACCATTCCAGAGTTGTTTAATATTGCTGTCGCGCATGCTGAGTTTGACAAGGTGCTGAGGATAAAAATCTGATTGAAACGATTTGATTGGACAACCATCCCAGCGAAGGTACCTTAGTTCATTGAGTGCAAAATCAAGGCCTTCCGAAATGTGCACCTTATTCTCCGTTGTATCGTAATTTGAGCAATAGAACTCCAAAAATCTCATATTCCGCATACTAGTAAAAGCACAACGATTTAAGTCTATATGTTTTGTTTTAGACATATCGAAAGAGATGCCCTCAATTGCTTTGGAGCCCTGATATATTGTTGAGAAAGGATAAGTCAGCATCAAACACATTATAACAGTCATAGGTAATACATGTAAAATTAAAAATGCACAATATTCATATCTTAGACAAAGACAAGGCTAACAGAAATAATTCTCTTTAAGTTAATGTTTTACTAAATCTCACCGTATTTTTTGTAAGCACATGATAAATATCCTCATGATGCCACAATCTAGTTCGTTGACCAAGATCGTCAATGGATTGTTGCCGGACAATTTCCCTACCCATGGCTTGTAATAAATCATGCATGGTTATCGTGTTGTAACTTGATATAACTATCAAAGACTTATCAACAAGACCACTTATTTCAACATCCACGAAGAAACCACAAGCATTTAGAATTAGTTTTACAAAATCAATGTCTTTCCCTTTAAGAAAACATGCAATATCTAAAAATATCTTCTGCTGGTTATCATTTAATCCATCATAACTTATCTTCAACACCTCATAAATATTCTTATCAAGAATTTTTCCTAGTTTCTTAATTGCACTTTCCCAAACTTCTTTGCCCTTATCAAGTAGAGAGGAACCCAAAACTTTAAGAGCTAATGGAATGCCTCCAAGATAGTAAACTACTTTGTGTGACAACTTCTCATACTCCAATATGGGTCGATTTTGTCCAAAGGCATATCGACAGAAAAGCTCAAAAGCATCATCTATAGGCAATTCCTCAACCTCATATATTTGATCCACCCTACAATTTTTAAGCACTTGTTGATTTCTTGTTGTCATAATAATTCTACTTCCTAAACCAAGACAATCAAAACCTCCAATCAAATATTCTATTTGTCTAAAATCAGTCACATCATCAAAAACAACAAGAAGCTTCATACGGCCAAACCTTTTCTTTGTGAAAGTGCATCCTCCAAAAGTACACATATTTACATTTTTATCCCCTAATATTGCACAATAAAGTTCTTGTCGCAAAAGCTTTAGTCCCCCATTTCGTTCCGATTCTTCCCTAACATTATGAATAAAGCAAGAACCTTCAAATTGACAAGAGATTTTCTCAAATACAGCACCAGCAAGACTTGTCTTGCCTACACCACCAACACCCCAAAGTCCTATACTACGTACAGCCTCCAACCCAATTTGTAACAATGATTCAATTTCATTAATCCTTGAATTAATTCCTATCAAACCATTGTTGTCATTTGAGTACTCATCCTTCAGTCTCCTCAAAACATCTCGGACTATGTTCTCTATAAGAACAGACTCAGGCCTAACAAAACAGTAAAAACAACAACATAAAACCGTATTCAAGCATAACAGAAAAATAACATTAAAAAATGGAGCTTCATTTGCACGAAAAATATATCAAAAGTAGAACTAAAACACTTACTTGATGACACCGGAATCGAACCCAGATAGATTTGCAGCTTCTTTCAAAGCATTCCTCCATGTCTGCACTTTGTCCAAACTCTCCATAAAACGTACTTCATGCTCAGCAAAGGCTTGTGCAAAACTCCCAGTTTGATTCCTCACATCAGATGGATCCACCTCATAGAAAATCGGTACTACAATCTGTCCATACGTGTTCTTGCACTGAAGAATCTTCACAAGTTCTTCGAGGCACCATCTAGAAGATGCATACCCTTTTGAGAAAACGATCACAGAAATATTTGACTCTTCAATAGCTTTTAGAAGAGATGGAGAGATCTCATCTCCTCTTCTAAGTTCATAATCAATGAATGTTTCTATATGTTTGTTGCACAGAGCTTTGTGAAGATGGCTGGTGAAGTTGTTGCGGGTATCCTCGCCTCTGAAACTCAGGAAAACATCATACTTGAATTGAGTTAGTTCCATTGATGGTGCAGAAAGTGTTTGAGAAGAAGATGAGTGGTCGTGTTAGTTGAAGAAGATAAGTTTTGTGGGCATTTAATTGTGGAAGCCTCTGTTTCTTGCTCTGCTTTTCCAAAGTTGACAATGACTTGCACTTTTTTTAAAAGATAAAAAAATAAAAAAATTAAATGGTCGGCTGTCCAACCATTATAAATTAAATTTTGATAATTACTGGACAAACATGGGCGGAGGTAAGTATGTAGCGCTGGCAAGCCCATAAAGCATTTTGATTTTTTTTTTTCAAATATTATGAAAATACTCTTCAGTTTGCTGGTTACTTATAAAGTACTCTCCTTGTTTTATAGTATTACGAAAGTATGTTTCCACTTTTTACAGTATTACGAAAATACCCTCAATCTTATTACTTTCACCAATTTTTCTTTTAAGGTAATTTTTATTTTCAAGTTATTAATTTAATGTACGAGATAAGGTTCTAGATTATTATTTTGAATTTTGGATAATTATTTTGAACTCTTAATTTATAGATTTTATTGTTAAATATATTACGAATATGAAAACTTTATTGTCTATAAATGTAGAGATTTAAACTATTATTTAGCTTTAATAAAAGTGTTGTTTGTTTTTTTGACATATTGTATTTATTTTAATCAATTAAATGTGATGTTAATAATTTAGTTTATTAGGTCATTATATGATGTTTGTTCTTTTTTGTTTACATGTTATTCAAATTACATTAGGAAATTAAATTTAATATTTATTTAATGTATGTTAATTTTATTTTCAAATTGTTTAATTGAGTGATTTGATAATATTATGTTACAGTGTCAAATAACGATTTTCCTCATAAGTTTGTTATTATAAAATAAAAAATAAAAAATAAAAAATAAAAAACCTCCATTAGTCCAAATACCATATGTTAATTTAAGAACAGAATAAATTGAGGTTTGTTAATTTTATAGTCTGATAATATATTGTTGACATCTTTTGGTAATAAGTAAATATCCAAGTCTGCTAAGAATTTTAATTGAAAATCACTCAACAAATGATATGTTGGCTCATTCCAATCACTGACGTGTCACTTTCTAATTGAACACTCAAAAGTCCAACTCATCAACACCAAATCTTTGAAAAACCCCTCTTTTCTTCCTCTCAACCACCACTCTCTCTCTCTATCTTTTTCTACGTTGAGTAATCAAACACAGATGCAAAACGACATCGCTTCACAGCCAACAACAACAAACAACAACCATGTCTTTGAAAGACAACTCAGGCTACATCGTCTACATAGGTAACCAACCAACACTCTCTCAATCCTCCTTCAATTATTTCAATCAAACCCAGTTAGGGTTTCATTTCTTAACTACGTAACCGCGTTGCAGAAGAATAGTTTTGTCAATCAAAATTAGTTTGTTCGTTGAAATTTTTTGTTTTTGACTTCAAAGATAACATGTGCACTTCTTGTCTTTTTTTTTTTTTTCCTTTTTTCATTTCTTTTTGTTTTCCTGATCTATTCACCCTCTTGTGTATATATATATATATATTAGTAATTCTATTATCAGTACTTCTTAACTTTTAAAATTAGAACAAACCAATTAAATTCATCCGTTGCATTCTCTCTTTTAAAATAAATTCTCTCTCCTATTAATTTCAAATGCAATTGATTAATTTGATTGATTAGTCTTAACTTTAAAAAATTAAAAGATAGTGATGATAGAATTACTTTCATATATATATATATATATATATTACACTTCTTCTAAAAAAATTATATTATTAGAATGTGAAGTTTGAATTCACAATTATGGTTCTATGTAGACTTCATTGGGGTGGTTGGATTTTCTTTTTTATAAATTTCTTGCTGGAGAAGTAGTCTAAGCCAGTAGGAAATCTTGCAGAAGAAGATTTAAACCATGATAGAATGTGAAAAAAAAATAAAAAAAAAATCTTACACTTTAAAAGGTTAGGAATTTATTAATTAGTAATTCTGCCGCGGTATAATAATTACCCCACAATACAAAGGGAGGTCATTCCGTAACTTTGATCACCAAATGTCTTAGGGGATATACAAGCCACTTGATGAAGTGTAGTTATGCACTCTATTGGTTCAAATTGATATTTATTTGATCAAAATAATTAAAATTTAAAAAACGAAATTAAGAAAATGAAAATACAGTGTGGATTTCTTAGCCAAATTTTTTTTGTTTGATTTATTGTATTTTTCAATGAACTTTATTATATTTATACTTTTTATAAGAAAAGAGTGTACATGGAAATGATGTTTCAATTGAAAAGAAGCTAGGAGAGTAACATAAGAAGCAACGGTAGAAGCAAAATTAATCCATAGAAACTCATATAGTATTGGTTTAAAACGGTGAGCTCATAGCTACTTCCTAGAACCTTTCAAGAAGTGCATTGGCTTAAGAGAATCACAATCTGTTTTTATCTATTTATTTTGTTTCAGGACATCAATCTAGCTATATCTATTAATGTTGTGGTTGTTGTCTTCAAATTAAATATTTACTACTACGTTGATGCCTTGCCGCCTTGTGTAGAGTCAAAGACGAATATCTATGTAATACAATGACAGTTTCGGGAGTAATGGTTGTCCAATTTTTATTCCAACTTGTCCATTGTCGCTATTCTTGTTTAAGTTGACTTTATATTTATAGTTTTTATGATAACTTTTAAACTTCTCAGTTTGCTGGTTACTTACAAAATACTCTCCTTGTTTTAAAGTATTATGAAAATATATTTCCACTTTTTATAGTATCACAAAAATACCCTCAATCTTATTACCTTCTGCAATCTTTCTTTCAAGGTAATTTTTATTTTCAAGTTATTTATTTATTGTACAAGATAAGGTTTTAGATTATTATTTCAAATTTTTGATAATTATTTTGAACTCTTAATTTATAGATTTTATAGTTAAATATATTACAAATACGAAAGCTTTATTGTCTATAAATGTAGAGATTGAAATTTGAGATTTAAACTATTATTTAGCTTTAATAAAAGTGTTGTTTGTTTTGTTGACATATTGTATTTATTTTAATCAATTAAATGTGATGTTAATTTAGTTTATTAGGTCATTATATGATGTTTGTTCTTTTTTGTTTACATGTTATTCAAATTACATTAGGAAATTAAATTTAATATTTATTTAATGTATGTTAATTTTATTTTCAAATTGTTTAATTGAGTGATTTTATAATATTATGTTTCAATGTCAAATAACGATTTTCCTCATAAGTTTTGTTATTAAAAATAAAAAAACAAAACTCCATAAGTCCAAATACCATATGTTAATTTAAGAACAGAATAAATCGAGGTCTGTTAATTTTACAGCCTGATAATATATTGTTGGCATCTTTTGGTAATAAGTGAATATCCAAGTCTTCTAAGAATTTTAATTAAAAATCACTCAAATTGACGTGTCATTGTCTAATTGGACACTCAAAAGTCCAACTCATCAACACCAAATCTTTGAAAAACCCCTCTCTTCTTCCTTTAAACCACCACTCTCTCTATGTCTCTCTTTACGTTGAATAATCAAACACAGATGCAAAACGACATCGTTTCACACCCTAACAACAATAAACAACAACCATGTCTTCGAAAGACAACTCGGGCTGCACTGTCTACATGGGTAACCAACCAACACTCTCTCAATCCTCCTTCGATTTTCAATTACTTCAATTATTTCAATCAAACCCAGTTAGGGTTTCGTTTCTTAGCCATGTAACTGTGTTGCAGAAGAATAGTTTTATCGATAAAAATCAGTCGTTGAAATCTTCTGTTTTTGACATCAACGATAAAAGGTGCACTTCTTGTCCTTTTTTTTTTCTTTTCTTTTTGTTGTCTTGATCTATTCACCCTCTTACATATATATATGAACAATTCTAGTATCAGTATCTCCTAACTTTAAAAAGTTAGACAAATTAATTAAATTCATCCATTGTATTCTCTCTCTTAAAATAAATTTTCTCTCTTATTAATTTAAATGTAATAGATGAATTTTATTGGTTCGTCTTAACTTTTATAGTTTTATATGGACTTCATTAGGGTAGTTGGATTTTTTTTGTTTTTTGTAAATTTCTTGCTAGAAAAGTAGTTTAAGCCAAGTAGGAAATCTTGCAGAAGAAGATTTAAACCATGACAGAATGCAAAAAAAAAAAAAAAATCTAACACTTTAAAAGGTTAGGAATTTATTAATTAGTAATTCTGCCGCGGTATAATAATTACCCCACAATACAAAGGGAGGTCATTTCATAACTTTCATCACTGAATGTCCAAGGGGGTTATACAAACCACTTGATGAAGTGTAGTTATGCACTCTATTGGTTCAAATTGATATTTATTTGATCAAAATAATTAAAATTTTAAAAATGAAATTAAGAAAATGAAAAAACCATGTGGACTTCTCAGCCGATTTTCTTTTTTTTTTTATATATTGTATTTTTCAATGAACTTTATTATATTTATACTTTCTATAAAAAAGGAGTGTACATTGAAATGATGTTTCAATTGAAAAGAAGCTAGGAGAGTAAGATAGGAAGCAACAGTAGAAGCAAAATCAATCTATAGAAACTCATATAGTATTGGTTTAAGATGGTGAGTTCATAGCTACTTCCTAGAACCTTTGAAGAAGTGCATTGGCATAAGAGAATCACTATACGTTTTTATTTATTTATTTTGTTTCAGGACATCAATCTAGCTATATATATTAATATTGTGGTTGTTGTCTTCAAATTAAATATTTACTACTATGTTGATGCCTTGCCGCCTTGTGTAGAGTCAAAGACGAATATCTATGTAAGACAATGGCAGTTTCAAGAGTAATGGTTGTCCTATTTTTATTCCAACTTGTCCATTGTTGCTATTCTTGCTTAAGTTGACTTTATATATATAGTTTATATGGTAACTTTCAAACCATTAGGACCAACTATCTCAATCAATCATTATATTTCCTTTCCTAAAAAATTCTTTCTCCCATTTAATATAGATGTAATTAAAAGTTTGGATATAATTTAAAAGTTATGATGCACTGACTATATAATAGGACCCGATCTGAATTCCCTCTATTGGAACTCACGAGATCCTACCTAACACTCCACGAAACTCTTCTGAACTCTAGCTAGCATCACTAAAAAGACGACGTGGAGTGAACCCTTAAAATTTGACTATTACTACATATATGAATTATAATTATTAAAATTTCCTTTTACTAAAATTAATGTTTTCCCAAAAGAAATTTCAGCAGCATAACGGCTGCTTTTCAAAGTCTTCCATAAATTTCAAATCACCTGAAAACAATTTAAAAACACTTCAAAAATTTTATACATTCTTCTCCACTTCCAATTTGGACCTTCGGTCCATCTCAATCAAAATCCTAACCACAAAGGATCTATTTTGATGAAAATCATTTCAAAATTTGAAAACACATTTTCATGCATGCAACCAAAAATAATTACACGTACTTCAAACATTTACATCATGCATATAAGATAAGTATCAAATATTTCATTTACATTGACACGATACATCACTACAGATGTGGCAAGTTTTCAAAACTCATTTACAATCAAAACATAAACATGCACATAATCTGTTTTAAACAAAATATGTGAAAGTGTGATTTCATAGAAGAATAAATCATATTCAGCCCACCTCATCTGAAGTATGAGAACAGGTACCCTAATCACTCATCCACGTACCTCGGGAGGTTTTTAGAACATAGAACCAAAGAAAAGTGAGCTAAAAGAGCTCAATGAATGTTTAGAGTTTTCTATTTAAACTATTTCTTTTAAAATCTACCTTCCAAAAATATTTAAAAAAAAATTTATATTTCTTAAACATTTTCATTTTTAAAACCATACACTTTACAAATTTACTAAGCGATTTTAAAGGCTCGTAATCATACTCAAAATATGATAAGGTTTCTTACTAGAATAGAATCATAAAATGCTAAAATATTTCATAAACTTTCGAAGGGTAGCTAAAACATTATCTTTTTGAAATCCACATCTAATGGTGTGCTTTTCTTTCTAAAATTGTACTAATGGAAACCTAAAGATGCTACACTCATATGGTGACTCATCTAACGCCACTCAATGTGAGATCTAAAGTTATAATCACATGGCGACTCATCTAGCACCGCACATCGTGACATGCTATAAAGACATCTCACTACTATGTAACAGAGTTCTATATCTCATATGTTGCGTATGTAGAGCAAAATAATACCCCACATGTGTGGAGGGCGATACAATAGACACGGCAGACTCAATCCCCCTAATGTTAGTGACACGTCTTTCCAACACTTGTCATACACTGCGGGGTATACTGATCGGTACTGCATACATAAATTCTTATAAATGTGGGTAATTCATTAGCCTTTGAAAACTTTCTTTGCATATATTTCAAAGTTGAATCTTTCATTTGATAATCATAAAAATACTAAACATATTTCACAAGATTTCAATAATGCATAAACATTATTTTACAATCTCATATATAAAACAATTCATTTCAAACTAAAACATAAAAGTATTTATAAACTAGTATATTTGATGGAAACTCATAAGAATGCTTTAAATTTAGTCATACTAAAACATAAAGCATGTTGTCTTTAAAATACTAAAAGCTTTTTTTTTACATGATATAAAGACATTCATAAACTAACATCCTTAATATACTTTAAAACATGCATACTGGAAACATGGAAACATATTGCTTTTAAAAGAAACGCTAAAAGCATTTCCTTTGAAATCAATGCATAAAGCATCCATAAATTAATATGCTTAATAAAAACTTATAAAAGAATGCTTTAAAAATTAGGTTAATAAACATTTAACATTCACAAAATATTTTTACACTCACTTGGCTTCCGATCACTAGAATACCCTTCAACAACTCTTCCTTGATTTCTTTACTTCCTTTTTACCTACAATACACATTCTAGTTTAAAATCCATCACCTAATCATTTGAAACCAATACTAATTCACTCAAATTGGCATTCAAACCATTATACCCTTCATCTAGGCCAATTACACTATCTTATTATATACATTATTCTTTTGATTTTTCCATATATTAATCATCTTAAATTCATCTCAACATCATCGTAATTCATTCACATGACAACAACATAAAATGCACCCTAAACTTCCATACTTGGTTGAATTCATTTAACAATCCAATCCAAGATTTTTCTTTTCATTTTCTTAATGCTAACTAATTTAGAATCATACAAAACCTTAAACAAACACATCAAAACAAAAAAATCAACACACATTCATCAAACCCTAGCCTTGTTTGAATCTACAATCATGCCATCTAACATCATTCTTCCACTTCCATGACCACCAAACACATTAAAATCACCCTAAATCTCATGGCAAATCATCTAGTATCCAAACCAACATCAACTCAAACTCAAATCAAAAATTCAATTTCATTAGTATACTTACCAATGGTTCTTGAACCATAAGCCTTGTTTCCTCACAACTTTGAACTCTCAAATCTTTAAATCCATGCATTAAAATCACAAATCATTCATTAAAGACCATAGATCTAAAAATTTTCACAAACGAATCATAGAAACTTGGATCTTACCTCTTCAAATCAACTTGTAATAGATGATTTTCACTCATAGGCTTGTATACACCATTTGTATGGCTTGAAAACACTCAAAAATTCCCTAAAAACCATGAAATGTAGTTGCTGTCCTTGGTCTCTCTTTTTTGGCCGAATCTCTCTTCCTTTCTTGCAACTTCTTCTTTTGTTTTTCTCTTCTCATTTCATGACAACTCAACTTTATATAGGCCTTTATTTGAATTAACAATTGCCCCTAAACTAACCTTAAATTTACAAGATTACCATTAGTTAGAATTCAAAGCTTTTGATTAGTTGAAATCTAATAATCAATTCAATTCTAACTAATTCTATTCCATTTCAACCAAATGCTAACTAATTAATTAGGTTGTCTCCAAAATTACCCATATGCCATCCTTATCTCTACACACATGTCACTCTCTCATATTTTCAAAATTTCCAAAATGCCCTTGCCATCACACTTTAATTACATCATTACCTTTTTCTAGAAAATTTCTTTATTTCCATCAATTGCCCTTCCAATTCCCATGATTCCATCCATAACCTTTCTAGAGAATTCCATTCCCCTTTTCACATATTTAACCTTAGGTGGGTGTAATTAGGATTCCAATTGAATGTGTTTAGAAAACAATCGGCCATACTAATTCTTGTATTCGAATTTATCTCCAGTCTATTTGAACTTCCTATTAAAATTTAATTACACATCTGGATACTTTAAAATTACTTTATTATTCCATAAATAAGAGCATACTTGTACAATACCTTGTACAGTACATATATAACACTAAAATCGGGAGGGTACATTACACTATAGAAGCTCTATATATACATATATATATATATATATATATGTATGTGTGTATGAGCGAGAAGGAAAGTATGATAGTAACAAGACCAAAAGTGAGGCAGACCCCAATAGTCTTTGTAGATGACCTTTGCAATTAGTTGAATTGTTAACGGGTTAAGTCAAATTTTACTTCCACTGATTAGTTTATATTATATTTGAAATGAAATCTAAACTTATTTAAGATAGTGTTTATGGACTGGTTTAGGTGAGTGTAAGGAAGCTGGATATTAGCCTAATATAGGGCTGGTTTGAGGAGTAAGGGAGTCCGGATCACCTACAAAAGAGAAAATTAGTTAGGGTGACCCTGACGAGGTGCTAGCGATCACACTCTAACAGTCAAGTCATATAATAATCAATCGAGATGAGGCACCTCTAAAATATATGCTAACATGGATGGATGAGCGGAGACAAACTGATATGAGATGAAGTGAAAATTAGAGGAAAACATGTAAAAAAGATGAAAAAAGCATAAGAAAGAAGAGTGAAGACAAACCAGCAAAATGAAAATGCATGAGGGTTTAAATAGGAAAACATGACTGTCCTTTTGGACAAGTGTCAACTCATCATTTATCCTCTTGGATTGGTTTACGCCAGCGTCCTTGTCAATGAGGTTGTCCTTCAACCATTTTGGGAACCCCTTATGTCTTGGATGTCTTTGAAACCTCCGAAGAGGTTAGGCTCCTAGAGATTGTTCTGGGATGCTTGCTCTCGAGAATGTTCACATTAATGTTCTGGTCATCGGGGTTGTCCTTTAATCATTCTAAGAAACCCTATGTCCTAGACTTCCTTCAACCTTCCCAAGAGGTCAGGCTCTTTAAGATTATTCCGAGACGCTTCCTCTCGGAGAGATTCATGGTCTTCCAAAATTTTTATCTTTGTTTTTGCCAGATATTCATTTCTTTCCCTTGCCAATTATCCTTTTATTTTCATTGACGATTTTTCTTCGTTAACAATAGCAATAAATTTTGATAACAGCTAGAATGAGATCTCTCAAAAGGAAGAGTGAAAAAAGAAAAGAAAAGAAGAGGCAAACACTTAAAACTGCTTGTCATATTGGTCTAACCTTTTAAAGCAATTCCTAAACTTGGACATCTCACTACAGAAGAAGATATCTAGCAAATCTGACTGAAACTTAAAAAATCGTTTGAAGTTCGTATCTTACATATGAAAAAAAAAAAATCATAGAAACGCCATTATATTATGTTTTTCAAATATTAATTTTTCCATACAAAATACACTTAAATCTCGATATCCAAATCTACTTTGGACAAGGCCAAACCCATCATCATACAATTAAAGTCCAGCCCACACACCCAATTGGGCTGGAAAGATACCCAATCCACCCATTTGACACCTGATTAAATCCTCCCACGAATAACTCGGCATCATCCATGACCCCTTTTTTCTTTTTTCAGAGTTCAATAACAATTGTTGAAAAACAATATAATCTAAATGTTATCCAGTAAAAAAAAATGATGAAGGTAAATAAAACACTTCGACACATGTGCATAGTACTAGCAATCTATGTATACCTAAATAAAATTAAAACAACGGTGAAAATGTAAGAAGCACAAATAAAACTAAACACAACATGAGCAACAATGATGAGAATGAAGATGCAACAATCCATGAAATTGAAAGAGACTGGAAGCAGAATGATCAAGCTAAACTGCAGTAAGAAAATTAGGCAATTTAGCTGCAACCACATCACCTTAACAAGAAGCATAATTTCATTCTTTAACAATTAATTTATGAGTTACAAACATAATGTTGATTTGCTTGGTAGCTACTTCTATAGCCAAGATTGCAACCATATATCAACTCCATGTGGAAGCGATTTTAATGCCCGAAGCCACAGCGGAAGCACCTAAGAGTTGACTTTGATAAATGTGAAAAAATAACTGCCATAGAGAACCAGCCCGCTGTGAGGTCTGCTCCTGTAAAGCACAATGATAATCAACGAATTCAGTAACGAAAACATAACTTCAGAGGCAGCAACCCATTTTTATTGATTTATTGTAATGTTGACATAACGAAACGTGGTACAAATTTTGATTTCTGGAAGGGAACAAGTTAAACCAAGCAAAATGAGATCAAATAAGAAAGACTTTATTTTGGTATATATAGATTGCTAGTAATATTGCACATACGTGTAGAAGTATTTTATTTACCTTCATCAAATATTTGTTTCTCCCTCAAAGGAGTTCAACTGATTTCAGTCGCTTGGGATGTGGTTCATCTTCTCGCTCACCAAAATTGGAACTTCCATTAGATTTTCCATGATCTTGGGCATACATTAAACGAACTCCACAGCTTTTCACCTTGCAACATTCTATGCGCAGATGTTTAAACTCAAGGTAGAATTGGAAAGTGACCTCAGTATTGTAGCATAAGTCACCAATATCTCTAGGATACATAAGATGATCACATCCTATGTACAAATGATCCGACTCAACATAGTGGGGTTCAGATCTATAAATGCGCTGATAACACACCAAACTGCCACAAAAAGTATGCCGTTGTCCATCTTTGGACTTGAGTTTACATTCACAATGAACCTCCAAATCGAAACCATACTCAATTTGATGATGTTGATTTTCTATAATGGCACACAGAGCAAAACCTACAAAGTTACTATTGTTCCAACCTGGAGGCAACTCCTTAGTTATCAAAGATCCTGTACTTTGAAAGCTAAACCATTCTGGAACCTCACTTCCAGGAAAACACATTCTAGGTTTTGGTAGCTTAACATTAGGTTGCTTTGTGCATAAAGTTGCTAGAGATGGAAGTTTCTGTAGAACATCTTCTACAATGTCATTGAGTCCATTCTGATACAGGTTAAAAAAATTCACGAAGCTAACATAAAATCTGCTAGCCGTGTAATTGTGTATGGAACGGACAAAAAAGGTACTGCTGCCAAAAAACAGCAATTGACTGCATTTACAGATATAGATGGAAGCTCTGGTAAAAATAGAAGCCTCTGGCAAAAGCTTATATCAGGGTATTCCAAATTAAAAAGGTTTATGATGGTTGCTGGTATGCTTCCAAAATTGTTTCTGCCTAAATATAATCTTCGTAGCTGTGACAAGTGACCGAGACAATCAGGTATCACTGTGACACCACAATCGGTTAGATGAAGCTTCTTTAGGCTGCACAAGCCTAATGAAGAATGCGTGAACAAATTCATCAAATCCTGAGGCTTACATCTTTTAAAAGATAAAATTTCAAGATTGCTCAAACGTACGATCGACGATAGTGCTTCTCTTATTGCAGTTCTAACAACATCAAGTTCTTTCAGAGCTTTCAAAGTTCCTATGTTGTCAGGCAACTTGTCAATTTTTGAGCAACCGCAGAGATGAAGATATTCAAGAGATTTCAGCTTACAAATGCTCCTTGGAAGACTCTTTAGCCTAGTACATCCGTGAAGAGCCAATTTAACTAGTTTGCTTAGATTATCAATGGCAGGTGAGATTTGTTCTATGGCAGTTCGAGTTAAATATAAATATTCAATATTACAAGGCATCTCAGGAAACATCTTGAGACTTGAGCAACCAAACATGTTCAAATATTTGAGAGATTTCACACCAGCAAAGCAGTCTGGAAGACCCCTAAGGCTTTTGCATTCATTTAGATACAAGCAGGTAAGCTTACTGAGATATTGAAGTGATGACGGAATTTCTAACACACTTGTACACCTATTGAGATATATTTTCTCAAGATTTCAAGCCCCCGAGAGGTCTGGGCAGCTGATCAAGTGCTCGGATCCACTGAGATCAATTTCTTTCAAATTAACAAGTTGCTGTGAAGGAAAAGAAGGAAAAGAAAATTAAGATAAATTAGCCTTTCCAATATCTACAAAATATTACATGATTAAGATATATATATATATATATATATATATATATGATCGAAATATACATTACCAAAACACCATTCCAGAGTTGTTTAATATTGCTATCGCGCATGCTGAGTACAACAATGTGCTCAGGATAAAAATTTGATTGGAACGATTTGAATGGGCAACCATACCAATATAGATACCTTAGTTCATTGAATACAAAATCAAGGTCTCCTGAAATGTGCACCTTATTCTCTATTGTACTGTCATCTGAGCAATAGAACTCCAAAAATCTCATATTCCGCATATTAGCAAAAGCACAAGGATTTAAGTCTATGTCTTTTGTTTTAGACATATTGAAAGAGATGCCCTGAATCGCTATGGAGCCCTGATTTATAATCAAGAAGGGATAAGTTAGCATCTGACACATTATAACAATCATATGCAGATGTAAAATTAAAAATGCACAATATTCATATCTTAGACAAAGAAAAAGTTGATCGAAATGATTCTCTTCGAGTTTTTGTTGTACTAAATCTGACCATATTTTTTGAAAGCACATGATAAATACTCTCATGATGCCATAATCGAGTCCTTTGACTAAAATCTTCAATAGATTGTTGTCGGAGAATTTCCCTACCCATAGCTTGTAATAAATCATGCATGGTTATCGTGTTGTAACTTGATATAACTATCAGAGACTTATCAACAAGACCATTTATTTCAACATCCGTGAAGAAACCACAAGCACTTAGAAATTGTTTTACAAGATCGATGTCTTTCCCTTTAAGAAAACATGTAATATCTAAAAATATATTCTGTTGATTATCATTTAATCTATCGTAACTTATCTTTAATACATCATAAATATTCTTATCAAGAATTTTTTTTAGTTTCTTGATTGCACTTTCCCAAACTTCTTTGCCCTTATCAAGTAAAGAGGAACCCAAAACTTTAAGAGCTAGTGGAATGCCTCCGAGATAATTAACTACCTTATGTGACAACTTCTCATAGTCCAATATGGGTCGATTTTGTCTAAAGGCATATTGACAGAAAAGCTTAAAAGCATCATCTACAGGTAATTCCTCAACCTCATATATTTGATCCACCCTATAATTTTTAAGCACTTGTTTATTTCTTGTTGTCATAATAATTCTACTTCCAGAACCAAGACAATCGGAACCTCCAATCAAATATTCTATTTGTCTAAAATCAGTCACATCATCAAAAACAACAAGAAGCTTCTTATGACCAAACCTTTTCTTTGCGAAGGTGTATCCTCCAAAAGAAATACTCATATTTACATTTTCATCCCCTCATATTGCAAAATAAAGTTCTTATCGCAAACAGTTCAATCCATCATTTTGTTCCGATTTTTCCCTAACATTATGAACAAAGCAAGAATCTTCAAATTGATAAGAGATTTTGTCAAATACAGCATCAGCAAGACTTGTCTTGCCTACACCACCAACACCCCAAAGTCCTATACTACGTACAGCCTTCAACCCAATTTGTAACAATGATTCAATTTCATTAATCCTTGAATTATTTCCTATCAAACCATTGTTGTCATTTGAGTACATATCGTTCAGTCTCTTCAAAACATCTTGGACTATGTTCTCTATAAGCACAGACTCAGGCCTAACAAAATAGTAAAAACAACAACATCAAACCCTATCCAAGCATAATAGAAAAATAACATTAAAAAATAATAATAATAACAAACATGAAGAAAATAAAAAACTGAGCTTCATTTGCACGAAAAATATATCAAAAGTAAAACTAAAACACTTACTTGATGACAACGGAATCCAACCCAGATAGATTTGCAGCTGGTAAACATTATAAAATAAATTACTTATTTCAAAAATATAAATTTCTAGTTTTTATAGTATTACGAAAATACCCTCAATCTAATTACTTTCTCCAATCTTTCTTTCAAGGCAATTTTTTTTTTTTCATTTTCAAGTTATTTATTTATTGTACAAGATAAGGTTTTAGATTATTATTTTGAATTTTGGACAATTATTTTGACCTCTTAATTTATAGATTTTATATTTAAATATATTACAAATATGAAAACTTTATTGTTTATAAATATATAGATTGAAATTTGAGATTTAAATATTATTTAGCTTTAATAAAAGTGTTGTTTGTTTTGTTGACATATTGTATTTGTTTTAATCAATTAAATGTGATGTTAATTTAGTTTATTAGAACATTATATGATGTTTGTTCTTTTTTATTGACATGTTATTCAAATTACATTAGGAAATTACATTTAATATTAATTTAATTATGTTAATTTTGTTTTCAAATTGTTTAACTAAGTGATTTGATAATATTATGTTACAATGTCAAATAATGATTTGGGATGATCCTATTTATAACCCTTGTAGTTTGATGAAATAGTCAGAATCCCATTTAGGTTTCGAAAATCACTAACATCCCCCAATTGATTTATGAAACATATAAAAATCCCCTTGTAGTTTATTAAAATATCCCAAAAACCTCATGCCATCAACTTGGATATTAAAAGTCAACTTTTGATTGTTAATGTGGAAGAACAAAATTGTTAAAATAAAATAAAATATAAAAAAATATTAATACTTAATAAAAAATTAAAAATAATAATAAAATATAAAAAATAAACAAAATTATGTCCACTATCCATCAACATGATGGACGATGGACATAATTAAAAAAAAAAAAAAAATAGCTTTAAGTTCAAAACTTCTCTCGCTCTCTACAACTTTTCTCTCTCTCTCATCCTCTCTCTTTCTCTCTCTTTTTCTCTATCCCTCTCGACAGTAATTCTACTTCTCCTCTTTCTCTCTTCCGTCGATAGGTTTTCATCGTCAAAAACTCAACTTCTAGGTTTCCATTATCAAAAACTTAAAAGTTTCTTGGTTTCCAGTGTGAAAACTCAAAAACTTTTGGGTTTTCGACAATGGAAACTCAGTTGGGTCTCTTGGGTGGGTTTCTAGGAAACCTAGAAGCTTTTGGGTTTCCAAAAAGCTTTTAGGTTTCCATTGTTAGAAACCCAAAAACTTCTGGGTTTCTGACGATGGAAACTCAAAAAAACTTGGTTTGTTTTTATTGGTTTTTTTTTTTTTTTTGGGTTCCATCATTTTGTTGGGCTTTTTTTTTTTTTCTTTTTCTTTTTTATGTTACTATTGTGGTTGGAAACCCAAAAGTTTCCTTTGTTCTGTTTTGTGTGTGTGGGTGTGTGTGTGTGTTTTTTTTTTTTTTTTGTTTTTATTATATTGCTACTATGTTTGATGTTGTTATAGGTTAGGGTTTAATGATGATGATGATGATGATGATGATGATGTTGTTGTTGTTGTTGTTGTTGTTGTTGTTGTTGCATGCTAGGATCATGTTCTAGGAAATGGATTTATGTTTTCATGTTATTTATTAAAGAAGAACAAGATAGTGTTAGTGGAGATCCAATCTTGATCTCTAGTTTTCTATTTTTTAATTTTATTTTATAAAAAATTTTTAATTAGTTTTTTTATTTTTTATTTTTAGTTGAGGGGTGGTTTAGTCTTTCACACACTGTTATTGTCAGAACATTTTTCTACTAATAAAGTTAATAGAAGGGGTAAAATAGGGTTTCCACAAACTATAGAAGACAATTAGCTATTACTTCAAACAACAAGGGGGAAATTAGGATAATCCCTAATGATTTCCTCCAAAAGTTTGTTACCAAAAAAAAAACCCATAAGTCCAAATACTTTATGTTAATTTAAGAACAGAATAAATTGAGATCTGTTAATTTTACAGCCTAGCAATATATTGTTTGCATCTTTTGATAATAACTAATAAGTGAATATCCACATCTTTTAAGAATTTTAATTGAAAATCACTCAACATATGATATGTTGGTTCTCATTCCAATTACTAACATGGCACTATCTAATTGGACACTCAAGAGTCCAACTCATCAACACCAAATCTTTAAAAAACCCCTCTCATCTTCCTCTTAACCTCATCTCTCTCTCTCTCTCTCTCTCTCTACATTGCGTAATCAAACGCAGACACAAAATGACGTTGTTTCACGCCTAACAACAACAAACAAGAACCATGTCTTTGGAAAACAACTCGGGCTGCACCATCTACATAGGTAACCAACAAACACTCTCTCAATCCTCCTTCAATTTTCAATTACTTTTACTATTTCTGACAGGACCCAAACCAGACTCTCTCTAATCTCTTATCTGGAGGGTCCCGCCGGACACTCCGACAAACTTTTCTTAGTCCGACTTGTCGGATTGGAGAGATTCGCAGAGCAAACTCATTAATCTTATCCGATTCTTTAACTCAAATTAATTGTATACTTTACTTTTGTAAATAATTTGGGTGGATTCAAAATTTTTCTACAATTTCATTTTAAAACAAGTTCATAAAAATTTCAGCAACATAACGGTTGCATTTTTAAGGTTTCCAAAATTTTTACCTGTAATAAAATATACTTCGACTATTTTCTATTTCTACCCAACTTCGTTTATCCACAAACATGCATTTTTACCATACTTTTTCAAAATCAATATGCATGTACTCATAGTGGGGTGTATATAAATATATGTTAAACATGAAAATTTACAATAATTTACAACAACATTTACAATATATACAAATCCAAAATTCAAGCTACCAAGATCATGGTGTAATACTTGTTATACACGCTTTAGGAATTTCGCAACCACACATATATCGAATATACATAGATGCATTAAGTGATAAATGCGGATCATGTGCAAGTGTTCAAGTATATATACATATCAAAATCATACTACAATTTCCCAATCATAAAGTACTTTAGATTTATTATTTACAAAGTCAAAATATGTTTAATGTTTATGCAAATCATCCACTTGACTCCCACCTAAATATGTAGTGATGACCTCTCTGTTCCACAGCTACCTACAATGGCACTTAATAGTATGTACAAGCTACACAACAAATAAATACGTTAGTATGACAAAACGACCCAATGTAATTATGTAATTATATAATAATCCATAACTTACTTAACATTAAAATTTTCGATTTTTAAAGTTTTTATTTCTAAAAACTTCATGTATACCCTTAAAGTACTCCAACCATTATGGGCGATTTTAATTAACACCAACGTGAAGCTATTGAGATATCTCGACCACCACGATGCGGAATTTACTGCGTCGCAACGTGGTGTGAAACAATCTCGTATCTGAGCAACTACAATGCGAAATTTTCTGCATCGCAATTGTAGTGCTATAACTTTGGGCAACTATGAGTGGAATATGCTGCATCGCAACGCAGTGCCAAACAATTAATATAAACAACTACATGCAGAATTTTCTGCGTCGCAACGTAGTGCTAAATACTCTATAGGTTGAGTGACTATGGACGAAATTTTTTACATCGTCACGTAACGCTAAATCTCATATAATCTAAAAGTATATACATGGGTTTTGAAACTAATTTCGCTAAGTGCAAAAGCACAAAACTTCTTACTTTTCAAACTCTAAAAATTTTCTTGATTCGAATATTTTAAAAGCGACTTTATATTGATTCCATCACTTTGTGAATTCCATAAGGAACTCACATGCTCAAAACTTGAAATTTGGAATTTAAAAATCATTTTTGTTTTCGTTTAACAATCATATGCAAGATTTAAAAATAGAAATCAAAATAGACGCAAGTGACAGGACACTTACCTCGCGTAAGCCGGAGTCAAGGGTCTCAACGAGCCTTTCGTGCCTCGCTCGCTCGCTCGCTCGTCACCTATATGTCAATTTCTTATTATCACTTGTGACAATTTCATAACTCAAAACTTAAAATAACATTTTCAACAAAGTTTTCTCTATTGACCACCCTTTACACTATAACCTTCCCAACCGATTTTAACTCAATCGAGACTCTCTAATTCCAATTTCTTCACACGGACCTTATTTATTATCACCTAGGGACACTCCGGAATGCTTAAAATGGTCGTCGGAGGCCCGAAACACAAAATCACCTTTGTTGGACCCCCTAAAACCAAGGCTATGCTAGGGCCTATCCTAGCGGTTTTCTTCGCTCCATTTTGGCTCTAATCACCTCCCTAACTCGCGCTTAGGTTACCCATAAAATGGTTTTGAAAAATTCTAAGTATCGAGAGGTGAAACCTATGAAAAACGCCTATTTTCTGACACTTTTTGATGCACCTTTGTGGCATCCTACATGCGATAACTTCAATTCTTTCATATCTAAGGTTCTTTTACCTAATTATGATCAAATATATTCATTTCATATATCGGAGAATGCATTTGCATTCACAATTCAATTTACGATTACATAAATGCACTATTTGAGCCATAACTTACTCAATTTTTATCGGAATCGTTCCCTTTCAATTTCTATGGTTTTCTATGTCCCCTAGACATATTTTGAGGTCTAGGACAATCCCGAATAAGCTTGAAGAGTGCAGGTTATCACAGCCCCTTCATTGAGCTCGGGATTCTCAATTGAACTCAATACTACTCCTTTGACAATTCTATCACTTCTATATGTTTTTCTAACTTTTATTATGTGTGAATCTAAGTTTATTTGGATCAAAACACAATGATATTATACATTCCACATATGCCATGCACCCACACATTCTCATCCAACACTTTATTTCATTTTATTTTCACTATTTTCACTAAGTTACTCTCTTAAACATTTCAACAAACAACATATGTGCAACTTATTTGACATTTCACTTCCTCAAATCATCATTTAAGATTTTCCATTTATAAACCCTATTCTAACATCCATACACTACAACATGTCATCTAAGCTTCCATATCACACACTTAGGGTTCTACACTTGTTTTAAGTGTAAAACACCCATCACAATACACTACATCAACATAACTATCATCATACCCATATCATTCCAACCATTATCAAAGTAGAGAGAGAGCATGCTATCTTACCTAAATCTTGGTTAGGTTTTGCTCTCATAGCTTAGATCAACACGAAATCTTGTTTTGGAGCCTTGGATTTGGTTGGAAAAGCTCACTTCTTCTTCCCCCTTGAATTGTCGTCACTCTCTCTTTCCCTCTCTCAATCTCACGACTTACTTCTTGTTTTCAAAAAAATTTGCTAAGTGTCATGACTTACACTTACACACGCACATATATATATATAGACCTTCACTTATTTACATTTCATGTCATTACTTAAAAATTTATCAAAATATCCTCCCTCTTTATACTAATCTCATGACATCCTATTAACTTTTATGAATTCTCACAACTAATTTATTCTAATTACTTCTATTTGCATATAGGACTCTTCTTTTGGCAAAATAACGTTTTTGTCCTTCCTTTACTTTTTGCATTCATTGAGGATTAAATTAATTTCTTACACTTTTATTACATTATATTCTCATTTCTAATAAGGTTATTTAGGAAATTTAATATTTTCACCACCTAATCTACCCTTCAATACTAGGAAGTTCAAAGAAGGAGAATAAGACTTACAATTTCAATCAAAGCCAATTAGGGTTTCATTTCTTCAAATCAATTCAATTCCTTTTTCTATCTTGATATCGATTTAGGGAATTTGGACGAGGGAGTATAAAATATAAAATTAGAAAATTAAGAATCAAAATCCAAAATATAAGAACATTTTTCTCTCAAAAAAAAAAAAATAGAATATTCGAATACTCTAATACAAACAGACATATTATAATGCAATAATATCTCAATTAAATTAAATTAAAAATAAATGTATATCAAAAATATATTTTAAAAATATTAACAAAATATATCCAAAATAAACAACCACTTATCTAGAGAATTTGAAATATAAAAAAAAAAAAAAAAAAAAAATCTTTCTAATGCTTCACCATATTATATTACAAAGCTCCAATATATCTAAATTCTAAAACATAAAGAGAGATAATATCCATATCAATATATAAATATGAAAACAAAATGAAATTTAAAAATTGCCAAAATTTTACCTCTTATTTATCTAGAGAAACTATATTGGAGCATTTTGTTGATTTAACAGCCAAATAATTTAAATCAAAGACATTCACACTACGATACTTTGATGCATTTATTTAGCAACACTTTCAAGGATCATTAATAATATATACAAATTTACAATCATATTATGAGAAAAAATTAAGTCCGTACACTACATTTTTTTTTTAAAAAAAAAAAAAAAGTTAATTAGAAGAACACTATTACATTACATAATGTTTCCATTAAAACACACTCAAATCTTGATATTCAAATTTGCTTTGCACAAGGCCAAACCCATCAACATAAAATTAAAGTCCAGCCCACATGCCCAACTGGGCTGGAAAGATACCCAATCCACCCATTTGACTCTTCACTAAATCCTCCTCCGAATAACTAGGCATAATCCATGATCCCCCCCTCCCCTTTTTTTTTTTTTTTTTGAAATAATTGCAAAAATGACCCATTTGAGGAGGTGGACTTCAAAACTAACCTTACTGTTTTTTATTGTACAAAAAAGAGCATGAATGGACAAAAATGCCCTTAATGAAAATGCCCAAAAGTTGTAGCACTTTTTCTAACTCTGCCCAAAAGCTCTGCAGTCATAATCCATCAAACTGATCTTGTGGAACTCATCTTCATCAATCCTATAATCCACCACCATCTCCGACTTTGTGTACACGAAGCTCCTACTGTCCACCACACTTATATCTTCGTCTTCATCTCGACCACCATTACTACCCACCGCCTCGTACTACAATTCGTAGTCTTTTTTGTTGTCTAGCTCCTCCACTTCTTTCTCCTCCATGTTGTAGTCGTCGTCGTCTGTAACGCCCTCGTCGGCACGAGCCATTGACGACTTTTTTGGGAAGGTAGGTAAATGGAAGAGAGCTTAATGGATGAACAAAGGAAAGCTTTGCAGCAATTCGAGCTACACAACCATCCATGACTTTGTTGAGATATACCAGTGGTGTATTACTCCAACCAATAATACACACATGTGATAAACAAGAATACTCTAACCAAGAACAAAATTCAAGATAAAAAACCAAAGTCATTGCATTTAGAAATTACTTCAGTAACATCCTTCTTGATTGTGCAAGTGTCCTCTATGGTGCGACTTAATCAAACACAAAATTGGTTGGATGGGAAAGTTATATTGATTGGTAGTTGTTATTGGTGAATCTGTACTTTGAGGGTAGAATTTGTAACGGAGGTTGACAATCGGAGTTTAAAGGCGAAATCTTCGTGTGAAGGTTAGGAATCCAAATTTTCAGGTTAAGAATCCCAAATGAGTTGGGATTCCTAACCTCGATGTTGGAATTCCTAACTTATAGGTTGGGGTTTGGAATCCTAACCTCGATGTTGGGATTTCCAATCTTGATTGAACATCCAAGTTGAGATTCTGAACCTGGAGTTGGGATTCTCGACCTTCAAGTTGAGAATCCTAACTTTGGATGTTTAATCAAGGTTGGGATTCTCAACCTCGAGGTTGTGATTCCCTACCAATCCCAACCTCTAGGTTGAAAATCCTAATTTTGACGTTGAGATTCCTAACCTTGATTAAAAATTCAGGTCGGAATTCTCAACTTGGAGATTGAGATTTCTCCAAACTTGGATATTTATTCAAGGTAAAAATTCTCAACCTACAGGTTAGGATTCCCCATCAATCCCAACCTAAAGGTTGGGACTGGTAGGGAATCCTAACCTTGATGGAACATCCAAAGTTGGAATTCTCAACCTCGATGTTAGGATTTCCAACCTTGATTGAACATCCAAGTTGGGATTCTCAACCTGAAGGTTGAAATTCTCAATTTGAAGGTTCAAAATCCCAACTTTGGATGTTCAATCAAGGTTGGGATTCCCAACTTTGATGTTAGGATTCCCTACCAATCCCAATCTCTAGGTTAGGAATCTTAACTTCGACGTCGAGATCTCAACCTCTAATTAAAAATTCAGGTTGGGATTCTCAATCTGGAGGTCGGGATTCCCAACCTCGAGGTTAGGATTCCTCATCAATACCAACATCTAGGTTGAGAGTCACAACCTCGACGTTGGGATTCTCAACCTAAACTGACCTAGAGGTGAGTATTCTCAACTAGGTTGAGAATCGTAACATTTAATTTAAGAATCCTAATCTAGAGATTCCATTTCCCAACCTTGATTAATATGTGTTTAATATGATATAATTTTTTGGTTTCTTTTTACATTTCCATCTATTTGTTGAGTGATGGTGATTATTCAACATTTGGTAGCTTTGGTTTGCAGATCGATACAAGGAGTAGTATAGCATTTGATATGAAATAATTAAAGATTGTCATGAAATGTATACAAGTGCTTGTTTTCGTTGAAATAAATGCAATTGGTATGGAGAAAAAATTAAATTATACACTGCCTTAAATTATACATTGCAAAAGATTGTAAGATTACTCTTTTTTTATGAAAAGAATTTGCTTGTGTTCCTCCTTATTATCATTACTTTTTAATTTTCCAGCATCACATGTACTATTGCACCAGCACAAAATTTGATTGACTACATACATTGTTTAGATGATTTTGTTCGCTGTTAATCATTAGATCAACATTTATTCAATAAAATCAATATAATGACTAAGACTAGATTGATAAGTGTGTTCTGTAAACCAAATAAAAGCAAAAATGGTCATTTTGAAACTTGCTTCATAAAATTTACTTATCCAAAATCAACTCATCACGAAATGGAATCAAAAGCATTCATGCATCAAATGATCACATAATGCAAGTGCCTATACAATATAGTCCGAGGCAATGTATTTTGTAAGGTGCTGCTCTTGCTATTGTCTCTCCTTCCTCTTCTCAGTGTTTTCCTTTTTCTTGTGGGAGTTTAGTGGGAAGTGAAAGGCATGCATGGCCTCATTGTGCATGGTCATTTTTTTGAAATGGAGATCATTATGAAAACATGAAAAAATATTGATATAACCAATGAAGAAATTACTATATTTAAGGCAAATAGCCGCAACACAAGTAATTTTACCTTCTTGTTGTAGTCAATTTATGCCAAATTTGAATAAGAAAATATAGTTAACCATGCCTGGTAGATGAAGAATTAAAATCAAATGGTTATAGTAAAAAATAAAAATAAAAAACTGAAACTTATATTTGTCAACTCAAAATATGGTGTCAAAGCCTTTTCCATGCCCTTCTGCATGAAAACAGTCCTCTAAGGAATTTCTCCTACCAATAAACGAACAATAACTGAAGTAGTTGTTGCATTGAACTCCGAAACGAAGGGTTGCAACGGTAGCTTTCGTACCAGCTTGACATGAAGGAATCTTTTCCATCTGTGTACTCCAATTGTTAACAGCATGCACCTGACGTAAGAAATTCTATTGACTCACATCATCAAGTCAGCAACAGTCATTTAATCTAATAAGAACAATAGTCAATTAACTCAATCAAAGTCCATTCATTTACTCATTAACAAATTTAGAACATATAATCGGTATATGGTACCTACATGTTTGGAAATGTTAACGACAATTGAAAAAGAAGAAGAACTAAACTACATTAAGAAGTCCAGATTCCATGTTTAGCTGCTGGCTGTATGCATACACCAAAACTACAATGCAAAGATGACAGATATTTACATTTTTTATAGCATTATGTTCTAATCGATTAGCTTCCAGCTGGTACAAGGCAAAAACTAGCACTCTGTTCCTGATATGAATATAATCTTGGTATTAAAACTATGAGGCAACACAATATATCAGCAGGCACAATCAAGAAATTTGAATAATACAAGCTTTTTCATCCAGTGTATAGGCGACCAGGTATAAGAACACATTGTCACTTTTTTGCATTTAAAATATTAGTAAATCACCTTAAGACATGCTAGAAACTCAAACACCTTGATATGTCAAACACATAAAAGAATTCATATTAAATATAAATTAATGGATATCAATCATACCTTTGAGATTTGTGATATTTCTCTAATAAAGCAATCAAACGTTAATCACGTGAGCGATCATCCAAGACTTGCATTTGTCCACAATAATTTGCTGACATAAGTCCTATAAATAAAACTAGCAAGTCTAATTGTTTCATGCAAATCACATATAGTAAACCAACCTCCACAATCTGCATAACATCATGGTTGGCAGCTAAGGAGATGATTACCATATGCTAACATTACACAATAATGAAACCAATCTCATCTGAAAGATAGAGATATGCATAATGCACATGATCAAAAACTGCAAAACATTAAGAAGAACAAAAAATAATCACACAAAAAGCAGAAACTACACAGAAAAGGCCAACACTATTACATGTCACTAACTTGTTAAGAAATGTTATATTCAGCAATCCAGAAACTAAGATGATTAGAAAAGAACTGAATCTGCAACAAGCCTAGAGAAAAAAAAGTTGACCCAAGCAAAAGTAAGAGTCTGTCCTGCAGAAAAAAAAAAAATCAGTTAATTCAAGCAACCACACCAAAAAAAAAAAAAAAAGGAACGATAATGATTTATTCCATAATTTCGATTTGCAGTACATGTGGAATGATCATAGACAGATTTTTCTTCATCATATCCATGTTAGGATCAGAAAACATCTGCATTTGTGGATTCTACACCTGGCCTTTAGGAACATGCAACAATCCATTTTCCTACCAACGCATTCACATTCCCATATCATCAACAAAAGATACGGATATGCATAACCATGCCAAAAATTATATTCAAATATGATTTAAGCTATAACAACCACTATTAAAATCCTCACACAAACCATACGAAATCATAAATTTCAAACCTTTGTCCATAACTAACCATCTAACCATCTAAAGTGAAATATCAATTAGATGACAAGCATTAGTATGCAACGAGGTAAATTGTGTGTAATTTCTAATAACCACATCAAAGTATTTACACTAAAAAAAACCTACAACCGCAAAACCTACTAGAATAAAAACACCCCACAAGCAATTTGAGTCTTAGTAGAACATAAGTTTGAATCATTTCTAGATGCCATAGCTAACAAGAGCAGAACTTTATTAGCCATCAGATTGTACCTAATAAGGAATGTAATCAATAATAACAAGAAAGGGAAAATACCATAGATGTGACAAAATCAATAAAATCCAGTGTCCATTGTCCACTATGTCTATGGAGAGGCCAACATTAAAATATTGCTTCCAATGCAAGCGGGTAGAATCAAAACTCAAAGAACCAATTTGAGAAACCAAATCTACAAAATCTAATCCATCTTTATGATTGTCCATCGACCTCAGAATGCTTTTTGGACACTCCCCTAAAGTGAATGTCGTACTTGACAAAAACCTGTAAGCACACAGAAAACTTTCAATAACAGGAAATTGGGATATATGGTTTTAGATCATACAGTGGGAAATTTTACCTCATTGATTGCTTTTTGTGATTTTGATGTTTCATGATGAGAACTTCATGTAGAAAAGAAGAAATATAAGACCAAGTGTATACAATGATTTTCAGCAAATAACAAGAATTACACTACTGATATTTTATTTTGGTCACCTTGAAAGAATCCCAATAACAAATGAAGAGAATGCCTTTTGATCCTGGAACAAGAGGAAAAAAAAAAGATAAATTAGCAAATCACTTTATAAATTTGATTACAAACCGTAAGAGTTAAAAAACATACTGTTGTCAAATGTTTGAGAACTGTCTGTGTAGAAAGGACTGCACAAGAACCTAAGACTTCATATTCTGGTGTGTTTGGATTCTTTAAATTCTCGGCAAGAGACAGCACACATTTCGATATTAAAGATGGCCACCTCTTGAGCATCTTCAATAAAGATTTTCCGGCAAGTCTAGAAACCAAACCAACATTTCGCAAAATAGTACGAGAATAATGTTCTTACTGTGAAGTTTGTGATTGGCTATCGCACCTCCCACTATGCTTGTATTTTTTGCTTCTTCCTCCTTCAACTTCTTCCTTCAACTTTGTCTTGCTTCTTCTGTCAATTTTGGGTTTCTTATAGAGAAAGAAATGGAATGGTGGGCAGGTGGAAGAGAGTTAATAGTCGACAGTGAGAGCACCATGGTAGCTGGGTGGAGGAGGGATGAGAATGTTGATGGATTAGGGATTTTTAGAGAGAGGATAAGAGAAAAAAGTTTGAAAGGGAGAGGGCTGCTGTGAGTGACATTTGGGGTGGGTCATGGGTGAAAATTTGTGGGTCAGTGGTAATTGGCTGCATTATTAAGGGCATTTTTGTCCAAAAAAAGTTATGCTGTAAAGATAAAAATAAAAAAGGTTATTTTTCAATTGGATCATCAAAAATAGGTTAATTTTCAACAAAACCTTTTTTTTTTTCAATAATAATCGTTGAAAAACAATATAATCTAAATGTTAACTAATAAAACAAAAATATTTGATGAACGTAAATAAAAAACTTCGACACATATGCATAGTACTAGCAATCTATGTATACCTAAATAAAATTAAAGTACTCCTAAAACATTATTTATAAAACTTTTTCTTATTTCCTAAAAATATTGTATGTTAGTTTATTAAATAAATTATATAGATTTCTTAACTCGGCCTTGCCTGTGGAGAGATACACAAAACTAATACAGGAAATACAAATAAAGCCCCATATATATATAGGGGTAGGATCGAGTGACATAAGTTTTGACATAAATTTTGACACAATTTATTGATCATTGGATTATGAAGATTTCAATGGTTTAGATCTACTCATACATTTATGCAAAGTGCAAATTTAAGTTGTGTATAAATGTATGAGTAGATCTAAACCATTGAAATCTTTATAATCCAATGGTCAATAAATTGTGTCAAAGTTTGTGTCAAAATTTGTGTCCCTCGATCTTGCCCCATATATATATAATCAGCTAAACGATGTGCAAGAAGTGCAAATAAAACTAAACAAAACATGAGCAACAATGATGACAATGAAGATGCAACAATCCAGGAAATTGAAAGAGACTGCAAGCAGAATGATCAAGCAAAACTGTAGTAAGAAAATTAGGCAATTTAGCTGCAACCATATCACCTTAACAAGAAGCATAATTTTATTTTTTAACAATTAATTTATGAGTTACAAACATAATGTTGATTTGCTTGGTAGCTAATTCTATAGCCAAGATAGCAACCATCAACTCCATATGGAAATGATTTTAATGCCCGAAGTCATAGCGTGAAAGACCTTGATAAATGCGAAAATATAGCTGCTATAGAGAACCAGCCAGCTGCGAGTTCCACTCCTGTAAAGCACAATGATAATAAACCAATTCAGTAAAGAAAACATAACTTTTATTTTTATTGTTTTATTGTAATATTGACATAACAAAACATGGTACAAATTTTGATTTCTTGAAGGGAAACAAGTTAAACCAAACAAAATGGGATCAAACAAGAAAGACTTTATTTTGGTGTACATATATATATATATATATATATATATAGATTGCTATTATTGCACATATGCGTTGAAGTATTTTATTTACCTTCATCAAATATTTGTCTCCCTCAAAGGAGTTCAACTGATTTCAATCACTTGGGATGTGGTTCATCTTCTCGCTCACCCAAATTGAAACTTCCATTAGAATTTCCAGGATCTTGGGCATACATTAAACGAACTCCACAGCTTTTCACCTTGCAACATTCTATGCGTCGACATTTAAACTCAAGGTAGAATTGGAAAGTGACCTCAGTATTGTAACATAAGTCATCAATTACTCTACGATACACAAGATGATGAAATCCGATGTATAAATGATCTGACTCAACATGGTAGGGTTCAGATACTCCCAAATGATATCCCACCCCAATTGCAAAAAATGTATGCCTTTGTCCATCTTTGAACTTGAGTTTACATTCACAACAAATGTCAAAATCCGAAAAAAGCTCAATGTGATGATGTTGAATTTCCACAACGGCACACAGAGCGAGACCTACAAAGTTATTGTTCCAACCTGGAGGCAGCTCCTTAGTTATCAAAGATCCTGTACTTCGTAAGCTAAACCATTCTGGAACCTCGCTTCCAGGAAAACATAGACTAGCTTTTGCTAGTAGATATTTATTAAGCTGTACCATAGTATCAATTCGTTTTTCAAAAAGAAAAGGCAAAAACAATTAACATTATATCTCAATGGGAAGGACAGAGACTGTGTTAGGAAACAGACTGACCAGTACATAAAGTGGCACAGTTGCATGTGCAGATGCAAATTTCAGTAGAACATCTTCTACAATGTCATTGAGTCCATTCTGAAGGTTAAAACAATTCGCGAACCAAAAACAAAATTCAGACTCTGCAATTGTGCATGGATATGGAACGGACAACAACGGTACTGCTGCCAAAGAAAAGCAATTGCCTGCGTGTACAGATGTAGATGGAAGCTCTGGTAAAAAGCGAAGCCTCGGGCAAAAGCTTATATCAAGGTATTTCAACTTAAAAAGGTTTATGATGCTTGCCGGTATGCTTTCATAATTGTTTCGCCCTAAATATAATATTCGTAGCTGTGACAAGTGACTAAGACTATCAGGTATCACCGTGATACCACAATCAGTTAGATCTAGCCTCGTCAGGCTGCACAAGCCTAATAAAGCGAGCATGATCAAATTCAAATCCTGAAACTTACATCTTTTAAAAGACAACGTTTGAAGATTGCTCAAATGTACAATGGATGATGGTACTTCTCTTATTGCAGATCCAACAATATCAAGAGGGGCGAGATAAAGAGATTTAAGAGATTTCTGCTTACAAATGCTGCTTGGAATACTCTTTAGCCTAGAACAGTTGCCAAGATTCAGGAAAACTAGTTTGGATGGATTATCAATGGCAGGGGAAACTTCTTCTATGGCAGTTCCACTTAAATTTAAGTGTTCGACGTTACAAGGCATCTCAGGCAACAACTTGAGACTTGTGCAATTAATCAGCGTCAATATTTTTAGAGATTTCAAACCAGTAAAGCAGTCTGGAAGACCCTTAAGGCTTTTGCATCCAAATAGACACAATTCGATAAGCTTACTGAGATATTGAAGTGATGACGGAATTTCTAACAGACTTGTACAATCATTCAGAAATATTCCCTCAAGATTTCGAGCCCCCGAGAGGTCTGGGCAGCAGATCAATTGCTTGGATCCACTGAGATCAATTTTTTTCAAATTAACAAGTTGCTGTGAAGGAAAAGAAGGAAGAGAAAATTAATATAGATTAGCCCCTCCAATATCTACAAAATATTATATATTATATACATATTATATATATGCATATAAAATACATATATATGCATACAAAATCAAAATGTACATTACCAAAACACCATTCCAGAGTTGTTTAATATTGCTGTCGCGCATGCTGAGTATGACAAGGTGCTGAGGATAAAAATCTGATTGTAACGATTTGATTGGACAACCATACCAGTGAAGATACCTTAGTTCATTGGGTGCAAAATCAAGGCCTTCCGAAATGTGCACCTTATTCTCCGTTGTATCGTAATTTGAGCAATAGAACTCCAAAAATCTCATATTCCGCATATTAGTAAAAGCACAAGGATTTAAGTCTATATGTTTTGTTTTAGACATATCGAAAGAGATGCCCTCAATTGCTTTGGAGCCCTGATATATAATTGAGAAGGGATAAGTCAGCATCAAACACATTATAACAGTCATATGTAATACACGTAAAATTAAAAATGCACAATATTCATATCTTAGACAAAGAAAAGGTTAACAAAAATAATTCTCTTCGAGTTAATGTTTTTACTAAATCTCACCGTATTTTTTGTAAGCACATGATAAATATCCTCATGATGCCATAATCTAGTACGTTGACCAAGATCTTCAATGGATTGTTGCCGGACAATTTCCCTACCCATGGCTTGTAATAAATCATGCATGGTTATCGTGTTGTCACTTGATATAACTATCAGAGACTTATCAACAAGACCACTTATTTCAACATCCACAAAGAAACCACAAGCATTTAGAAATTGCTTTACAAGATCAAAGTCTCTCCCTTCATGAAAACATGCAATATCTAAAAATATCTTCTGCTGGTTATCATTTAATCCATCATAACTTATCTTCAACACCTCATAAATATCTTTATCAAGAAATTTTTCTAGTTTCTTAATTGCACTTTCCCAAACTTTTTCGCCTTTATCAAGTAGAGAGGAACCCAAAACTTTAAGAGCTAATGGAATGCCTCCAAGATAATCAACTACCTTGTGTGACAAATTCTCATACTCCAATATGGGTCGATTTTGTCTGAAAGGCATATCGACAAAAAAGCTTAAAAGCATCATATAAAGGTAATTCCTTAACCTCATACATTTGGTCCACCCTACAATTTTTAAGCACTTGTTTATTTCTTGTTGTCATAATAATTCTACTTCCAGAACCAAGACAATCAAAACCTCCAATCAAATATTCTATTTGTCTAAAATCAGTCACATCATCAAAAACAACAAGAAGCTTCATACGGCCAAACCTTTTCTTTGTGAAGGTGCATCCTCCAAAAGAAATACTCATATTTACATTTTCATCCCCTAATATTACAAAATAAAGTTCTTGTCGCAAACGGTTTAATCCATCATTTTGTTCCGATTTTTCCCTAACATTATGAACAAAGCAAGAAGCTTCAAATTGATAAGAGATTTTGTCAAATACAGCACCAGCAAGACTTGTCTTGCCTACACCACCAACACCCCAAAGTCCTATACTACGTACAGCCTTCAACCCAATTTGTAACAATGATTCAATTTCATTAATCCTTGAATTAATTCCTATCAAACCATTGTTGTCATTTGAGTACATATCGTTCAGTCTCTTCAAAACATCTCGGACTATGTTCTCTATAAGCACAGACTCAGGCCTAACAAAACAGTAAAAACAACAACATCAAACCCTATTCAAGCCTAACAGAAAAATAACATTAAAAAATAATAATAACAAACATGAAGAAAATAAAAAATTGAGCTTCATTTGCACCAAAAATATATCAAAAGTAAAACTAAAACACTTACTTGATGACAACGGAATCCAACCCAGATATATTTGAAGCTTCTTTCAAAGCATTCCTCCATGTCTGCACTTTGTCCAAACTCTCCATAAAACGTTCTTCATGCTCAGCAAAGGCTTGTGCAAAACTCCCAGTTTGATTCCTCACATCAGATGGATCCACCTCATAGAAAATCGGTACTACAATCTGTCCATACGTGTTCTTGCATTGAAGAATCTTCACAAGTTCTTCGAGGCACCATCTAGAAGATGCATACCCTTTTGAGAAAACGATCATAGAAATATGTGACTCTTCAATAGCTGTTAGAAGAGATGGAGAGATCTCATCTCCTCTTCTAAGTTCATAATCAATGAATGTTTCTATATGTTTGTTGCACAGAGCTTTGTGAAGATGGCTGGTGAAGTTGTTGCGGGTATCCTCGCCTCTGAAACTCAGGAAAACATCATACTTGAATTGAGTTAGTTCCATTGATGGTGCAGAAAGTGTTTGAGAAGAAGATGGGTGACCGTGTGTGGAAGACTGTTTCTTGCTCTGTTTCTCTAAAGTTGACATTGACTTGGAATTTTTTGGCATCAACGTGAAAGTCTAGCCATCTTTATTGACCTTTCACATTTTGTTTGAAAAATCTTGTGGCACCTTTTTTAACAAGATAATAAAAAAATAAAAATAAATAAAGATTCAAACGATTGGCTGTGATTTTGTGAGATCCAACCATTATAAATTAAATTTTGATAATTAATTATTTCAAAAAAAGATAATTACTCGACAAACATGGGCGGAGGTAAGTATGCAGCGCTGGTAAGCCCATAAAGAATTTTGATTTTTTTTTTTCAAATATTATGAAAATACTCCTCAGTTTGCTGGTTACTTATAAAATACTCTCCTTGTTTTAAAGTATTATGAAAATATATTTCCACTTTTTATAGTATTACGAAAATACCCTCAATCTTATTACTTTCTCCAACCTTTCTTTCCTTTCTTTCAAGGTAATTTTTATTTTCAAGTTATTTATTTATTGTACAAGATAAGGTTTTAGATTATTATTTCAAATTTTGGATAATTATTTTGAACTTTTAATTTATAGATTTTATAGTTAAATATATTACAAATACGAAAGCTTTATTATCTATAAATGTAGAGATTGAAATTTGAGATTTAAACTATTATTTAGCTTTAATAAAAGTGTTGTTTGTTTTGTTGACATATTGTATTTATTTTAATCAATTAAATGTGATGTTAATTTAGTTTATTAGGTCATTATATGATGTTTGTTCTTTTTTGTTGACATGTTACTCAAATTACATTAGGAAATTAAATTTAATATTTATTTAATGTAAGTTAATTTTATTTTCAAATTATTTAACTGAGTGATTTGATAATATTATGTTACAATGTCAAATAATGATTTTCCTCATAAGCTTTTTATTAAAAATAAAAAAATAAAACTCCATAAGTCTAAATACCATATGTTAATTTAAGAACAGAATAAATCGAGGTCTGTTAATTTTACAGCCTGATAATATATTGTTGGCATCTTTTGGTAATAAGTGAATATCCAAGTCTTCTAAGAATTTTACTTGAAAATCACTCAAACTGACGTGTCACTGTCTAATTGGACACTCAAAAGTCCAACTCATCAACATCAAATCTTTGAAAAACCCCTCTCTTCTTCCTTTAAACCACCACTCTCTCTTTGTCTCTCTCTACGTCAAGTAATCAGACACAGACGCAAAACGACGTCGTTTCACACCCTAACAACAACAAACAACAACCATGTCTTTGAAATACAACTCGGGTTGCACCGTCTATATGGGCAACCAACCAACACTCTCTCAATCCTCCTTCAATTTTCAATTACTTCAATTATTTCAATCAAACCCAATTAGGGTTTCGTTTCTTAGCCATGTAACTGCGTTGCAGAAGAATAGTTTTGTCGATAAAAATCAGTTTGGTCGTTGAAATCTTCTGTTTTTGACTTCAACAATAAAAGGTGCACTTCTTGTCTTTTTTTTTTTTTTCTTTTCTTTTTGTTGTCGTGATCTATTCACCCTCTTACATATATATATGAACAATTCTAGCATCAGTATCTCCTAATTTTAAAAAGTTAGATAAATTAATTAAATTCATCCATTGTATTTTCTTTCTTAAAATAAATTCTCTCTCTTATTAATTTTAAATGCAATGGATGAATTTTATTGGTTCGTCTTAACTTTAAAAAGTTAAGAGATATTGATAATAGAATTACTTTCATATATATATATATATATATATATTACACTTCTTCTAAAAAAATTATATTATTAGAATGTGAAGTTTGAATTCACAATTATGGTTTTATATGGACTCCATTGGGGTAGTTGGATTTTTTTTTTTTGTTTTTTTTGTAAATTTCTTGCTGGAGAAATAGTCTAAGCCAAGTAGGAAATCTTTCAGAAGAAGATTTAAACCATGACAGAATGCCAGAACAAAGAAAAAAGAAAATCTTACACTTTAAAAGGTTAGGAATTTATTAATTAGTAATTCTGCCGCGGTATAATAATTACCCCACAATACAAAGGGAGGTCATTTCATAACTTTCATCACTGAATGTCCAAGGGGGTTATACAAACCACTTGATGAAGTGTAGTTGTGCACTCTATTGGTTCAAATTGATATTTATTTGATCGAAATGATTAAAATTTTAAAAATGAAATTAAGAAAATTAAAATACCATGTGGATTTCTCAGCTGAAATTTTTTTGTTTGATATATTGTATTTTTCAATGAACTTTATTATATTTATTCTTTTTATAAAAAAGAAGTGTACATTGAAATGATGTTTCAATTGAAAAGAAGCTACGAGAGTAAGATAGGAAGCAATCGTAGAAGCAAAATCAATTCATAGAAACTCACATAGTATTGGTTTAAGATGGTGAGTTCATAGCTACTTCCTAGAACCTTTCAAGAAGTGCATTGGCTTAAGAGAATCATTGACGATCCCCGACTCCTATTCTCTAGATGACCCGTCTGGCACCCTACGGTAGCCTTCCAATCGGGATCCCCTACGACTGAAAAACTTCCTTGAAGCTAAGCCTTTTTAAAATTTTATTTTAAAAATCTCTTTCTAAATGCCTTTTAATATTTATTTTTTAGCAGAAATGAGTGAGAACTTTTTCGATTTTAAATTTACATTTATAAACAGAATTTTATAAAAATTTTGACAGCACAACGACTGTTTTTCTGAAAATACCACCCTATAAAATTATATTTAAAAGATCTGTACACTTCAAAAGCATTCATTTCTCAACTATTAGGCCTCAAGCTCTTTTTCCACAATTCACAAACCAATCTCAAATATACATAGGCCTAAACTAACTTCAATTTCTGAAACATTATATGCATGAACATTGGTATATATACAATTTCAAAAGTTATATTTATATTTACAAATGAAACAATTTTCATGCTTTAAGAATATAACTTCATACATGAAGAAACAAAAGTAACAGTTGTGCCTGACGGAAAGTATGCCTACTCTTGCTATGAAGTCCTTGCCGTCTAACCGTCTGCACCTGTACCTGATCTTATGAGGTTTTTATTTAAAAACAATGAACTAAAGATGAGCAAAATATGCCCAGTGAGTGTTAGATATTCCTTCCTCAAACATTTTTATAATTTCATTTCATAACTAAAGTCATATTGTAGAATTTAAATAAATATTTAGAGAACCATACATAATGTAAGGCATAAATAATCATTTACAATAACATGCACATTATAAACTATAATTGAAATAATAGATTGAAAAGCAATTTTTATTATATCAATATTTACTTTCAAATGCTTTTCAAATAACGAAATGTGAGTAACACAGTATCTCACACATTTTCATTCACTTTTCTTGTTATTAAAACATATCAGTGATGGCGATTTAGATTTTCGAAAAGTTTTATATAAAACAGGCCAATCATTGTTATTTTCAATCCATATAGTATTCTAAAATAAATGTATGACCGAGCGGAATCCTACATCGTCTCAAACCATACGTGTCCGGTATTATGTAGCGAAATCCTACATCACTACGAAGCGGAATTCTACATCGTCTCAGGTAGTAAACTAGCTTAAAATGTACCCTATGGGGAGCGGAATCCTACATCGTCTCTCAGGCGAAATCCTACATCGCCTTTGGATATTCTATAAATACCGGAAATCTAAAAATATATACCATATGCTATAAATCATTTCAAAAACATGTTTATCATTTCAAAACTCACATTCATGAAAACTTTTAGTAATTCATGCAATTTTATTCTCGTTCGAAAAACTCATTTTTCATATAAAAATCAATTTACAATCATCAACAGCATGAATATATATTAACATACAAATTAAATATGAATAGAAATAATCTCATTTCAAAATATTTTCATTAGGACACTCACTTAGATTCCTAGCTCGCTATTTACTCTAACCAATGAAATATTTTACTTTACCTCTAAGTAACCTACACATTTTCGTAATTTATTTTCAGACTACGCCATGACTAACGTAATTCGCACGTAAATAAAGTTACGCATAAACCAACGAACTACTTATCCAATCAAATATCTTGAAACACTCCACTTTAATTCATTTTAGTTTCGATTACTCCCGTTTAATATTCGTTCGCAAGTTTAATTATTTAGACGCTATAAATATTTCAATTCGAGATTAAATTCACGCGAACGAACTTAAAAGAAAATTTCGAACTAACGTTTTCTCACTTGACTGAATTCCATACATAGCTTTATCATCATTCTTTTTACGTTTTCATATCAATTTACATTTAAACACATCAAAAATCAATGAAAATCTCATTTATGACTATTAAATATCGTTTCTGAGCGATTACGATATATTAAATCGTGAAGTAATCAATTAATGTTCAACGATTTCTTTTTCGATTTCCACACTAATTCTAACATTCAAAAGTTTCCTAAAATTTCATCAACCAATCGAAACAACTTTTAAATGATCAAAATACCTCTCTAACTGAATATGTATACTTAACCAAAAATCATCATTCCAAAGCATCCAACCCATTCGAAACACACTAAACTCATGCAAAACACCTCTGAAACATATCAAAACCCTTAAGAATCAAATCAACCCACCAATTTCCTTCCATGATCGAAACTAGAATACATGCATTTTAGTTTTCGAAACCAATCCAACACCAAAATCATCCACAAACCAACCTCCGCACTAACGAGGTGGTAATTCCTAAAGTTCAATCATGCATTCACGAAATCCTTTTCGAAAGCTTAACAAAATTTTTCAAAATCTAAAGATTACCTTCCAAAATCGTTAGAAACACTTCCTAAACGACTTCAAGCTTCCTAAATATGCCTTATTTCTTCAAAACACCATCATCCTCCCTTGCATAAGGTTTGGACTTCACTCCCCCTTCATGACCACGAATCACCTTGCCTACATCACTTGATTTCTTGCTTAATTAGCTTGCTTTGATGCTAGCTTTCTTGATTATTGCTAGCTTCCTTCAAAATCAAGAGGTTGAGTGAGAAAGAGAGAGAAATTACGAGCTAGAGAGAGAAGAGAACTGAGAGAAAAAGAGACGTTTACCATGAAGAAAATGAGCTAGTGAAGGAGATGAGAAAGAACCGAGAGGTTAAGCTCGTGAGTGAGAGTGAGAGATCGTGAGATGAAGAGAATGAGAGAATGAGAGAGAGCTTGAGTTCGGGTGAGATAAGAGAGTTAGAGGGAGATCATGAGATAAGGAAAAGAAAATGAATGGGAGAGATGAGAGAATGTGCGTTCGAGTAAGAAAAGAAGATTGTAAAAATGAGTGAAGGAAAATGGATGTTGACCGAGTGAGTGGTTGACATTTTTTCATGTTTTTTTTTTTTTCAATTTGTATATATATATATTTTTATTATTAACTCAACACCTTATTCTTGTCATTCCATCTAATTTAATCCTTATCCACTTGCCATCCCTTTCACTCACACACTTTACAAGTATCACCCAAACACGATTTCTTTACCACTTGAATTATTTCGTTATTCCAAGCTCTTAAAATGTACTTTTCGTATTAGTAATCCTCTCGGGTCCATCTAAAAATTTTATTAAAGTCAAATTTCAAATTTGAAAACTTCGTCAGTATTCTACTAATTATCCGGGTCCGTTCATTTTAATAAATTTAAGGATTTCGAAATCATAAACCTATCTCGGATCCATCTGTAAATTTTTACAAAAATTTAATTACTTATCCGGATTCGAATATTTTAATAGTTTTATTATTTCGTACATAACGATAAAATTTAAGAGATTACCTGGATGTTGGGAGAGCATGTTACAAATTCTTACCCCCTTATAAAATTTCGTCCTCGAAATTTGAATGATCCATCTACTGAAAAAGGTGGGGGTACTGACGGCACATCTAATCTTTATGCTCCCACGTGGTCTCTTCCACATCATGATTCCTCCATAAAACCTTCACTAAGGGAATAATTTTGTTGCGCAGGACCTGCTCCCTACGATCTAGAATCTGAATAAGTTCTCTTCATAGGTAAGATTTTCCTTTAGTTCCACAAGTTGGTCTTCAAGTACATGAGAGGAATTAGGAATGTACTTCCGAAGTAGAAATACATGGAACACGTCATAGATTTTAGCCAGCTGCGGCAGTAACCTCAACTTGTATGCCACTGATCCAACCCTATCCGTAATCTCATACGACCCAATATAGTGTGGACTCAGCTTCCCATGCTTCCCGAATCTGAGCACACCTTTCCATAGGAAGATCTTGAGGAATACTCTGTCACCAACTTGAAACTCAAGGTCCCCATGATGTTTATCTGCATAACTCTTCTACCTGTCATTTGCTATCTTCAATCTATCTCTGATAACTTTGATCTTTTCTGAAGTAACTTGGACAAGCTCGGGATTGGTTAATTTTCTCTCATCTACCTCATCCCAACATACTGGAGTTCTATATTTCCTTCCATATAATGCTTCATAAGGCGCCATCCCCGATACTGGCTTGTTAACTATTATTGTAGGCGAACTCCATAAGTGATACGTGAATATCCTAACTCCCCTTGAATTCCATAACACACGCTCTTAGCATATCTTTAAGTGTTTGAATCGTCCTCTCTAATTGACCATCTGTCTGAGGATGAAATGTTGTGCTGAAATGCAACTGTGTGCCCAAAGCTTTCTGAAAATTGGACCAAAACTTTGATGTAAACCTCGGATCACGGTCTGATACAATGGAGACTGGCGTACTATGAAGTTTGACTATCTCATCAACATAGAGCTGGGCTAATCTGCTCAAAGGATAATCACTCCTAACTGGTAGAAAATGAGCGGACTTCATCAATCTGTCAACAATCACCCAAATGGCATCGTGCCCTCTCTGGCTATATGGAAGTCCTACCATGAAATCCATAGTAATCTTCTCCCACTTCCATTCCGGGATAGAGAGGGATTGCAATAACCCTGTGGGTCTCTAATGCTCTATTTTCACCTATTGACAAATTAGACATTTTGAGACAAAATCTGTTATTTCTTTCTTCATTCCTCTTCAGCAATAGCGCTCTTTCAGAGTATGGTGCATTTTTGTACTACCCGGATGCATGGCATAAGCTAATGAGTGAGCTTCATCCATAATCTCCTTTTGCAAATCTCCCACATTCGGTACAGATAATCCCTGACCTATCATCACTGCACCGTCATCCCTGATCGTAAAATCAAATCTCTTCCCGCTCTCAATTTCCTTTCTCAGCTTCATCAACTGAGGATCCTATTTCTGTTGCTCTCTGATCTGATCCACCAAGACGGGACGAACATGAAACGTAGCCAATAATGCCCCTGAGTCTGCTGTCTCTAAATGTACTCTCAGAGACCTCATTTCCACCAAAAGCGGAAGATATATCGTCTTCAACTGCGCTAACGTACTGGTAGGTCTCCTACTAAAAGTAGGGGTGGGCACAAGAATACGGAACCAATCGAAACACCATGATCCGATCCGATCCGTGGGTGTTCGGATCGGATCACATGTTCAAAGGTAAGGTGTTCGGATCCTCATTTGTGAAAACACCATGTTTCACGGATCGAATCGAATCGAGATATCCAAAACCGATTCAATCCGTGAACCCGTGAACAGTGGCACATACGTAATTTCATATGCCTCTATATAAAGTCCACTTAAGCTAACCCTAACATCCATCTCTCACTCCCTCTCACTCTCATCTCAGCAGTTTGGTGAATCTATTTGTAGCTTTAACTTGATATTTACATGATTGGGTGTTAGTATTTTAGTGATTTATATGCTTGTTTGTTGTGTTCTATTGTTGAGTTGCATATTTCACTTACCGATTATATATATATATATATATATATATGTTATTGTTGCTATGAATAGATGGGGAAAAATATAAAGAGTGATAAAGAGTCTGAATTTGATATTGATGATGTTAGTTCGATTGGAAAAAGTCAAAATCTTGGGGTGATAAAAAAAATAGAGAAAAGATGAAGAATGAAAGTAGTCATAGATTTAAGTCAGATTGTTAGAAACATTTTAAGTTGTTCGAAACTAATGAGGGTAGAAGAAGGTCTTGGTGTATACATTTAAATTGAAAGTAGATGTTCAAACATGGAACCGATCCGATCCGATCCGCAAACTGGGTGTTCGGATCGGATCGGTTCCTTTCCTTGATGGATCATGTTCGGATCCAAAAATGACGATCCGTAAAATACCATGTTCGGATCGGATCCGGTCGGAATCGATCCGAAAATGGTGTTACCCACCCCTAACTAAAAGCATCTACCACTACATTGGCTTTCCCAGGGTGGTACTCGATCGTACAATCGTAATATTTGATTAGTTCCAACCACCTCCTCTGTCTCAAATTAAACTATTTCTACGTGAATAAATACTGCAAACTCTTGTGATTCGTGAAGATCCGACAGGGAATACCATACAAGTAATGTCTCCATATCCTCAATGTGAACACAATAGCTACAAGCTCTAAATCATGGGTAGGGTAGTTTTATTCATGCTTCTTCAACTGTTTGGAAGCATATGTGATAACTCTGTCATTCTGCATTAAGACACACCCTAAGCACTATCTCGAGGTATCACTGTATACTGTAAAACCATCCGTCCTTGTAGGCAATGTAAGCATAGGAGCTTATGTCAATCTTCTTTTCAATTCATCGAAGCTTTGCTGACAGGTATCTAACCATTCAAACTTTTCATCTTTTCTCGTCAATCTGGTCAGTGGGGTTGCTATTCTGGAAAATCCCTCGACGAACTTTCTGTAGTAGTCTGCTAGCCTAAGAAAGCTCCTGACTTCAGTCACATTAGCGGGCGATTTCCAATTCGTAATGGCTTCAATCTTCTGAGGATCTACACTGAGTCCCTCAATTGATATCACATGACCCAAAAAAGCCACCCTATCCAGCCAAAATTGATACTTATTGAACTTCGCATATAACTGGTGCTCTCATAGGGTCTGTAACACTATCCTCAGGTGCTCCGCATGCTCCTCATAACTGTCTGAATACACTAGAATGTCATCAATAAACACAATTATGAATTTAACCAAGTAGGCTCGGAAGACCCTGTTCATCAGATCCATAAATGCTGTTAGAGCATTCGTTAACCCAAAGGGCATAACCAGGAATTCATAATGCCCATACCGAGTCCTGAAAGTAGTCTTCGAAACATCCTCATTATGAACTTTCAATTGGTGGTACCCAGATCTTAGATCAATCTTTGAATACATTTTGGATCCCTACAATTGATCAAACAAATCATTAACCCTAGGGAGCAGATATTGATTCCGTACGGTTGCTTTGTTAAGTTACCGATAGTCGATACACAGCCTCAAACTTCTATCTTTCTTTTTAATAAATAGAACTAGAGCCCTCCAAGGTGAAGTACTAGGTCTCACAAAACCCTTGTCTAACAACTCTTCCATTTGAACTTTTAATTCTTTCAACTTAGCTGGAGCCATCCTATAAGGAGTAATCGATATCGGCTCAGTCTCCGGAGTCAAGTCTATCTCAAACTCTATCTCCCTATCTGGAGGTAAACTTGAGAGATCCTTTGGAAATACATCTAGCAATTCTTTGACCACCGGGATATCCTCCAATCGGCTTTCATCATCTTTCTGCTCAACCGTATAAGCTAGATATCCCTGACACCCTTTTCTAAGCATCTTACTTGCTGTCATAGTCATCATCATACCGGTGGCTAATGCTTTCCGTATTCCTCCGAACACTATCTCTAACTCCCTTGATCTATCTAATTTGACTTCCTTCTTGAAACAGTCAATTATGGCCCGATGCTGAGACAACCAATCCATCCCCAAAATCACATCAAAATCCCGAATGTCTAACATAATCAAGTTTGTCGGAAACTTTTTGCCATCTATCACTACTTTACCTCCCAGAATAGCTTTTTCTATTACTAGTGAGTCTCTGGTAGGGATGGAAACAATCATACTAAAGTCTAATATTTGCAACTCAACATTCAGCTTGGCAAAAAAATACACAAATACAAAAGAATACGTGGCCCTGAGACCTATCAACACATAAGCGTCATGATCAAATACAGAAATCATATCGGTGACCATCTGTGGAGTAGCATCCGCTTTCTGCTGAGTGACTGCGAAGACTCTGGCCTATGCATAGGGTCTACCTAGCTGGCCCATAAGAGGTGCTCTTCTACTCCCTGAACCTGTGCTCAGAGTTGTGGTACTCCACCCTCTAGTCTGAGAGCCTTTACTTCCGTGTCTCTGGCCTACACTGGACTGAGTCGAAGCTATAAATTTGACCTTTGAACTTGTAGGTGCCACTGACTATAGACAATCTTTAATAAAGTGACCCTCCTACCCACATCGATAGCATGCTGTGCCACTTGCCCGACATTCACCCATGTGCTTCCGCCCACATTTGTTACATTCTGGCCATGAAGTTCTTGTATCTCGGAAGCTTTCAGATGCTGGAGGAGATCTATAACTAGATGATCTTCCCTGACTCATCCTCTTGCCACCAACCCATCTGGACCTGATCTTCTTTCTGGCCATTTTGCTGGGTCCTGTTTAAGGCAAATTAGATCTACTGCTCTTGCCCTTTGATTTGCCACCTTGAGTGATGGTGGTCATATTCTGTTCCACTTTCATTGTAGCCTCTACCAGTTCCCCATAATGCGTCTGAGGGGCTAGAGATAGATGAATCCTGATGCTAAGACTCAAACCTGCCAGAAATCTCTTACATTTCTGTTCTTCATCCCTTGCTCTGAAAACCTTTTCTCATAATCTGTCATTGAAGTCGAGCCTTACTCTAGTTTGATGAACTCCTGTACCCATGCATCCTTGTAACTCTTCAAGTAGAACCCGTCTGTAAATTCTTTTGGAAATAAGGTCCACGACAACCTAGCTGGATGTCGTCTCTCCAATGCTTCCAACCAGTCTTTTGCTCGTTCTTCTAGGAGGAAGGTGGAAAACAAGACCTTCTATCATTTAGACAGCTCATCACACTATATATCCTACTAACCTTATCCAACCAGGCCAAGGCACTCTCCGGATCACCATTACCATTGAATGGTTTAGCACCTAATTTACAAACTCTTTCGATCAAACTCTTTGGTGCTTCCAGAGTCTCTCACGTCTGACGTATAGTTGTTATCAATATTTGCATCAACTGCTCCGAATTGAAATTTCTACTGATCGGTGCTGTCAGTCCTGATGGTTCTGGTTAGGATTGATTCATGGAGGCATTTGTCGAACTTGTTGCTTGTTCGACCTCCCACGAGGATGGTACATCAGGTGTTGGAGATTCTGGAAGGGCTCCTCTGGGACCTCTACGACCTCGTTGGCACATATTTTTGTGATTTCAACAAGGATAAGATTATAAACACATGCAATTATTGAAAATGTAGGCATGAGAATATTAAAATCATTTCGGGTTGCCTTATATAAATTTATAAAATCATAACATAAAAAGAGACAACCCTATTTCAAAAACCTATGCTCTAATACCAACGTTGATAGGCCCTGACTTCTATTCTCCAAGCAACTCGCCCGATACTCTACGATAGCCTTCCGGTCGGAATCCCCTACGGTTGAAAAGCTTCCGTGAAGCTAAGCCTTTTTAAATTTTTTTTAAAATTCCCTTTCTAAATACCTTTGAATATTTATTCTTCAGTGGAAATGGTGGAAACTTTTTTTATTTTAAATTTACGTTTATTAAAAAAGAAGATTGTAAAAATGAGTGAAGGAAAATAGATGTTGACCAAGTGAGTGGTTGACATTTTTTCATGTTTTTTTTTTTTTTCAATTTGTATATATATATTTTGATTATTAACTCAACACCTTATTCTTGTCATTCTATCTAATTTAATCCTCATCCACTTGCCATCCATTTCACTCACACGCTTTACAAGTATCACCCAAACACGATCTCCTTACCACTTGAATTATTTCATTATTCCAAGCTCCTAAAATGCGCTTTTCGTATTAGTAATCCTCTCGGGTCCATTTGAAAATTTTATTAAAGTCAAATTTCAAATTCGAAAACTTCGTTAGTATTCTACTAATTATTTGGGTCCGTTCATTTTAATAAATTTTAGGATTTCGAAATCATAAACCTACCCCAGATCCATTCGTAAATTTTTACAAAAATTTAATTACTTATTCGGATTCGAATACTTTAATAGCTTTATTATTCCACACATAACAATAAAATTTAAAGGGTTACCTGGATACTGGAAGAGCATATTACAATCACGATATGTTTTTATTTATTTATTTATTTATTTTGTTTCAGGACATCAATCTAGCTATATATATTAATATTGTGGTTGTTGTCTTCAAATTAAATATTTACTATTATGTTGATGCCTTGTCGCCTTGTGCTGAGTCAAAGACGAATATCTATGTAAGACAATGACAGTTTCGGGAGTAATGGTTATCCAATTTTTATTCCAACTTGTCCATTGTCGCTATTCTTGTTTAAGTTGACTTTATATATATAGTTTATATGGTAACTTTTAAACCATTAGGACCAACTATCTCAATCAATCATTATATTTTCTTTTCTAAAAAATTCCCTCTCCCATTTAATATAGATGTAATTAAAAGTTTGGATATAATTTAAAAGTTATGATGCACTAACTATATGATAGAATCCGATCCGAATTCCTTCTATCGAAACTTAAGAGATCCTGTCTGGCACTCCACGAAACTCTTCTGGACTCTAGCTAGCATCACCAAAAGAACAACATGGAGCGAACCCTTAAAATTTGACTATTACTACACATATGAATTATATTTTTCCCTTATAATTATTAAAATTTCCTTTTACTAAAATTAATGTTTTCCCAAAAGAAATTTCGGCAGCATAATGGCTGCTTTTCAAAGTCTTTCATAAATTTCAAATCACCTTAAAACAATTTAAAAACACTTCAAAAGTTTCATACATTCTTCTTCACTTTCAATTTGGACCTTTGGTCCATCTCAATCAAAATCCTAGCCACAAATGATCTATTTTGACGAAAATTATTTCAAAATTTGAAAACACATTTTCATGCATGCAACCAAATATAATTACACATACCTCAAATATTTACATCATGCATATAAGATAAGTATCAAATATTTCATTTACATTGACATGATACATCACTACAGATGTGGCAAGTTGTCAAAACTCATTTATAATCAAAACATAAACATGCACATAATTTGTTTTAAACAAAATATGTGAAAGTGTGATTTCACAGAAGAATCAATCATATTTAGCCCACCTAATCTAAAGTAGGAGAACGAGTATCCTAATCGCTCGTCCCTGTACTTGGGGAGGTTTTTAGAACATAAAACCAAAGAAAAGTGAGCTAAAAGAGCTCAATGAATGTTTAGAGTTTTCTATTTAAACGATTTCTTTTAAAATCTACCCCCCAAAAACATTTAAAAGAAATTTATGTTTCTTAAACATTTTCATTTTTAAAACCATACACTTTACAAATTTACTAAGCGATTTTAAAGGCTCGTAATCATACTCAAAATATGATAAGGTTTCGTACTAGAACAGAATCATAAAATGCTAAAATATTTCATAAACTTTCGAAGGGTAGCTAAAACATTATCTTTCTTAATCCACATCTAGTGGTGTGCTTCTCTTTCTAAAATCGTACTAATGGAAACCTAAAGATGCTACACTCACATGGCGACTCATTTAACACCACTCAATGTCAGGTCTAAAGTTATAATCACATGGCGACTCATCTAGCGCTCCATAATGTGAAGGTCACGTGGAGACTCATCTAGCGTCGCACATCATGACATGCTATAAAGATATCTCACTATTACGTAATGGAGTTCTATATCTCATATGTTGCGTATGTAGAGCAAGATAATACTCACATGTGTGGAGGGCGATACAACAGACACGACAGACTCAATCCCTCCGATGTTAGTGACACGCCTTCCCAACACTTACTATACACTACGGGGTATACCGGTCGGGACTGCATACATAAATTCTTATAAATGTGGGTAATTCATTAGCCTTTGAAAACTTTCTTTGCATATATTTTAAAGTTGAATCTTTCATTTGATAAGTATAAAAATACTAAACATATTTCATAAGATTTCACTAATGCATAAAAATTATTTTACAATCTCGTATATAAAACAATTCATTTCAAACTAAAACATAAAAGTATTTATAAACTAGTATATTTGATGGAAACTTATAAGAATGCTTTAAATTTAGCCATACTAAAACATAAAGCATGTTGTCTTTAAAATACTAAAAGCATTTTCTTTACATGATATAAAGACATTCATAAACTAACATCCTTAATGTACTTTAACACATGCATACTGGAAACATGGAAACATATTGCTTTTAAAAGAAAAGCTAAAAGCATTTCCTCTGAGATCAATGCATAAAGTATCCATAAATTAACATGTTTAATAAAAACTTATAAAAGAATGCTTTAAAAATTAGGCTAATAAACATTTAACATTCACAAAATATTTTTACACTCAGCTTCCGATCACTAGAATACCCTTCAACAACTCTTCCTTGATTCCTTTGCTTCCTTTTTACCTACAATACACATTCTAGTTTAAAATCCATCACCTAATCATTTGAAACCAATACTAATTCACTCAAATTGGCATTCAAACCATTATACCCTTCATCTAGGCCAATTATACTATCTTATTATATACATTATTCTTTTGATTTTTCCATATATTAATCATCTTAAATTCATCTCAACATCATCGTAATTCATTCACATGACAACAACATAAAATGCACCCTAAACTTCCATACTTGGTCAAATTCATCTAGCAATCTAATCCAAGCTTTTTCTTTTCATTTTCTTGATTCTAACTAATTTAGAATCATACAAAACCTTAAACAAACACATCAAAACAAAAAAATCAACACATATTCATCAAACCCTAGCCTTGTCCGAATCTACAATCATGACATCTAACATCGTTCTTCCACTTTCATGACCACCAAACACATTAAAATCACCCTAAATTTCATGGCAAATCATCTAGTATCCAAACCAACATAAACTCAAACTCAAATCAAAAATTCATTTTCATTAGTAAGCTTACCAATGGTTCTTGAACCATAAGCCTTGTTTCCTCACAACTTTGAACTCTCAAATCTTTAAATCCATGCATTAAAATCACAAATCATTCATTAAAGACCATAGATCTAAAAATTTTCACAAACTAGTTATGTAAACTTGGATCTTACCTCTTCAAATCAACTTGTAATAAATGATTTTCACTCCTAGGCTTGTATACACCATTTGTATGGCTTGAAAACACTCAAAAATGACCTAAAAACCATGAAATGTAGCTGTTGTCCTTGGTATCTCTTTTTTGGCCGAACCTCTCCTCCTCTCTTGCAACTTCTTCTTTTGTTTTTCTCTTCTCATTTCATGACAACTCAACTTTATATAGGCCTTTATTTGAGTTAACAATTGCCCCCAAACTAACCTTAAATTTACAAGATTGCCATTAGTTAGAATTCAAAGCTTTTGATTAGTTGAAATCTAAAAATCAATTCAATTTTAACTAATTCTATTCCATTTCAACCAAATGCTAACAATTTAATTAGGTTGTCTCCAAAATTACCCATATGTCATCCTTATCTCTACACACATGTCACTTTTTCATATTTTTAAAATTTCCAATATGCCCTTGCCATCACATTCTAATTACATCATTGTCCTTTTCTAGAAAATTTCTTTTTTCCATCAATTGCCCTTCCAATTCCCATGATTCCATCCATAACCTTTCTAGAGAATTCTATTCCCTTTTTCACATATTTAACCTTAGGTGGGTGTAATTAGGATTCCAATTGAATGTGTTTAGAAAACAATTAGCCATACTAATTCTTGTATTCTAATTTATCTCCGGTCTATCTGAACTTCCTACTAAAATTCAATTACACATTTAGATACTTTAAAATCATTTTACTATTCCATAAATAAGAGCATACTTGTACAATTCCTCGTACAATACATATACAACACTAAAATTGGGAGGGTATATTACACTATAGAAGCTCTATATATACATATATATATATATATATGTGTGTGTGTGTGTATGTGTATGAGCAAGAAGGAAAGTATGATAGTAACAAGACCAAAAGTGAGGCAGACCCCAATAGTCTTTGTAGATGACCTTTGCAATTAGTTGAATTGTTAATGGATCGAGTCAAATTTTACTTCCACTAATTAGTTTATATCATGTTTGTAATGAATCTAAACTTATTTAAGATAGTGTTTATGGACTGGTTTAGGTGAGTGTAAGGAAGCTGGATATTAGCCTAATATAGGGCTGGTTTGAGGAGTAAGGGAGTCCGGATCACCTACAAAAGAGAAAATTAGTTAGGGTGACCCTGACGAGGTGCTAGCGATCACACTCTAACAGTCAAGTCATATAATAATCAATCGAGATGAGGCACCTCTAAAATATATGCTAGCATGGATGGATGAGTGGAAACAAAATGATATGAGATGAAGTGAAAATTAGAGGAAAACATGTAAAAAAGATGAAAAAAGCATAAGAAAGAAGAGTGAAGACGGACCAGTAAAATCAAAAGGCATGAGGGTTTAAATAGGCAAACATGACTGCCCTTTCAGACAAGTGTCAACTCATAATTTATCCTTTTGGATTGGTTTACGTCAGCATCCTTGTCAATGAGGTTGTCCTTCAACCATTCTAGGAACCCTTATGTCTTGGATGTCTTTGAACCTTCCCAAAAGGTTAGGCTCTTATAGATTGTTCTGGGATGCTTGCTCTCGAGAATGTTCACAATGTTCTAGTCATCGGGGCTGTCCTTTAATCATTCTAGGAAACCCTATGTCCTAGACTTCCTTGAACCTTCTCGGGAGGTCAGGCTCTTTAAGATTATTCCGAGACACTTGCTCTCGAAGACATTCATGGTCTTCCAAGGTTTTTATCTTTGTTTTTACCAGATATTCATTTCTTTCCCTTGCCAATTATCCTTTGATTTTCATTGGCGATTTTTCTTCGTTAACAATAGCAATAAATTTCGATAACAACTAGAATGAGATCTCTCAAAAGGAAGAGGAAAAAAAAATAGAAAAGAAGAGGCAAACACTTAAAACTGCTTGTCATATTGGTTTAACCTTTTAAAGCAATTCCTAAACTTGGACATCTTATTACAAAAGAAGATATCTAGCAAATCTGACTGAAACTTAAAAAATTGTTTGAAGTTCGTATCTTACGTATGAAAAAAAAAAAATCATAGAAACGCTATTACATTATGTTTTTCAAATATTAATTTTTCCATACAAAATACACTCAAATCTTGATATCCAAATCTGCTTTGCACAAGGCCAAACGCATCATCGTACAATTAAAGTCCAGCCCACACACCTAATTGGGCTGGAAGGATGCCCAATCCACCCATTTGACACCTAATTAAATCCTCCACGAATAACTTGACATCATCCATGACCCCTTTTTTCTTTTTTCAGAGTTCAATAACAATTGTTGAAAAACAATATAATCTAAATGTTATCCAAGAAAAAAAAAATGATGAAGGTAAATAAAACACTTCGACACATGCATAGTACTAGCAATCTATGTATACCTAAATAAAATTAAAACAACGGTGAGAATGTAAGAAGCGCAAATAAAACTAAACATAACATGAGCAACAATGATGAGAATGAAGATGCAACAATCCATGAAATTGAAAGAGACTGGAAGCAGAATGATCAAGCTAAACTGCAGTAAGAAAATTAGGCAATTTAGCTGCAACCACATCACCTTAACAAGAAGCATAATTTCATTCTTTAACAATTAATTTATGAGTTACAAACATAATGCTGATTTGCTTGGTAGCTAATTCTATAGCCAAGATTGCAAGCTTATATCAACTCCATATGGAAACGATTTTAATGCCCGAAGCCATAGTGAAAGCACCTAATAGTTGACCTTGATAAATGCGAAAAAATAACTGCCATAGAGAACCAGCCCGCTGTGAGGTCCGCTCCTGTAAAGCACAATGATAACCAACGAATTCAGTAACGAAAACATAACTTAGGAGGCAGCAACCCATTTTTATTGATTTATTGTGTGGTGTCCATGACTCAAAAACACACTTAATGACATGGCACAAAGGGATTGGAGACTTCTTTGTGAAAGTTACAAATGCAATGAAATGATGTCTCTCTTGATTTGGTATGCAATTTGTTTGTTACTGCAGCTGTCATGCAAGTTTGCAATTCTCTGATGTTGTTGTGCAAGCTGTCCAACTCTGATAAGGTGTCAGGCAAGCTGTGTACCTCTGATTGGCTTAAAGCAAGTCTGCTTGTGGGACAAGGCTTGTGGCAGTAGTGGCTGCAGTATCTGAGAAAGCAGAAAAGATTAGAGGGAGTGACTCTAACGTGTGAGAGGTGTGAGGCTTGAGAGAACAGCAGACATATAACCTGCTGTTCTACAAAAGAGAGCTTACCATTTTTTTGAGAGATAGTGAGAGAGATCTTGTAATGAGAAGTTGTATTATTTTGCCATTGTTTCATAAATGAAATCTCAGCAGTAGCTCACAAAGTGGATGTAGATCAAATTGATCGAACCACTATAAATCTCTTGTCTATTTTCTATTTTCTGCAGTCCTTACCTGTCATATTTGCTCTGTTTTTGCTTGAAAACACTTGGTATATTTGAGTTGTCTATAACATATTGTAATGTTGACATAACAAACCATGGTACAAATTTTGATTTTTGAAGGGAAACAAGTTAAACCAAGCAAAATGAGATCAAATAAGAAAGACTTTATTTTGGTATATATAGATTGCTAGTAATATTGCACATACGTGTAGAAGTATTTTATATACCTTCATCAAATATTTGTTTCTCCCTCAAAGGAGTTCAACTGATTTCAGTCGCTTGGGATGTGGTTCATCTTCTCGCTCACCAAAATTGAAACTTCCATTAGATTTTTCAGGATTTTGGGCATACATTAAACAAACTCCACAGCTTTTCACCTTGCAACATTCTATGCGTAGATGTTTAAACTCAAGGTAGAATTGGAAAGTGAACCTCAGTAACATAAGTCACCAGTATCTCTAGGATACATAAGATGATCACATCCTATGTACAAATGATCCGACTCAACATAGTGGGGTTCAGATCTATAAATGCGCTGATAACACACCAAACTGCCACAAAAAGTATGCCGTTGTCCATCTTTGGACTTGAGTTTACATTCACAATGAACCTCCAAATCGAAACCATACTCAATTTGATGATGTTGATTTTCTATAACGGCGCACAGAGCAAAACCTACAAAGTTACTATTGTTCCAACCCGGAGGCAACTCCTTAGTTATCAAAGATCCTGTACTTCGAAAGCTAAACCACTCTGGAACCACACTTCCAGGAAAACACATTCTAGGTTTTGGTAGTTTAACATTAGGTTGCTTTGTGAATAAAGTTGCTAGAGATGGAAGTTTCTGTAGAACATCTTCTACAATGTCATTGAGTCCATTCTGATACAGGTTAAAACAATTCATGAAGCTAACATAAAATCTGCTAGCCCGTGTAATTGTGTATGGAACGGACAAAAAAGGTACTGCTGCCAAAAAACAGCAATTGACAGCATTTACAGATATAGATGGAAGCTCTGGTAAAAATAGAAGCCTCTGGCAAAAGCTAATATCAAGGTATTCCAAGTTAAAAAGGTTTATGATGGTTGCTGGTATGCTTTCAAAATTGTTTCTGCCTAAATATAATCTTCGTAGCTGTGACAAGTGACCGAGAAAATCAGGTATCACCTGACACCACAATCGGTTAGATCAAGCTTCTTTAGGCTGCACAAGCCTAATGAAGCATGCATGAACAAATTCATCAAATCCTGAGGCTTACATCTTTTAAAAGATAAAATTTCAAGATTGTTCAAACGTACGATCGACGATAGTACTTCTATTATTGCAGTTCTAACAACATCAAGTTCCTTCAGAGCTTTCAAAGTTCCTATGTTGTCAGGCAACTTGTCAATTTTTGAGCAACCGCAGAGATGAAGATATTCAAGAGATTTCAGCTTACAAATGCTCCTTGGAAGACTCTTTAGCTAGTACATCCGTGAAGAGCCAATTTAACTAGTTTGCTTAGATTATCAATGGCAGGTGAGATTTGTTCTATGGCAGTTCGAGTTAAATATAAATATTCAATATTACAAGGCATCTCAGGCAACATCTTGAGACTTGAGCAACCAAACATGTTCAAATATTTGAGAGATTTCACACCAGCAAAGCAGTCTGGAAGACCCCTAAGGCTTTTGCATTCATTTAGATACAAGCAGGTAAGCTTACTGAGATATTGAAGTGATGACGGAATTTCCAACACACTTGTACACCTATTGAGATATATTTTCTCAAGATTTCAAGCCCCCGAGAGGTCTGGGCAGCTGATCAAGTGCTCGGATCCACTGAGATCAATTTCTTTCAAATTAACAAGTTGCTGTGAAGGAAAAGAAGGAAAAGAAAATTAAGAAAAATTAGCCTTTCCAATATCTACAAAATATTACATGATTAAGATATATATATATATAATCGAAATATACATTACCAAAACACCATTTCAGAGTTGTTTAATATTGCTATCACACATGCTGAGTACAACAATGTGCTCAGGATAAAAATTTGATTGGAACGATTTGAATGGGCAACCATACCAATATAGATACCTTAGTTCATTGAATACAAAATCAAGGTCTTCTGAAATGTGCACCTTATTCTCCGTTGTATCGTAATTTGAGCAATAGAACTCCAAAAATCTCATATTCTGCATATTAGCAAAAGTCCAAGGATTTAAGTCTATGTCTTTTGTTTCAGACGTATTGAAAGAGATGCCCTGAATCGCTATGGAGCCCTGATTTATAATCAAGAAGGGATAAGTTAGCATCTGACACATTATAACAATCATATGCAGATGTAAAATTAAAAATGCACAATATTCATATCTTAGACAAAGTAAAAGTTGATGGAAATGATTCTCTTCGAGTTTTTGTTGAACTAAATCTCACTATATTTTTTGAAAACACATGATAAATATCCTCATGCTGCCATAATCGAGTCCTTTGACTAAAATCTTCAATAGATTGTTGTCAGACAATTTCTCTACCCATGGCCTGTAATAAATCATGCATGGTTATCGTGTTGTAACTTGATATAACTATTAGAGACTTATCAACAAGACCATTTATTTCAACATCCGTGAAGAAACCACAAGCATTTAGAAATTGTTTTACAAGATCAATGTCTTTCCCTTTAAGAAAACATGCAATATCTAAAAATATATTCTGTTGGTTATCATTTAATCTATCGTAACTTATCTTTAATACATCATAAATATTCTTATCAAGATTTTTTTCTAGTTTCTTGATTGCACTTTCCCAAACTTCTTTGCCCTTATCAAGTAGAGAGGAACCCAAAACCTTAAGAGCTAGTGGAATGCCTCTGAGATAATTAACTACCTTATGTGACAACTTCTCATACTCCACTATGGGTTGATTTTGTCTGAAGGCATATTGACAGAAAAGCTTAAAAGCATCATCTACAGGTAACTCCTCAACCTCATATATTTGATCCACCTTACAATTTTTAAGCACTTGTTTATTTTTTGTTGTCATAAAAATTCTACTTCCAAAACCAAGACAATCAAAACCTCCAATCAAATATTCTATTTGTCTAAAATCAGTCACATCATCAAATACAACAAGAAGCTTCTTACGGCTAAACCTTTTCTTTGTAAAGGTGCATCCTCCAGAAGAAATACTCATATTTACAGTTTCATCCCCTAATATTGCAAAATAAAGTTCTTGTCGAAAACGGTTCAATCCATCATTTTGTTCCAATTTTCCCCTAACATTACAAACAAAGCAAGAATCTTCAAATTGATAAGAGATTTTGTCAAATACAGCAAGACTTGTCTTGCCTACACCACCAACACCCCAAAGTCCTATACTACGTACAGCCTTCAACCCAATTTGTAACAACGATTCAATTTCATTAATCCTTGAATGAATTCCTATCAAACCATTGTTGTCATTTTAGTCCATATCGTTCAGTCCCCTCAAAACATCTTGGACTATGTTCTCTATAAGCACAGATTCAGGCCTAACAAAATAGTAAAAACAACAACATCAAACCCTATTCAAGCATAACAGAAAAATAACATTAAAAAATAATAATAATAACAAACATGAAGAAAATAAAAAATTGAGCTTCATTTTCACGAAAAATATATCAAAAGTAAAACTAAAACACTTACTTGATGACATTGGAATCCAATGCAGATAGATTTGCAGCTTCTTTCAAAGCATCCTTCCATGTTTGCACTTTGTCCAAACTCTCCATAAAACGTTCTTCATGCTCAGCAAAGGCTTGTGCAAAACTCCCAGTTTGATTCCTCACATCAGATGGATCCACCTCATAGAAAATCGGTACTACAATCTGTCCCTATGTGTTCTTGCATTGAAGAATCTTCACAAGTTCTTCGAGGCACCATCTAGAAGATGCATACCCTTTTGAGAAAACGATCACAGAAATATGTGACTCATCGATAGCTTTTAGAAGAGATGGAGAGATCTCAACTCCTCTTCTAAGTTTATAATCAATGAATGTTTCTATTTTTTTGTTACACAAAGCTCTGTGAAGATGGCTAATGAAGTTGTTGCGGGTATCCTCGCTTTTGAAACTCAGGAAAACATCATACTTGAATTGGGTTAGTTCCATTGATGGTGCAGAAAGTGTTTGAGAAGAAGATGAGTGGTCGTGTTAGTTGAAGAAGATAAGAATATTTTTCTATCCAAAAAAAGAAGAAGATATTATAATGGAATAATATCTCAATTAAATTAATTAAAAATAAATGTATATCAAAACTATTTTAAAAAAAATATTAACAAAAGATATCCAAAATAAACAAGCACTTATCTAGAGAATTTGCAATAAAAAGAAAAAAAAAATCTTTCTCATGCTTCACCATATTATATTACAAACCTCCAATACATCTAAATTCTAAAACATTATAATATCCATATCAATATATAAACATGAAAACAAAATGAAATTTAAAAATAGACAAAATTTTACCTCTTATTTATCTAGAGAAACTATATTGGAGCATTTTGTTGATTTAACAGCCACATGATTTAAATCGAAGACACTCACACTACGATATTTTGATTCATTTATTTAGCAACACTTTCAAGAGTAATTAATAATATATACAAATTTACAATTATATTATGAGAAAAAATAAGTTCGCATACTATATTTGAAACAAAAAAAAATATGAGAACACTATTACATTATGTTTTTTGTTAATATTTATGTTTCCAAACAAAATATTTGATGAAGGTAAATAAAATACTTCGACACATATGCATAGTACTAGCAATCTATGTATACCTAAATAAAGTTAAAATACTCCTAAACGATTATTTATTTATAAAACTTTTTCTTATTTCTTATGAATATTGTATTATGGTGTATTGAATATATTACATAGATTTTTTAACTCGGCTTAGCCTGTGGAGAGATACACAAAACTAATACTGGAAATGCAAATGAAGCCATATTATATATATATATATGTCATGAGCCAAGCGATGTCAAACATGAGCAACAATGATGAGAATGAAGATGCAACAATCCATGAAATTGAAAGAGACTGGAAGCAGAATGATCAAGCAAAACTGTAGTAAGAAAATTAGGCAATTTATGCAATCACATCACCTTAACAAGAAGCATAATTTTATTCTTTAACAATTAATTTATGAGTTACAAACATAATGTTGATTTGCTTGGTAGCTAATTCTAAAGAATTTGAGAAGAGATTATGACATAAAGATTGAATAGGCTGCCATTGAAGAGCTTTCTAGGTTTTTTTTTTTATTTATTTTTTATTTTTTTATTGAAAAAAAAATTGATTACAATTATGAAGACAATACTATTTATATTACAACTGGTACATATCAAAACTAACTCAACCAATCAAACAATTTCCTGCCTATTTTTTCCTCCAAAAGTAACAGCCTGCCAACTCACCAATTGGTCATCAACTATAGGTATCCACTAATCATTCCTGGAGTTCATTGTCCTTTGATCACGATCAAGTGGTGTTGATCACCACTAAGAAAGCTGTGACTGCAAGCGGAGGAACTCCTATAAGCAGAGTTGCTCTGAAGTTGCTGATTGTAGGAATTCTAATGTGGCTGACATTGTTGGCTTTCCTTCATATCCCCCCGCAAGCTGAATTGTGGTGAAGAGACCAAGTTCAGCTTGGCACAAAAATCTTGGAAACATTCCTTGGAAAGACCTTTAGTTAAAATGTCAGCAACCTGTAACTCAGTGGGAATATATCTTGGTTCAACCAGACCATAATGCACCTTCTTCCATATAAAATTGATGTCAATTTTAATATGTTTAGTCCTGACATGAAATACTGGATTGTTGGCTAAGGAGTTGATTCCTATATTGTCACACCAAAGCACTACAGTAGTTGGAATAGAAATGCTCAATTCGTTAAACAAGGATTGTAACCACATGATATCAGTAGTAGCTTGAGCCATAGACCTGTAATCTGCCTCTGTACTAGATCTAGCTACCACTGATTGTTTCTTTGAGCCCCAAGAGATAAGATTGCCACCCACGTACACATATATGCCACTTGTACTTCTATGATCATCAGTGTTACTTGCCCAATCGACATCACTATATGCTTCCAATTTTAAAAACAAGGAAGGTTTGAAGGAAATACCAACATGAGCAGTGCCTTTGAGATACCTCAGAACCCGCTTTGTTGCCTATCAATGAGTGCATTTAGGAGCTGTCAAGAACTGACTAAGCCTATTGTCTATAAAAGCAATATCAGGTCTTGTATTTGTCAAATATTGTTGAGCTCCTATGGTGGACCTATATAAAGTAATATAAAAAAATGCATCTCCTTCATGGAGAGACAGTTTAGCACCAGATGAGATAGGTGTGTCTATAGGTTTGCTATCAAACATGTTGGTTTTCTTAAGAAGATCAAAGATGTATTTGGTTTAAGAGAGGTACAGACCAGAAGAGTCTCTAAATGCTTCAAAGCCAATAAAGTAATTAACAAGGCCTAAATCCTTCAAGGCAAACTCTTGGTGAAGTTGAGAGATAACTTGAGAAATGTAAGCTTTGTTGCTGCCTGTGATCAACATATTATCAACATAGATGAGAATGTAAGTGATAGAATTTTGATGATGTTTAATGAACAAAGACATATCTGAGATTGAGTTTGTGAAACCCTAAGACATCAACGCTGTTCTAAGCTTCTAGAACCAAGCTCTTGGAGCTTGTTTGAGGCCATAAAGTGCCTTGTGTAGTTTGCATACATGATGAGGAAAAGCTGAATTAATAAACCCTTCAGGTTGTTCCATGAAGACAACCTCTTGCAACTCACCGTTAAGGATAGTGTTATTCACATCTACTTGTTGAATAGGCCAATCATAGTAGACAGCTAAAATGAATATAACTCTTATTATGACAGCCTTAACAACAGGACTATAAGTATTATAGTAATCTATACCTATAGTTTGATGAAAGCCCTTAGCCACTAGTCTTGCCTTGTGCTTTAATATTGAACCACCCGAATTGTATTTGACTTTGAAAATCAATTTGTAGCCAACCAAGTTCATAGATTCAGAGAATGGAACCAAGCTCCAAGTGTTATTCCTTTGTAGTGCATTAAACTCCTCTTGCATTGCTTGAACCCAAGTAGGATCTACCAAAGCTTCTTTGACATTTTTGGGTTCTGAAGTGAGTGTAGTTTGATACACTTTAGGCTTGAAAATTCCATTTTTAGATCTTGTAACCATAGGGTGAACTGACTGTATTGGCTGATGTTGTGTAACAGATGTTGGAACTGAAACTTGGAGAGGTGGAGAATCTGCATGTTGTTGAGAGTTTATTATAGGTGACAAAGATCCTCTATGAGAATTATGAGGATCACTAGATGTAGAGAGTTGTCTGACTGTGGTAGAATCTCTTAGAGGACTATTAGATGTAGCAGAATAAGGAATATCTTCATTGAGACTTGAATGAGAAGTAGCAATAGTTCTACCTATCTTTGAGAGTGTACCGGAAGCAAGATCACTAAAGAAAGGTAGATAAGAAATAGTTGGATTGAACTTGATCTCTGCAGCTACATGAAACATCTCTTTATATGGAAATTCCAACTCATTAAAGACAACATTTCTTGAGATAAAGACTTTACTAGAGGAATGCAAGCATCTATAGCTTTTGTGCATTGTGTTGTACCCAATAAACAAACACTTACTTGTATGAAAATCCAACTTGTGTCTATTATAGTCTCTAAGATATGGGTAACAAGAACAACCAAATGTTTTGAAGAACTGATAATTTGGTTTCTTTCGAAACAGTAGTTCATATGGTGTTTTGAATTTGAGAACAACCGATGGTAGATTATTGATAATGAATACTACAGTTTGAAAAGCATCTGCCCAAAACTTCAAAGGCATATAAGCATGAGCTAATAAAGTCAATCCAACTTCGACTACACTCCTATGCTTTCTCTTGGGTACCCCATTTTGTTGATGAGTATGGGGGCAAGAAAGTCAAATATGAACACCACTTGCTTGTAAATGTTTGATAATAGTTTGATATTCTCCACCCATATCACTTTGAAAACGTTTGATAGGTCTACCAAATTGCTTTTCCACATACTTTTGGAATGATAGAAATACTTGGAAAGCATTAGACTTAAGTTTAATGGGAAATAACCATGTAAATCGAGAGTAAGCATCAATAGAAGAGATATAATATCTAAAACCAGCAGTGGACATCATTGCAGCTGGACCCCAAACATCACTGTATATTAAATCTAAAGGAGCTTTTGCTTGTATTTTTAGTCTAGAATAAGGCAGCTTGTGAAGTTTGCCAAGTTTACAAGATTCACAAAACTCCAACGCATGAATATTACAAGAGAAATTAATCCTATTGAAAACCTTTTTTAGAATCAAAAAAGCTGGATGACCCAACTTTGCATGCCAAATTGTTGAATTGTTTCTAGCAGCTACTGCAACATCATAAACTGGTTTGGAAAAATTGTTCTTTGCAAGAAAACAATCATTTTTAACTTTGTCTTCAATCTTCACTTCATAAAGTCCTCCTTTCAGAACACTTTGAAGTAATACTTTCCTTGTTTTCAAGTCCTTGATAACACATTTATCAGCATAAAACTCAGCATAAGCGTTATTGTCACTTGTAAGTTTAGAAACACTCAACAGATTCTTGACAATTGAAGGAACATGTAAAACATGCTTGAGCACCAAGAATTGACATGGAATGCTATGTGTTTCAATTTTTAAAGTACCAATATTAGCAATATCTAGTTGTTCTCCATTGCCAAAAACAAGTTTGTCATTACCTTGGTACTTTGAATGAAGAGAAAGATTGCTCAAATTTGATGTGATGTGATTTGTTGCACCAGAATCCAGGTACCAGGCAGGGTCAGTGACTGTTTCTGGTGTTGCAAAATAGGCTGTGTTTTGAAGGTAGTTTGCTACAACCTATTCATTGTCATTCCATGAAGATTGAACTTGTAAGCTTGTACTAAGATTATCAGAATTAACACCACCAAAATGATTGTTAGTCCCTTGAACAAATTGCTGTTGATTGACAGTTGTAAGACTATTATTGAATGAAAGATCATTGTTGGATTGTTGCTACACAAAATGAGCTTGATTTTGAGGTGTTGGCCTCTGAAAATTTTGATCAAATCCCTTGAAGCACTGCCAAGCACCATGACTAGGTTTTGTGTAGATTTGGTAGTAAATTCTGCTTCCTGTCCTGCCCGACCTTCCACCTCTTTCTCTTCCTCTGAAGCCACCTCGACTGTTGAAATTGTTTCCACTTCTTGTTCCTCCAACTAAACCTCCTTGTCCGTTATTAGTAGCAAATTATACAGACATATGACCAGTAGAGTTAAGATGCTCTATTCTTTGTTCATGTAACAACAGTAAATATTGTGCATCTTCAAGTGACATTGTATTTTGTTGTGAGGTGATCAAAGTGACTACTAAGTCATACTCATGACCTATTCCATTTAGCATGCACAAAATTAAATCTCTCTCTTTTAGTTCCTCACCAGCTGCCATTAGAGCATCACCTATATTTTTTATTTTCAAGGCAAAGTCTGTTATGGAATCGCATCCTTTTTTCAAGGTCTGAAGTTGCTGTCTAAGTTGCATTACTTTTGCTAAAGATTGCTGATTGAAAAGTTTAGCAAGCCTATTCCAAACTTCAAAGGAGGTTTTGCAATGTGTTACCTACCCGATGAGGGACTCTTTCACAGTTGACTACAATCAGCTCATGAGCAGTTGATCGGTCTTCTTCCAATTGACATATTCTTGATTGATTTGGATCTCTGTAACTCTCTCTCCTTTTTTGTTGATACTATGAACTTCAACATACTTCTGTGGAGCTGTGTTTTGATTCAAGATCAGGTGCTTCAGGTCAAGAGCTCAAACTGCTGGAAGAATTTGTGTTCTCCAGTAAATATAGTTGCTCCTGTCAAGCTTGATAGGATTGAAGTTTAAGGACTTTGCAAGAGCTGGAAAATCCATTGACGAGTAATAATGAGCAGAAGAATCATCGTGTGATGGATCATTTTCATGAAATGATTGATGTAGAGAAAAAGTTACGGTGGTTGAATCAAAAGCCATGGACATTTGTCAATAGCTCTGATACCATGAAGACTTTGAGAAGAGATTATGACATAAAGATTGAACAGGTTGCCATTGAAGAGCTTTCTAGTTTTTTTTTTTTTTTTTTTTTTTTATTGAAGAAAAAATTGATTACAATTATGAAGACAATACTATTTATATTACAACTGGTACAGATCAAAACCAACTCAACCAATCAAACAATTTCTCACCTATTTTTCCCTCCAAAAGTAACAACCTGCCAGCTCACCAACTGGTCATCAACTATAGGTATCCACTAATCATTCCTGGAGTTCATTGTCCTTTGATCACGATCAGTGGCATTGATCACCACTAAGAAAGCTGTGACTGCAAGTAGAGGAACTCCTATAAGCAGAGTTGCTCTGAAGTTGCTGATTGTAGGAATTCTGATGTCGCCGATATTGTTGGCTTTCCTTCACAAATTCTATAACCAAGATAGCAACCATCAACTCCATATGGAAATGATTTTAATGCCCGAAGTCATAGCGTGAAAGACCTTGATAAATGCGAAAATATAGCTGCTATAGAGAACCAGCCAGCTGCGAGTTCCACTCTTGCAAAGCACAATGATAATCAACCAATTCAGTAAAGAAAACATAACTTAAGTGGCTGCAACCCATTTTTAAGAAAGCATCTTCCATAATCTGTCTCAATGCATTTTGATCCAATTTGAAACAATTGATGATGTTGACATAGCGTCCATGCAATGCAACAAAGTTGACAGCACTTATTGAACTTAGTCATGTGCAATTGTGTGCTACAACAAAAGTTCCCGGAAGCTCTGGTGAGAATTGAAGCCTTTGGCAATAGCTTATATCCGGCCAATAAAGACTAGAAAGGTTTACAATACTCGCCGGCAAGACCTCAAAATTGTTTCCTCCAAGATATAGATCTTCTAGCGTGGACAAGTGACCGAAATCATCAGGTATCTCTACAATATTGCACTCGGACAAATTTAAATGCACCAAATTGTGCAATCCTGACAAAGAAGGTAACAACAAACCCACTTGATCTTGACCCTTGGATCTTGCAAAAGATAAAGTACGAAGATTGTTCAAATGTGTGATGGATGGTGATACTTCTTTTACAGCAGTTGCGTCAACTGTGAGAACCTCCAAAGCCTCCAAATCTCCCAAGTCTTGAGGCAAAATCTCAAGTTTTGAGGAACCAGAGAGATTTAGACATTCAAGAGATCTCAACTTGGAGATGCTACTTGGAAGACTCTCAAAGCCTGAAAAATTTTCTAGATTCAGTTCAACTAGTCTTGATAGATACTCGATGGATGAGGGCAACTTTTCTATTGAAGTTGCATCCAAAAATAGCTTTTCTATGTTACATGAGATCTCTGGAAGTGACTTTAGATTTGAGCAGCCAGATAGAACAAGTTTTTAAAGAGATTTCAAGTATTTGATAGATGATGAAATTTCCTGCAAACTTGCACAACCATCTAGGACCAAGCTCTCAAGCTTGAAGGCCAGTGAGAGGTCTGGGATGCTTGTTAGTGAAGTGGACTGACTGAGGTTGTTATCTTTTAAGTTGACAACTAGCTGTGAATTAATTTAAAAATAAGAAGAATATTAAAATTGAACATAAATTAATTAGTAATAGTTTTGGTAAAAACAAATTATAAATGTACTTGGACACCACTCCAGAGTTGTTCAACATTGCTGTGAGGCAATTCCAATGTAACAAGGTTCTCCGGATGCAACTTCGAGTGCAATGATTTTAATGGGCATCCAAGCCAATGGAAATACCTTAACTCGGTGAAAATTGATTCTAGGCCTTGTAGGACATGCACCTTATTTCGATTCTCTCCACAACGTGAGCTATAGAATTTCAAGAATCTCAAGTTGTACATCTTTGAGAAAGGATGGGGATTTAAATGTATATCTCTTATTCTTGACATATCTAAGGACATGGCCTCAATTGCTTTAGTCCCCTAAAATATATTCAAGAGATGATAAACTGGTATTAACACATATAAATCAAGGCTAGATGACAATATCAAAAGCAACCAACGCCCTCCCCTACCCCATTCAAAAGTGTTTTAATTGCTATAATCTTACCGTATTTTTTGTTAATACATGATGACTATCTTTATGATGCCATAAGTGACTCCGCTTGCCAAGATTTTTGACAGATTCTAGACGAACAATTTCTTTGCCCATTGCTTGTAACAAATCATGCATTATTATTCTATTGTCTGATATATTTATCATAGACTTATCGATGAGTTCACTTATTCAAACCTCCATAGAGTAGCCACAAGCATCCATGAAAGTTCTTACGAACTCTATATCCTTCCATTTAAAAAAACATGTAATATTTAGAAATATATCCTGCACTTCATCATCAAGTCCATCATAACTTATTTTTAGCACCTTTTGAATATCCACGCGAGAAATCCTCTCTACTTTTTCTATTGCACTTTCCCAAACTTCCTTTTTCTTATCAAGCAAAAAGGAACCCAAAACCTTAAGAGCTAACGGGACACCTTTGGCATATCTTACTAAATTGTTTGACAATTCCTTAAATTGCAGTGTGGGATGATTATTTCCAAAAGCATATCGATTAAACAACTAGAGAGCTTCATGATGAAATAACCCGTTACCTTCATATATGTCATTCACTCTACAATTTTTAAGCACTTGTTTATCTCTTGTAGTTATGATTATTCGACTTCCAAAACCAAACATTTCAGGACCTCCAATAAAAGCTTCTATTTGTCTTAAATCAATAACATCATAAAAAACAATCAAAACCTTCTTACCACGAAGCCTTTTCCTTGTGATTGCATCTTACAATAGGAGTACTAGCTATATTTGGATTCTCATTCCCTAATACAGTAGAAAGGAGTTCACGTTGCCAACGTAGTAGTCCATGTTTTTCCGATTCTTCCCTAACATTTTGAATAAAGTAAGAACCATCAAAGTGATAAGAGATTTTGTCGAATAAAGCACCAACAACTGTCATCTTGCCTACACCACCAATGCCCCAAATTCCTATTGAGGAAACATCCTCTAACCCAATGCATAAGAATGCTTCAATTTGTTCAATCCTGAAGTCTATTCCTACCAGATCATTGTTATCACTTGGACCGGACATATCCTTCAATCTCTTTAAAATATCTTTAATAATCTTTTCAATAAGCACAGACTCAGGCCTAGAAAAAATAAACAACAATTATTAAAAAGTTCCAGTAACAAATCACATGTTAATTATTAATATATATTTTATTAAAGAGGCAATCAGCTCAATATTCTTAAACATGGAAAATATTTTGCGAAATTTAAAAAACAAAATTGTGATATAATGTCCAGTTTAATCCATCATTGCTCTTTAAATTGACAAATTTTGGTGTTTGTCAAGACATGGTGTAAGAATTAAGACAGTGTTACATATTACCTTATGACACGTGAATCCAACCCAGATAGGTTGGCTGCTTCCTTCAAAGCACCCCTCCAAATCCGCACTTGCTCTGAACAATCTTTGAAACGTTCTTCATGATTAGCAAATGCTCTTGCAAAATCCCCGGTCTGATGCCTCACATCTGATGGATTTACTTCATAGAAAACTGGTATCACAATTTGTCCATGCATATTTTTGCACTCCATAATCTTCACAAGTTCCTCAAGACACCATCTAGAAGAAGCATAGTCTTTTGAGAAAATGATAATTGAAATATGAGACCCTTCGATTGCTTTGAGAAGAGATGGTGAAATTTCATCTCCTTGGTTAAGTCCACCATCAATGAAAGTAACAATTTGTTTGTCAACCAAAGCTTTATGAAGATGCTTGCGAGTATCCTCACCTCTGACGCTAAGAAAGACTTCATATTTTGTTTGATGGGAACCAGAAGAAGTAGAAGCTGCCATCATACTTGCATTAACGATGAGAGACTTCGCACTGAGTGATTAACTTGTAATATTTGTGATCTATATGCTTGGGAAAAATTTTAGAAAGTTAATCTTATTCTATTTTGTCTAAATTATTATTATTATTATTATTATTATTATTTATTGTCTCTTGATTCTTTGTTTTATCAATCTATGATATAGCTAATATATATATTATTTGTTTGTCTTTATCAATAGAATCATTAATTTGGACCAATTTTATTAATATATGCTTTTAAGATCGAGACATAAAAAAGCAGAAGCACCTCAATATCATGCGATAACTATACACACATTTAATGATTATATATATATTTTAATTTCCCAATCACCCTATTAAAAACCAAATCAAGGTTGGCCTGGTGGTAAAAATATATGTTCTGCACCTTCATTAATAAGATTATAGATTTGAACCACTACATCTTTCCATTTCTAAATTTGTCATAATGATTATCTATATATATAGACTTTAGGCCACTTATTGGAAATCCTTATGTTATGGGTATTTTTCGGATTCAACAAATGGACTGGTAAAAGTCTGATAGAGGCCCAACAAGTCAAATCAATGAAATGGCCCAGCTGACAAGGCCCGATTAATTAACATCCAGCCCATATAAGCTCTTCAGCTCGCATGAGCGAGCTCGCATTACAGCTGTTATTCACAGGTCGTTGCTGGTATTACTCAACTCGCACTATGCACAACTCGTTACTCAGAGTGAGGTCTAGCTTGAGATCGTCTAATGCAGTCTATAGCTCGCATAATGACCAGTTCAATAAGAAAATTTTTCAGAAAGGCAGTAACCCAAATTAATCGTGATTCTTCTACCAGAATTGAAAATAAATTCAAATTCAAACATTGATAAATCTTATCCGTGATTTAGTGAAACCGATTCCTGATTCAATGCCAATTGATTAGAAAGTGTAGTTAATATGTGATTCTTTTCCTATTTTATTTCAACCTAAATTGTAAATGTCTCTCCCTATAAATAGAGGCTGAAACTCATTGTAATACATACACAGAAGCAATAATAGACTGTTTCTCTGTAGAAATTATTGAGAGGGACAGTCGTGGACGTAGGCATACTTACTAAACCACGTTAAAAATTCTCCTTGTGTGTTGTTCTTCTTCTTTGCCTCCTACTTTTCTCTTGTTTTTTGTTTTGTTTTACATTGATTGCAAATATTGGGCTTTGAACCGTCATCGACCAGAAATTAACGTCGACATTTTAGTGCTAGAAGAAGGACCCAGACTGCAATCTGTTTTACTGCAATTGTTCAGTTTTCGAAAGGAATGGCGAGAACAAGAACAATTAGATATGTAGGCTCGGAGGATGACCAAGCAGAGAGTTAGACAAATCAGCATCCACGTATTACGCAATTGATAGAAGACGCACCCATGCCCGCAGTAGGCATGTCTCATGGCTAGGCAATTGGTGCTGCAGCAGGCATGCCTCCCTTGCCCCCTCGTCAACCAGTACCAATCGCCCCAATCGAGGGGCTGCAAGCATCCCATCAAAGGTAGGAGGAGTTGGAGGTTACGGTTCAACAGCTTGCAGATGCAGTAAATGCGTTGGTACAAGCCCAAACACAGAACACATCCAGGATCGAGGCTACTGCTCCAAGGCAAGCATATTTGCAACATGAAGAGTGTAGGGGCCAAAAAAGCCAGTGAGTGAGGTGTGATGACCTACCAGTTTAGCTCGCTCTTCTAATTTTCGCTCTAAAGCCGAAGGTCGCCAAGCTCGTGAAAAAAGAGAAGTTGCATAACCTGTAAGCTTGGTAATAAGGGTGAGTTAGGATGGAAGCTGTCATGTGGAAGCTAGCCATTATAGAATCCGAGCCGCATCTCGGCATGAGGAGGATGAGGTAGACAATTAGCGACATGCAAGGTCATATTGAGCTGGCGGCTCATTCAAAGAGAGCCAGAGATATGAGCCAGAACGCCACTCTCCAGATCGTGATCACAGAAAGAGACAGAGGCCCCAAGATTCACAAATAGAAGAGCTCCTTCAGAGGGTATAGTAGCTCGAAGTGCGACTTGACACCCCGAACCAGCATGACCATTACGGAAAAAAGACTCCATTTTCTAAGGAGATTGAGACCCAACCTTTGCCCTCTAGATTTAAGGTCTCAAGTATCCCACAGTACAATAGGGACAACAATCCCTATGACCACATTGACGCATTTAATGTCCAGATGGACCTACAGACGAACAATCCACTGGTGAAGTGCTGGGTCTTCCCAGCCAGCTTATGGGACATTTTGCGGACTTGGTTTAAGAATCTCCCAGCTCGCAGTATAGAAAGTTTGGAAGATTGCCAGCAGAAGTTTGTTAGCCAATATAGGGCTTTGAGGAGGCAACTCGCACCATCCTGCCATCTAGCCACTATCTTCCAACGTCAGAGTGAATCATTAAAGGATTACATCACTAGGTTCAGATGCGAGATCGCTAATATGGAGAACCCATCAGACAAAAGTGTTTTGATTGTGATCTTAGCTGGGCTTCGCAAGGATGGGAAATTGTATGAAAGTATTTTCAAGTCTCCGGTAAAAGACCTGAGAGAGTCCTATGAGCGAGCTATGAATGAGATCAGATGGGAGGAGACCTTTGGCCCAAAGAAGTCCAATCAAAAGAATGAAGCGGACAATCCCAACCAATCAAAGAAGAGAAGTAATGGCAAGAATGAAAGTAAAAGTCGAGGTAGTGGCTTAAGCAACTAGATTGCCAAAAAGACTAGAAGAGAGCCTAGGAATGAGCGACTTCAACAACAAGGTCGCTATAACAACTATAACATCCTATCAAATTCACAAGATAGAATTTTTGTGACAGAAAGGTGGTGGATTTCGGAAAGTCACATCATTTAAGAGCCCCTGTTAAGCACATAGATAGGAATAAGTTTTGTGTTTATCATAATGAGGTCAGGTATAATACTTCTGATTGTTGGGCATTAAAGGACATCATCGAAAGGTTGATAAAAAAAGATCGCTTGAGAGATTATATTGTGAGACTAGTAGACTCGCGACCTCCACACAACGACCTCAGTAGCAATAACAGCCAACACAGTAGTAGCCCTAACGAGCTCCCGAGCAAGAGTACGAACTTGCGGTAAGGACGATTTTTACTATTTATGATGACCCCTATATCGTAGATATATCTAACAGGTCGCATGAAAGGTATGTTTGGGAAGAAAATCATGCCTTGCAAGTCACTGTGTCGGAGGGACATAGGAAGAAGGCGAAGACAACCTCGGATGATATTGTGTTCACCAAGGAAGATGTTAAAGGCGTGTGCTGACCTCATAATGATGCACTTGTCATCCGGGCCAAGATCAGTAATATGGAGGTGCGATGAATCATGATCGACATTGAAAGCTCGGTCAACGTCATGTATAGGAGTTGCTTCGACCAGATGGGGCTAGAAGTAGAACAATTGAAGCCTTCCCTAAAGCCTCTTTATAACTTCACCAGAGATATCAGCACACCAATAGGCCAAATTAAGTTGTCACTCACACTCGAGGAATCAGGTCATCAAGCTACTGTGTTAGCAGACTTTCTAATCATCGATTGCCCATCAGCATATAATATGATCCTAGGAAGACTTGCAATGAACGACCTTGATGTAGTCACTTTAACCAGGACCCTCACAATCAATTTTCTAACCCCTAATGGCATAGGGTGTGTTCGTGGAGAGCAATACTTGGCCAAACGCTGCTATGAAGATGTTGTGAAGATGGGTGTAAGAGGAAAGAAAGTGAACGTGATCTCAATCCTCACGAGGTGGATGCGGACTGAGCCACTGGGCCAATCGAGGAGTTGAAAGATGTTCAAGTCAGCGAAGTAGATCCTGAGAGGTGTTTGAAGCTGAGAAGAGGCTTAACTCCAGAAGTAAAAGTCCAGCTCATTGACTTTCTTAAGGCGAACTTGGATGTTTTTGTTTGGAATCATGAAGATATGGTAGGGATAAACCCCAAAGTCATGTCACACAGGTTAAACATCGACCTCCACCACAAGCCAGTTCGCCAGAAGAGAAGACCTATGACGGAGGAATACTACTTTACACTGAAAGAATAGGTAGACAAACTACTAACAAATAAGTTTAATTGCAAAGCTTACTATCTAACTTAGGTCGCCAATCCTGTGCTAATAAAGAAGAAGAATGGAAAGTGGAGGATTTGCATCAATTTCATAAATTTAAGCAAAGTGTGCCCAAAAGATAGCTTCCGCTTGCCTAGAATAGACCAGCTCGTGGATATAACAACTAACCATCAGCTCCTAAGCTTCATGGATGCATACTCGGGCTATAACTAGATTCTAATAAATCCCGAGGACGAAGAGCACATCTTGTTTGTAATCGATCACGACCTATATTGTTATAAGGTGATACCCTTCGGGCTGAAGAACGCAGAAGCGACCTATTAACGTCTAGTAAATATGATGTTCGAATAACATATTAGGAAGACCATAAAGGTCTACGTAGATGATATGTTGGTGAAATCCAAATAGGTGGGTGATCATGTGCACAACCTAAAGGAAATGTTTCAGATTCTGAGCAGCTACCAGATGAAGTTAAACTCGTACAAGTGCACATTCGAGATAGCCTCTAGAAAATTCCTTTACTTTATGGTGAATAGAGAGGCATCGAGGCTAACCCAGAGAAGATTAGGGCGTTGATTGATATGAGGTCTCCTACTCGAGTTAAGGAAGTGCAAAGCCTTAATGGCCAGGTCACAGCACTTAGTAGGTTCATCTCGAAGGCAACAGACAAGTGCATCCCGTTCTTTGATGTTTTGAAGAAGACAAAGAACTTCGAGTGAACTGAACAATGAGAGGTGGCTTTCCAACAATTGAAATAATACAGGGGCCGAGCTTTACTCCTCCAAGCCCAAAGAATGAGAGAAGTTTATTCTGTATTTGGAGGTATCTCAGCATGTTGTGAGTGCTATTTTGGTGAGAGAAGAATAGAGGATACAGCTTCCTGTATATTACATAAGTAAGAGGTTACTTGATGTCGAAACCAGGTATTCGCAAATGGGGAAGCTCACCTATTGCCTAGTAAATGCATCGAGGAAGCTGCGCCCTTATTTTCAAGCCCACAGAATTGAAGTCCTCACCTAATATTCACTGAAGCAAGTCCTCCAGAAATCAGATACCTTAGGTCGCTTACTTAAGTGGGCAGTAGAGCTCATACAATTTGATATCCGATTCGAGCCAATGACGACAATCAAGGCCTAATCTCTAGCAGATTTCATCACAGAATTTACTGGGCCCGTAAATAAAGAAGCCAAATTCTCTGAAGGTCCGACTTGGGAATTATACGTTGATAGGTCATCTAGCAAGCAGAAGGCAAGAGCTGGCATTTTGTTAATCCCCACAAAAACCTTTACACTTTAAGGTTTGGTTTCTAGGCCACCAATAATAAAGCTAAGTATGAGGCATTGCTCGTAGGTCTATGTCTGGTTAAAGAGATGCAAGCTGAACGATTAAGGGTTTTCAATGACTCTCAACTCGTGGTCTGTCATAGAAGGGGGAATATTAGACCAGATGACCTGAGATGGTCGTGTACCTTCAGAAAATCCATGAGATGCTAAGTACTTTTCACAAGCACGAGGTTAGGCAAATCCCACGAGCTCAGAACTCACCTACAGACACACTAGCTCACCTGGCAACCACCTAAGATATAGCTTTTCTATGGGCAATCCCAGTGGAGTTTCTGTCAATTCCAAGCACAGAAGAAAGAAATTCAATGATGGTCATAGTTGTACAACCTAACTCCTAGATGAGCTCGATTTTGAGTTATTTGCAGGATGGAAAGCTACCGAGTGGCAAATTGAAAGCACGACGCTTGCGAGCTAGGGTAGCCCAATATTGCATCTATGATGACATATTGTACAAGAAGGGGTTTTCAGCTCCGCTTTTGAGGTGCATTGATGGCCAGGATTGCGAAACTGTGATGAAGCAGATACAAGAGGGTAATTGTGGAAACCATGTTGGGGGACTATCTTTAGCTTAAAAGGCACTCCGGTAAGGATTCTACTGGCTTACTATGAAGTAAGACGCCATCAATCTGGTCAAGAAGCGTGATAAGTGCCAAAGGTTTGCTCAGGTTCCATGAGCTCTACCAGCTTATCTCCAACAAATGGTGAGCTTGTGGCCCTTTGTGATCTGGAGAATAGATCTGATTGGGTCACTACCAACAGCTCGTGGAAGATGCAAGTATGTTGTAGTCGTTGTAAACTATTTTACTAAGTAGGCAGTAGCTAAAGAACTGGCAAAGATCTCCACAACGAAGATAGAAAAATTCGTGTGGAATAATATTATTTGTAGGTTTGGGGTTCCTTAGTAGATTGTGACTGGATATTGGGACCTAGTTCAGCAGTGACCATTTTGTTAAGTTCTGCAATGACCTCAAGATCGTCAAGAGCTTCTCAGCAGTTGACCATCTGTAAGTCAATGGCTAGGTTGAAGCCGTGAATAAGATAATAAAGTAGACTTTGAAGATGAAGCTGGAAGCAAAGAAAAGAGCGTGGGTGGATAAGCTACAAAAGGTGTTATGGGCTTATAGAACCACAACTCGTAGCACTACAGGCTTTCGATGGTATACGGATCCGAAGCTATGATCCTAGTAGAACTAGAAGTGACTTCGCAATGTAGAGCAACCTTCAATCCAGAAGACAATGACCAGCTACTGGCCACAAATCTTAACCTATTTGAAGAGATAAGAGAAGCAGCACGGTTGAAGGTAGTGGTCTATCAGCAAAGGATTACAGGTACTACAACAGAAAAGCCCGAGTTCGAAGTTTCAACGTGGGAGATCTAGTACTACGTCTTATTCTACCAGGAGCTCACAAAGCCAACAATGGGTCCTTAGGTCCGAGCTAGGAAGGTCCTTATGTTATCAAAGAAAACTTGGGGATTGGAGCCTATCGTCTAACAAATGTCAATGGAGCTTAAGTTTCTTAGGCCTAGAATGTTGAACATCTTCACCCATATTTTCGGTAACTCTGAATACATGAGCTCAATTTGTAATTCAATTATTTCAAAATCAATTAAAGCTCCAAGTTCCTCATATTATTTGAGTGATTGCTCTAATAATTTATTTATATGTTCTTCAAATTTTATGAGTTATTAAGCTAGCAGGTTCCATCCTATTAGCTCGTTGTCATGCCCATAAAATTATAGCTATGGCAGGTGAGGTTACGACCCCCTGCATAGCTCGTAAAAATATATCTATAGTAGGCGAGGTTACGACCCCCTGCATAGCTCGCAAAAATATAGCTATGGTAGGCGAGGTTACAACCCCCTACATAGCTTGTAAAAATATTGCTATGACAGGTGAGGTTACGACCCCCTGCATAACTCACAAAATTATTGCTATGGTAGACGAGGTTACGACCCCCTACATAGTTCACAAAATTATCAACATGGTAGACAAGGTTACGACCCCTTATATAGCTCGTAAAAATATTGCTATAGCATGCAAGGTTATAACCTCCTACATAGCTCGCAAAATTATAGCTATGACAGGCGAGGTTACGACCCCTTACATAGCTCGTAAAATTATTGCTATGGCAGGTGAGATTACGACCCCTTGTATAGCTCACAAAATTATTGTTATGGCAGGCGAGGTTACGACCCACTATCCAACACGAGATTATTATATGCTATTGATTTATCTTCAAGTAAATTGTTAAATGACGATTTCTGAGTTTCAGCTTGTTAAAATAAATAGTTTCACGATCTTGGGCCAAGTTTTATTACCATCTGTTCAAATGGCCTACTTTTCAGCTCGTTGGAAATCCCACAACTTAGAAAATAAAGATGTAAAATATGCGTATGTAACAACAAGTATAGTAATTTAAGCACATTGAACATGCAAGTCATAATAAAGAAATTTTCTTAAAGATAAAAGATTCATTATAAATGTCCCCAAAGGTCAAAATAACTGGATTACAAGGCAAAAATATAGAAACTGAGAATTCAAAAGATAGAAAACAAAACGAGCTACTAGTTACCTTGATCGTGAGGAGCTGATCCCAAAAGAGACTCTTCACTAGAAAGCTTGGTGACCTGAGCTAGCTTGGCTTGAGAGGTCGCACCAAGAATGTCACCAGACAATTTCACAGCTTAGGGAAGGATGTCTGACACAACTGGAGATGAGGCAGTTTCAGCTTTGAATTTTTCCACCTCTTGAAGAACCCTCTCACCAAAAATTGAAAAATCCAGCTCAGGATGGGCCTTTCACAGGGTGAAGAGGAAATCAATACTCATTTCTATTTCAGCTTCCTCTTTGGCTTTAGTGACCTACACCTCCACTTCTTTGGCAAATTTCTCTTTCAAAACAGCAACCTCTAAATAAGCGGCCTCTGCATGGCACTCAACGGCTTTAGCTCGTCGTAACGTAGCCTCTGTTTGTTGTTCGGTTGCCTCAGCTCGCTTTGCTGCGTTTTTCGCTTGCTGTTCAATCACTTCAGCTCGCTTTGCTACAGCTTCTACTTGTTGTTCAACCACCTTGGCTCACTTTTCTGCAGTTTCAGCTCGCTGTTTAGATCGCTTCAACTTATCCTTTGCCTTACTCAATTCATCTTCGTTGTTACGAAGCATGGCATTGAGATGTGACCTCAAAATTTCATAGTAACTTTCTGTGCACATCAAGGCCTCATCAGCTTCCCTTCTAGCTATATTAGCATCCATCAGCTGTGCCTCATGAGCTTCTTGGTGCCTTCTGGCATTCAGAGCCTCCTCGGTCAAGAACTTGAGCTTTTCCTTCGCTTTCTCTAGCTTGTTCTTCAATCTCATTATTCAATCCTCAGAGATTCTAGTTTCTTTTCTTTGCTTTATTGCCTTTAGAGCGACCTGAAACTCTACAAATTAGTATTTAACAAAGCAAGGAAGCGAGAGATTAAGGGGAAGTAAGTTACCAACATCGCATGCCGACTTAGGTATTCAGCCAGGTCCAGACCACTAAGAGCTTTATTTTCTAAGCTCCTCGTATGGGTCAGCATGATGTCAGACTAGTTATCAAGGAAAGACTTCAAATATCTTCCCCTTGGTTCATCTTCAAGGTATGGGCTGGTTGGTAAAGCAGTCCTCTCCATAACCTGTGTGACCTCAGGCTCTTTGCCTTTATCTACGTAACGTCGCTTGGCTAAGGTAGGACCAGGTGCTGACTTTGCTCCTTCCGCCCTAGCTGGAACCAGTTTGGGTCTCACGAGATGGAGTCTTAGATTAGACTCAACCTATCTCTGGTTGCAAGCTGGGGCTAGGACTTGTAGAGGATCTGCTACTTATGCTAGAGGTGACACCTCGTTGGGAGCAGCGACTAAAGAAGTTTTGGTCTTAGTAGGTCACTTAGATGAAACAGTTGAAGGGGTTGTAGGATCACTAGATCGCTTCCGATGTGCTTTTAAAAAGGAGAGCTTTCCCATATTTGAAGCCTGTACAGGAAGAGCTAGAACTGGTTGAGGAGTTGGAGCCGGATCTGCTTGAGCAGAAGGTACTGAAGCTGCTTGAGCAGATATGATTAGAGCTGCTTGAGTAGAAGTTGAAGTTGGATCTACTTGAGCAGAAGTAGCTGAAGTTGTCGGAGCTGGAGCTGGAGCAAGAGCTAGAATGGCTTGGGCAGGAGCTGGATTTGCTGGTGAAGTGGGAGAAGACTTTTCCTTGCTATTAGTTTCAAACACGGAAGGAAGATTGAACTCTCCCCTGCTTCCTATGTCTTTCTTATTGTCTAACAGCTCGTAGTCACGAGAAGGAGCTAGCCCATAAGTACTAAGGAGGTCGTCATTAAGCACATTACTAAGAATTGCTTCGTTGGAGTCTACAAATGCCCTGAGGACCTCTTCCTCCTCATTGTTAAGGGTGGGCTTATCTCCTTTTATGTTTGCAAAACAGAGAATGTTAATTTATTAAAAAAAGAAAAAAAAGAAAAAAAAAAACAACTCTTAGGTACTTCCCCTTCTATCTACCTAGACTTTAAACAAAAGAGAAGTTGTTAAGATGCCTGAGGGAAGGGCAAGAAATGAAAAATCAGCTTGTCTTATAGGCCCCTGCGTTTGACTTGCTCTTTGACTCACCTCGGGGTAGAAGGTTTTTATAATCCAACTAACGAGCTGTGAGGTAGTAAATTCTCTCTCGCATTCCATCTTTTATGCCACTAGCATATTTAATGTTAAAGAGGTGGCTACGGACTTTTGGAGTTAAGGGAGGAAGATTATTTTTAAGAAAAACTAAGACTAATGACATCAGTTGGGAATATGAATTTGGGGTCAGTTGGAATGGTAAAAGTTAGAGCCTGTTCAGGAACTCTATAAGGTAGGTAGGAATTGGAAACTTGAGCCCGTGTTTCAGATGTTAGGTACTAATAGCGATGTATACTTTGGAAGAATAACACGCGTGGTCATCGGTAGTAAGAGACATCACGAGGCGACCTTTGGGAATGTGGTATTGCAGAACAATTCCTCTCATCTCAGTATAGTTTATCTTGGAGGAATGGTGTATGAACACCTCACGAGCTAGTCGTTCCTCATCAAGCCGACGAGTTATTTCTGGATCGACTCAAGCTACAAGTTGTTCTTTGGGCTCCCCGCTTTGAGTTGTCTCGCCAACATTGCGTGCTCCACCAAAAGTGAGCTCTTTCAAGCTGGATGATTCATTAACCCCTATTCTGTATGTTTAGCGGTCGCAACTTGAAACCATCTACACAAAAAGGGGGTATAGTTAGGTCGTAGCAAGCAAACCATGCCTAGACTCCTAAGGAAGTTTCCTACTCTACAGATCGTAAACTCCACACAGATCGTTAATATAATGGTGGGCTTAACCTATGAGAGGACGACCTACGAGCTAGTGACCTACTGGTACATTATCCTATAATTCGCGTGCATGACAAGCACAAACAGTAAACAAATCGCGAATAAACAAGCAATAAGATCAAACTAACAAAAAATGAAAAGTCTTGATTAACAAGAAACACAAGATTATAAAAACTCAACATCGAGAGAATACGAAGCATTCAAACTCATTTCAAGCCCAGAAAGTATAATACAAGCTCAACGCAACACAAACGTAATGAAAATAAACCAAAAGTCGAAAGCTTGAAGATAGAAACGGAACTTACTATAAATCTTTGTCGAGAAATGAGAAATCTGACGACTGAAGATGAAGAGTTTGAGAATAACCGGTCTAAAAGTGCAACAGAAAGAGACTCGGTGGCTAGGGAAAAAATGATGAAAGTGAAAAGGAAGTGAAAAGGCTTCACCAATTTATATGGGCGACTGAGCTAGCGCCCTGGTCGTTTGATCTGGAAGTTGTGTAACCACCTTGAATCTAACGGTGCAGAACAAATTATGACTTTTGTAATCATGGGGCCGTCAATTGAAAGACGTCGCATTAAATGCATATGGCATAAGACGTGCCAATACCGGTTGAGCTATCGTCTAAATCGTCGCCACGTGTCAGAACTGATGGGATGGAATTTGAGAAGGCACGGGATAAGTTAGTTTTTATCAGCGAGCTCGAGCTCCCAATTCGCATAACGAACTGAGAGCTGGAGGCTAATGTTATGAGTATTTTTCAGATTCAACAAATGGGCTGGTAAAAGCCTGATAGAGACCCAACAAGTCGACCCAATGAAGTGGTCCAGTTGACAAGGCCTAGTTAATCAACATCTAGCCCATGCGAGCTCTTCAGCTTGCATTACAGCTATTATTCATAGGTCGTTGCTGATATTACTCAGCTCGTACTATACACAACTCGTTACTCAAGCCGAGATCTAGCTCGGGATTGTCTAATGCAGTCTATAGCTCGCATAATGACCAGTTCAATAAGGAAATCTTCCAGAAAGGTAGTAACCCAAATTAATTGTGATTCTTCTACTAGAATTGGAAATAAATTCAAATTCAAACGTTGATAAATCTGATCCTTGATTTAGCGGAATCGATTCCTAATTCGGTGCCAATTGATTAGAAAATGTAGTTAATGCGTGATTCTTTTCCTATTTTATTTCAACATAAATTGTAAACACTTCTCCCTATAAATAGAGGTTGAAACTCATTGTAATACATACACAGAAGCAATAATAGACTGTTTTCTTCTGCTAAATTATTGAGAGGGACAGTCATGGACATAGGTACACTTACTGAACCACGTTAAAAATTCTTCTTGTGCGTTGTTCTTCTTCTCTACTTCCTATTTTTCTCTTGTTTTCTATTTTGTTTTACATTGATTGCAGGTATTGGGCTTTGAACCGTCGTCAACCAGAAATCAACGTCGACACCTTATTAAAGAAAGAAAGTTCGATTCTTAATTTATTATTACAATGTTAAAAAAAATTATGATAATTAAATTACATAAACCTCACATACTAGTCAAGAAATTGAATTTAGCTTCCTGATCCCTTCAATGATCAATAAATCAAGTTTTATTCTTTGATTCATTTTATTTCCAATATCAATTATGTATATATTTATTAATTTCCCTTGTCAACATCTTAATTTGGTTATAAATTTTCCCCATAAGTTTTATTTTTTTTTAAAATATCCATAAATATGTTAATTTAAGGACAGAATAAATTGAGGTCTGTTAATTAATTTTACAGCATAATAACTTATTGTTGGCATTCTTACATCATGAGAATTTAATCATATAAGCAACTTTTTTATTTTTTGAAAAGAAAATTGGGAATCTTATTCTAGAAGATCAATTCTTACAGTTGTTGATATAAAAATTGGGTAATAATCTATCCAAATTTGATCAAAACTAGTATTAACAGTTAAAGATGTCAAACAATTGACCACCATATTTCCTAAACAATAAATATGATGATAAGAATCATTCCTAGCATAGACTAATAAATTCTTAATATCCTCAATAATTATCGTAATCTTATTGCAAGTTTCCACTCATAGTGTTGTTAAAATGGCTGTATGTAATGTGCTAGTAGTTTTTGTATCGGCCGACTGACCACCAACACATTCTTGGACCTTGACACTTGACTCAGCCTTGGTATTAATTTACAATAGACGTGGCAACGGTTCAAATTAAATTTGAATTGTTAATGGGTTGAGTCAAATCTTACTTCCACCAATTAGCTTATATTAGATTTGGATTATTTTAATTGATTACCAATAACCCATCCATTTAACCCATTTACTTTTATTATCGTTATAGAGCCACCCAAAAATACTAGTCACCTAAGTCACCAGACCCATAAATTATAAAATTCTTTTATTGCCAAAATAATCTTAATTTAAATTGCTTTATTCTCGTCTTCCTTTTTCTTCTCTCGCACTCCACTAATAAAAGTCTTTTCCAGTTTTCTTTATCGCATCAAAGATCGTCTTACCCTATTATTAATTTTAGTATAATATTCAATTAGGCTTATATTTGGCATTTCAATGGATGTACAGAGTAAACAAATTATTTTCAATTTTGATGTTGGGTGTTTCATGTTTGAAATAAATGAGTGTTTTAAGAAAATTTTTAGGTGGTAATAGCTTTACCCTATCATTAATTTTAGTAACTAATAATTTGCTCTACTCAAAAAAATAATAATAATAATTTGCTTTGGTTAAAAGAAATAAAAAAGTGTAAAATATAAGATCAGAAAATTAAGAAACAAAGTCCAAAATATAAGAATATTTTTCTCTCAAAAAAATATATATAAGAATATTTTAATACTCCAATATAAACAGGCATATTATAATGCAATAATATCTCAATTAAATTAAATTAAAAATAAATGTATATCAAAATTATTTTTTAAAAAAATAATAACAAAATATATCCAAATAAACAAGCACTTATCTAGAGAATTTGCAATAAAAAGAAGGAAAAAAAAAAAAAAACCATCTTTCTCATGCTTCACCATGTTATATCACAAGCTTTCAATGTATCTAAATTCTAAAACATTAAAATAGATAATATCCATATCAATATATAAATATGAACACAACATGAAATTTACAAATAACCAAAATTTTACCTTTTATTTATCTAAAGGAACTATACTGAAGCATTTTGTTGATTTAACAGCCAAATGATTTAAATCGAAGATATTTACACTACAATATTTTGATGTATTTATTTAGCAACACTTCCAAGAGTAATTAATAATATATATACAAACTTACAATTATATTATGAGAAAAAATAAGTTCCTATACTGCATTTGAAAAAAAATCATAAGAACACTATTACATTATGTTTTTTTAATATTATATTTTCCATACAAAATACACTCAAATCTCGATATCCAAATCTGCTTTGCACAAGGCCAAACCCATCAACATACAATTAAAGTCCAGCCCACACACCCAATTGGGCTGCAATCCAGCCATTTGACACTTGATTAATCCTCCGTATAAGTAGGCATAATCCATGGTCTCTGTTTTTTTTTTTCAAAGTTCAATAATAATAGTTGAAAAATAATATAATCTAAATGTTATCTAATCAAAATATATATATTTGATGAAGGTAAATAAAATACTTCGACACATATGCGTAATATTAGCAATTCATGTATACCTAAATATAATTAAAATATTCCTAAAAAATTATTTATTTATAAAAATTTTACTTTAACAAGAAGCATAATTTCATTCTTTAACAATTAATTTATGAGTTACAAACATAATGTTGATTTGCTTGGTAGCTAATTCTATAGCCAAGATTGCAACCATATATCAACTCCATAAATGCCCGAAGCCATGGTGAAATCACCTAAGAGTTGACCTTGATAAATGCGAAAATATAGCTGCTATAGAGAACCAGCCAGCTGCGAGTTCCACTCCTGTAAAGCACAATGATAATCAACGAATTCAGTAAAGAAAACATGACTTAAGCGGCTGCAACCCATTTTTATTGTCTTACTGTAATACTGACATAACAAAACATGGTGCAAATTTTGATTTCTTGAAGGGAAACAAGTTGAACCAAACAAAATGGGATCACACAAGAAAGACTTTATTTTAGTATACATATAGATTGCTAGTATTGCACATGTGTTGAAGTATTTTATTTACCTTCATCAAATATTTTGTTTCTCCCTCAAAGGAGTTCAACTGATTTCAATCGCTTGGGATGTGGTTCATCTCCTCACTCACCAAAAAGGAGCAAAAATTGCACGATGTGCATTACGATTCTGGGCATACATTAAACGAACTCCACAGCTTTTCACCTTGCAATATGCTATGCGTTGATGTTGAGACATAATGTAGAAGTGGAACGTGACCTTGGTATTGTAACATAAGTCACCAGTATGTCTAGGATACATACGATGATCACATCCCATGTACAAATGATGCGCCTCAACATAGTAGGGTTCAGATCCATCAATTGGCTGACAACCCACCAAACTGCCACAAAAAGTATGCCATTGTCCATCTTTGGACTTGAGTTTACATTCACAACGAACGTCCAAATCCGAAGCAAACTCAATTTGATGATGTTGAATTTCCATAACGGCACACAGAGCAAAACCTACAAAGTTGCTATTGTTCCAACCTGGAGGCAGCTCCTTAGTTATCAAAGATCCTGTACTTCGAAAGCTAAACCACTCTGGAACCACACTTCCAGGAAAACATATACTAGCTGCTGGTAGATATTTATCACGCTGTACCATAGTATCAATTCGTTTTTCAAAAAGAAAAGGCTAAAACAATAACATTATATCTAAATGGGAAGGACCGAGACTGTGTTAGGAAACAGACTGACCATGAAATCAAGTAACTCTGTCCATAAAGTTGCTAGAGGTGGAAGTTTCTGTAGAACATCTTCTACAATGTCATTGAGTCCATTCTGAAGGTTAAAACAATTCATGAACTGAGCATTAAATGTGATATACGAAGATGGAATGGACAAAAAGGGTACTGCTGCCAAAAAAAAGCAATTGACTGCATTTATAGATGTAGATGGAAGCTCTGGTAAAAATAGAAGCCTCTGGCAAAAGCTTATATCAAGGTATTTCAACCTCGAAAAGTTTACGATGCTTGCTGGTATGCTTTCAAAATCGTTTCTGCGTAAACGTAACATTCGTAGCTGTGACAAGTGACTAAGACTATCAGGTATCACCGTGATACCACAATCAGTTAGATCTAGCTCCTCCAGTCTGCCCAAGCTTAATAAAGCAAGCATGAACAAATTCAAATCCTGAAGCCTACAACTTTTAAAAGACAAAATTTCAAGATTTCTCAAATGTATAATGGACGATAGCAATTCCTATGTCGTCAACATCAAGCTGTCTCAGAGATTTCAAAGTTCCTATGTCGTCAAGCAACTTGTCAATTTTTGAGAAACGGCAGAACGAAAGACGTTCAAGAGATTTCTGCTTACCAATGCTGCTTGGAAGACTCTTCAGCCTAGAACAGTTGCTAAGATACAGGTAACGTAGTTTGGATAGATTATCAATGGCAGGGGAAACTTCTTCTATGGCAGTTCCTCTTAAATCTAAGAATTCGACATTGCAAGGCATCTCAGGCAACAACTTGAGACTTGTGCAACCACCCATTACCAATATTTCAAGAGATTTCAAACCAGTAAACCACTCTGGAAGACTCTTAAGGCTTTCGATTCCAATTAGAGACAAGTGGGTAAGCTTACTGAGATATTGAAGTGATGACGGAATTTCTAACAGACTTGTACAACCAGTTAGAAATATTTTCTCAAGATTTCGAGCCCCCGAGAGGTCTGGGCAGCTGATCAATTGCTTGGATCCAACGAGACTAATTTCTTTCAAATTAACAAGTTGCTGTGAAGGAAAAGAAGGAAGAGAAAATTAATATAAACTAGCCCTTCCAATATCTACAAAATATTACATATTATATATATGCATATAAAATACATATATATATATATATATGCATACAAAATCAAAATATACATTACCAAAACACCATTCCAGAGTTGTTTAATATTGCTGTTGCGCATGCTGAGTATGACAAGGTGCTGAGGATAAAAATCTGATTGTAACGATTTGATTGGACAACCATCCCAGTGAAGGTACCTTAGTTCATTGGGTGCAAAATCAAGGCCTTCCGAAATGTGCACCTTATTCTCCGTTGTATCGTAATTTGAGCAATAGAACTCCAAAAATCTCATATTCCGCATATTAGTAAAAGCACAAGGATTTAAGTCCATATGTTTTGTTTTAGACATATCGCAAGAGATGCCCTCAATTGCTTTGGAGCCCTAGTATATAATTGAGAAGGGATAAGTGAGCGTCAAACACATTATAACAGTCATATGTAGCTACACATAAAATTAAAAATGCACAATATACATATCTTAGACAAAGAAAAGGTTGACGAAAATAATTCTCACCGTATTTTTTGTAAGCACATGATAAATATCCTCATGATGCCATAATCTAGGCCGTTGACCAAGATCTTCAATGGATTGTTGTTGGATAATTTTCCTACCCATGGCTTGTACTAAATCAGGCATGGTTATCGTGTTGTCACTTGATATAACTATCAAAGACTTATCAACAAGACCACTTATTTCAACATCCACGAAGAAACCACAAGCATTTCGATATTGTTTTACAAGATCAATGTCTCGCCCCTTAAGAAAACATGCATTATCTAAAAATATCTTCTGCTGGTTATCATTTAATCCATCATAACTTATCTTCAGCACCTCATGAATATCCTTATCAAGAATTTTTTCTAGTTTCTTAATTGCACTTTCCCAAACTTCTTTGCCCTTATCAAGTAGAGAGGAACCCAAAACTTTAAGAGCTAATGGAATGCCTCTAAGATAATTAACTACCTTGTGTGACAAATTCTCATATTCCAATATGGGTCGATTTTGTCTGAAGGTATGTCAACAAAAAAGCTCAAAAGCATCACGAAAAAGTATTTGTTAACCTCATATATTTGATCCACCCTACAATTTTTAAGCACTTGTTTATTTCTTGTTGTCATAATAATTTTACTTCCTAAACCAAGACAATCAAAACCTCCAATCAAATATTCTATTTGTCTAAAATCAGTCACATCATCAAAAACAACAAGAAGCTTCATACGGCCAAACCTTTTCTTTGTGAAAGTGCATCCTCCAAAAGAAGTACACATATTTACATTTTTATCCCCTAATATTGCACAATAAAGTTCTTGTCGCAAAAGCTTTAGTCCCCCATTTCGTTCCGATTCTTCCCTAACATTATGAATAAAGCAAGAACCTTCAAATTGACAAGAGATTTTCTCAAATACAGCACCAGCAAGCAGGGGCGGACCCACCATTGGGCCAGGGGGCACACGTGCCCCCCCTAAAATTTGTTGACAATTAATTAAGTTTCTTTATTAGTAATATATAAATATAACGTCATATGGTTTCACATTCTCATGCTGGCTTCGCTGGTTGCATGTTGCCTTTTGCTACAAAAGCCACCAAGGTTCAATCTCTCGCTGGTACATAAAAAAGAATCTGATTGTTTTGAATTTTTCAGTCATATAATATATTATATTAATAAAATGTCAAATACACACACAAGATTTAAAAGGTTTCATTGTTTGTGGTTGCTTTCCTTTCTAAGCCCCACCATGGTTCAACATCCATTTGTCTCATAAATCTTATCCCCCCTTTTGTCTTTATGTTTTTGAAATGTTTTTTTATTCACTTATAAATGGTGTTTTGTTTCATAATTTTTTTTATTTATTTTTATGGTATGGATCTTGTTTTTCTAAATGTTGCTTTGTTTCATAATTTTATTTTTTTTTTTTTATGGTATGAATCTTGTTTTTCTTTCTTCCATCCACTATGGTTCAATCAATTTCCTTATCAAAACATGTTATTTTTTCTCAATTTTTTTCCCATTATAGTTCAATTTGTTCCCCTATAAAAACAAATTGTTTTCTCTTTTTTTTTTTTTTTTTTCACTTTCCATTATTACAAATTTATCTTTAAATTTGAAACATTTTAACTTAATAAATTATTATACTTATTTCGAATTATTATTTTTTATTGCAAACTATATCATATTTACACGAACTATAAAATAAAATATATAGTATTGTTTAATCTTAATAAATCTTGGTTTACTCACAATTATTTACGTGAATTATTTTTATTTTACATAAGCTATTTTATATGATAAAATTCATAAATAAAAAACTCATATAAATTATGATTCTTTTTATCTTTTATTTTTATTTTACTTTACTTTACTTAAATCACATACATTTATTAGATAAAAAACTATAAATATAGCTTGATTAGTAATCTTAATAATAAATATATGTAATTTTATTGCATACATTTATTTATAATTTGAATAGCAACTCACATCATAAACGAGATATATCTTTAAATTAAGTTTTTTATTATTTTTTTTAGTAATATGAAATTTAAACTTCTCTCACTAAGAAGAAATGAGCTAATGTGCAATTAACTCACAATTAGTATGTTTTTTTATTTTATCCTCGTATTAAGGATGTTATTTTAAGAAATTTTATTTACAATCTTATAAAGGGTAAAATTATATATCTCCTACTGTTTTATTACCGAGAAATCTATTGTTTTAGTTAAATTTATTTCATATAACGTAATTCTAACGACTAAAATAAATATTATAAAAAACATTTCATATAATTTAGTTTTTTTTTATATTATAATTATTATATAAAAGTAACCCCCCTCATATAGATTTCTGGGTCCGCCACTGCCAGCAAGACTTGTCTTGCCTACACCACCAATAGCCCAAAGTCCTATACTACGTACAACCTTCAACCCAATTTGTAACAATGATTCAATTTCATTAATCCTTGAATTAATTCCTATCAAACCATTGTTGTCATTTGAGTACTCATCCTTCAGTCTCCTCAAAACATCTCGGACTATGTTCTCTATAAGCACAGACTCAGGCCTAACAAAACAGTAAAAACAACAACATCAAACCCTATTCAAACATAACAGAAAAATAACATTAAAAAATAATAATAATAACAAACATGAAGAAAATAAAAAATTAAGCTTCATTTGCACGAAAAATATATCACAAGTAAAACTAAAACACTTACTTGATGACACCGGAATCCAACCCAGATAGATTTGCAGCTTCTTTCAAAGCATTCCTCCATGTCTGCACTTTGTCCGAACTCTCCATAAAACGTACTTCATGCTCAGCAAAGGCTTGTGCAAAACTCCCAGTTTGATTCCTCACATCAGATGGATCCACCTCATAGAAAATCGGTACTACAATCTGTCCATACGTGTTCTTGCACTGAAGAATCTTCACAAGTTCTTCGAGGCACCATCTAGAAGATGCATACCCTTTTGAGAAAAAGATCACAGAAATATTTGACTCTTCAATAGCTTTTAGAAGAGATGGAGAGATCTCATCTCCTCTTCTAAGTTCATAATCAATGAATGTTTCTATATGTTTGTTGCACAGAGCTTTGTGAAGATGGCTGTTGAAGTTGTTGCGGGTATCCTCACCTCTGAAACTCAGGAAAACATCATACTTGAATTGAGTTTGTTCCATTGATGGTGCAGAAAGTGTTTGAGAAGAAGATGGGTGACCGTGCTAGCTGAAGAAGATAAGTTTTGTGGGCATTTAATTGTGGAAGGCCCTATTTCTTGCTCCTTTTTTCCAAAGTTGACATTGACTTGGAATTTTTTGGCATCAACATCAAAGTCTAGCCATCTTTATTGAACTTTCATATTTTGTTGTGGAAATTATAAAAAATACTCATTTAAAAAGGGTAAAATTTGTTTTTACCCACTATTTTTAAAAAATTGTTTTTAACCCCTCAAACAAATATATTGCTTGATATACCCAAATTATCCAAAATACCTCTGAACATTTTTACAAAAAAACATTGAACAGTTTAAAATTTACGAAAAACCAAATGGTGAAATTACGATTAAGGCCCCCATATATATACCTCAAAACCGATAGACTACAGCCACAGTCCATCGATTTCTCACTCAAAACCAACCAGTTTTTGCGGAACCCGAACTCGATCGTGACCCGATCTTCCCCGTGACGTTTCCGGCCATTACCGCGATGTTGCCGACCTTCCCCGAGCAGCTCCTACCACCGGCGAACCTGCAGAAAGTGTGAAGGTTAGATTTTGATATGTTTGTTGTATGTTTTGATTGAGATTTGGGATTTTGAGATGTTTTGTTGTGTTATGGATGTTAGTTTAGGATTATTAGGTTTAGAATAGGTTGGATTTGAGTGTGTTTGGACGTTTTTATTGAAAATGGCCGATTCCGACGAGAGAAGAGTCGTCGGGATGATCGGTTTTTCACGATCGGTTTTTCATTTCGGTTTTCCACGATCGGTTGTTCGATAATGGAAAATCGAGGTTGAGAGGCGATCTGGAAAATCAAAGTGAAAACTGATCATGTAAAACCGAAGTGAAAAACTGATCAATTTCAGTAACCGGTTTTTGAGGTGCCTTCAAAAACCGATCGATTTCAGTTACCGATTTTTCAGATACCTTTAAAAATCGATCGATTTCACTGACCGATTTTTCAGTTGCCTTTAAAAACCGATTCTGTTCAAAAACCAATTCAATTTATATATCCCTACTGATGATTTCTTTGCTATTTTTCTTTCTTACAAATGGATTTCGACTATAAATATAGTTCACACACAATTGACAGACATACGAGCGGGAACACACACATTAGTCAAAGATTGGTTAATAAGATAATTGTCATTATTAATAGAAAAAATCTATACAATCGATTCATAGCAGAATGTCTGTTCGGACATATTTTGAAGATAAGCAATAATACGGCTGTTGGTTTTGTGATTTTGTAGGTGCTTGCTAGAGAGATAAAGGTCACAGATGCACACCGTGATGAGAGGTGGTTTGAAATTGGGGGGAGAAGATATAGGTTTGGGAAGCAAGAGTTTTTGTTGGTGACCGAACTTCCTTTTGGGGGCATCGACCGTGAAATCTTCAAAATATCTCCAAATGATCAAAACGGTCTCCTATGGCAAATGTTTAATGGAGTGTCGCCGGAGGTGAGGGAGTTGGTCACATTTCTTGAGGCAAGAAGTCATAGAAGGCAGGGAGACCGTGCAGGGCAGGATCCAATAGATGATGAAGATCTTTTGAAGTTGGTGAATGTAGGGATTGCTTTCCATCTCTTTATGAGACTGGATGATAGAGCTAGTATTTATCCATTTATGTGAGTCCTCATTGAGAGTACAGAGAGATGGAAGACATTCCCTTGGGGCACATTATGCTATAGTGTCTTGTTGAACTGTCTCGGCAAGGCACTTAATGAAGAGTGGGTAAGAAATCCACCAAAGACCATTAATATTTATGGCTATGTGTTGGCATTTCAAGTATAACTAATACTTTCAATATTTATTGTTTTCTTCTATTACGGTTAATATATAGGGTTATATGTATATTTTTAGTTTAATCAATTTTGCATTATATATTATCTGACGATTAGTGACTATATGTATATTTTTTGTTTAATCATTGTTACATTATAGTGGTGGTTAGTGGAGGTGTTCCCAGTGTTATAGGAGAAGATATCAAAAAAGAATCGGAACCTGGAAAACGATCTACCAAGATGTATAAGACGATCACTGAAGAGAACACCGACAAATATACACAGCCTAGATGATTTTCCCCCCGTAAGTGGCAAACATAACCTAAATTTGTGTCAATTATTTGTTTGTTAAAACTATTGTTATTTATATTAAGTATATAATTGTAGTATAACTAAATATATTTATATAATGCAGATAGTTGGCATTGGGAAACCTTGGAGCCTACTGACGCCGAGAGGGAGATGGATTATTGGAAATCGTTTAATCCAAATCATATAGTTCATGATGAAGTATATAAATATGGCGGCGGGGGGAGTGATGATGATGATGACGATGACCATGATGATGGTGTAGGTGATGAGACTGAGATAGAGGATGATGATGAGGTGGAGGGAGAGGATAATGATGAGGAGGCGGAGGGAGAGGATGATGATGAGGTGGAGGGAGAGGATAATGATGAGGAGGTGGAGGGAGAGGATGATGATGAGATGGAGGGTGACGATCAGCCACTTAAAGACATCCGAAGCGTGCAATCCGAATAAGAAGATACCTTATCAGAATTGCAGACAAAGAAGGCACACGATGTACGGCACATAGATTATGAGGTATGAATATTCTATTTATATAATAATATTTTTTAATTAATTTCCATTATAGTAAATGCAAAAGATGTGGACATGTTGTGTAGTAGTATGGAGTGTGAAAGAGAGACGGAGTCTCTAAAAATGATAGACGAAGTGTTATTTGTTTAAATATGCAGGTTGTATTTCCCCGGATACTCAAAAAACAGGGGAGACTCTGTCAAATTTTTTTAAAAATTCAGGGTAGTATGTAAAATAATATATACATGTATTTATGAAACAGGTGAAGCGGTTGTTTGAGTTTATCGTGGATTTATAGAAGACAACCCACAAGAAGTTAAGTAGGATGGAAAAGAGGCAGAAGACAACCTCTAAGATTGTAAGGGAGATGGATAGGAGGCTGAGACGGGTGGAAGAGCATTTAAATATTCTCAGGTCTTCGGTTGGTGGGCATGATCCAGACGACGACGATGACGATGATGATGATGATGGTGGGAGCTTTGTCCGAGATGAGCACATGTATTACCCATCACCACCACAACCACCACCACCACATCAGGACGAGGGTCTCCATTGGTCGCCTATCGATGTAGACCAGTCAGCCATCCATGAGGAGCAGGGTGACCAGCAGCCACCTCATCAGTCACCCCAGTAGAAGGAGGAGCAGGGTGACCAGCAGCCACCTCATCAGTCACCCCAGCAGGAGGAGGAGCAGGGTGACCAGCAGCCACCTCAGTAGTCACCCCATCAAGAGGAGGAGAAGGGTGACCAGCCACCCACAGTCACCCCAACAGGAGGAGAAGTAGGGTGACCAGCAGCGACCCCAGCAGGAGGAGGAGCAGGGTGACCAGCAGCGACCCCAGCAGGAGAAGGAGGAGGTCCACCACTCCCATACGAACTTAGGAGGTGTATCAGCTGCAGACACTGAGCGTGAGGATGATTAGGTAGACTTTGTATCCCTATTGTGTTGGATTTTGCAAAATAATTGTAAATGTGTAATGCATATTTTTAATTTACTTACACTTATAGGATGAAAACATACAGGAACGGGGCAAACAAAAGACAAAGCCAGCAGCACCTCTACGGACGCCATACATGGATCCGGGGTCGGTGAAAAAGAAAAAGAAAGTAGCCCAACAACAGGCAAAGGAGGTGGCAGAGTCTAGAGACCCCGTATAAGTAGTCTATAATGAATATAAAGCTGCAACCACTTTAGATCTCAAGTATATTTATAAAAAAAATGGTACTAATTCCTGCTTCCTAGTTGTGAATGTAAGAAAATTTATAATAATGCTTAATACTGTTTTTTTTTTTTTCCATATGTAGGCGCTCGATTGATCGTTGTGGGTGGTGTGTTATACCGAGCACATTGGTCACCCTCGAGGACGAAAACATGTGATTGATTAGTGAGCATATCGATTCTTATTTGATATGCCTCCGAAGAAAATGGTGGAATGAGGCTGAGGACGGTAGATACGCTGTCCATGGCAGTGGTTTGTTTGTAAGTATTAACATTTAAGTTAGTTAATATACTGTACAACTTCATGTTGCGTTTAGTTTATCGATAGTAACGTGTTTAATTTTTATTATGCAGGCTTTGATGACCCATTATTACAAGCAGCATTACACGGACAAAGGTGTAAAATTTGATCTCGTTACAGCCGATGTACCCTCAGATTGGCTTGCGTACGGTCGTGGCAGATAGACGCAGCAGTCCCGTGGTGGAAGGTTGATAGTGTAAGTGTAGTTTGAAGGTTAATATTTATTATATCATTATCCGAACTAGTCTTATAGCACTAACGTTTTAAAATGCAGGTATTACTATCGTGTAACCTGAATCAACAACACTGGGTCCTATGTCAGGTGCTCCTCAGAGATCAGAAAATCTTAATATATGATCCTATGGCGAATGTTGCCCTAGCCGAACGGCTACAACCACTTGAGCCGCTAGTATGTTTTATGCCTATTTTGTTGCGGTTTGTAGGATTTTATGAGCAGGCCCAGGTACATATGCCACTCGTGGATGAGCGGTGGAAAGTTCAGTGTCTTCAGAAATCAGCTGTACCGTAGCAACCTGATGGGTGAGTAAGTTTATAACTGAATTAATATATATAGTCTATCTCTTATGATATTTAAATAATTTATTACTGATACAGGGCGAGTTGCGGAGCATATATTGTCATGTAGGTACGCGTTCTTTTGCAATCACAGACAAGTACATGGAAATCAAGAAAATGTGAGATCGTTACAGATGCCATTGCATTGAGGGCAGAGATTGCTAGAGACATATATATGTACTCAAAGCCAATGTATAAAGTTAATAATTTAGGAAAATGGATTGTAGACTCTGATGGAGAAATCGTATATAAATAAATTAAATTTATATATTTAATGTATTCATTCTTTATTTGATTTAATTACATGGTATATTTTTTAATTGTCAACAAATCATTTTAATTAAACATTTTAAGTGACATTGTATTTCCCTAAATTTAATTATATAGATGATCATAACATGGAAAAAATAAATAATATTTCGTATTATTAATATTATTACTTTATCCCTAGTATTACATAATATAATATAAACATTAAACCGATATCATAGTAATATTATAATTAATATCTAGATTAGTATTATATAAATGTATACAGTGTGATATTATTGTATTAATGTTAATATAATCCTAAATATAATGATAATATAATGTTAATATATTAACAATAACATATTAATATAATAAATGTTATAATATAATTATATTAACATATGTTAATGTTAATATATTAACATTAACATATTAATATAATCAATGTTGACATATAAATATATTAATATATGTTAATGTTAATATATTAACATATTAACATTTATTATATTAATATAAGTTAATGTTAATATATTAACATTAACATATATTAATATAATAAATATATTAACATTAATATTTATTGTATTAATATAAGTTAATGTTAATATATGTTAATTAACATATTAATAAATGTTAATGTTACTATTAACATTAACATTAATTAACATATTAATAAATGTTAATGTTAATGTTAATATATTAACATTAACATATTAATATAATAAATGTTATAATATAATTATATTAACATATGTTAATGTCAATATTAACATTAACATATGTTAATATGATTATATAATGTTAATATTAACATTAACATATGTTAATATAATTATATTATAACATTTATTATATTAATATGTTAATGTTAATATATTAACATTAACATATGTTAATATAATTCTACACCAACATTTATTATATTAATATGTTAATGTTAATATATTAACATTAACATATATTAATATGTTATGTTAATATGTTATGTACAGTTAATATATTATATGGGCATTATACAATAGTTAATTATACATTTTAATGATGTCATATATTATTATTAATTTATTGACTTAAATATTTTATAAACATTAAACTGATATCATTGTAATATATTATATAATATCTAGATTTGTATTATATATATTATTAACATTACATCCATATATATATTAAGATAACACATATTATAGTAAAGGTATATTTATTATTACTAATATCATATGAATATTAATAAATGATAAAATTAATATATAATGTTTTTAAAATAATGATATCGTTTGTAATAAAATTATACGCTCCCTAATCTATATAATATATTTACATACATCCGTATATAACGATTTGTAAAAATAATTCACTTAAAGTGAAATAAAATGAACATAAAGATAGAAATAAATTCAACCCAAGTAAATATCGGTTTTTAGGGACACATGAAAAACCGATATCGGTTTTTGAGGCCTCCTTAAAAACCGATCCACACTTGTCCAAACCTGGAAGAAGTGGTGGCAAGTGGATCAGTTTTCGAGTCGGCCTGGAAAATCGATACCGATTTTTCAGGCTTACTCAAAAACCGATCTATGTACCTCAACGATAGGGGAAATCAAAGGCAAGATGATCGATTTTTCATCGAGCCTGGAAAATCGGTATCGGTTTTCCAGGCTCGGTGAAAAACTGATTTTTATGGTTTCCAGCTGATATGAAATGATACAAATACAATAGAAATGGAATAATAATTTATATAGTTGTATTAGTACATAATAGAGTAATTAATATAAAAACAATTTACATAAAACATGCATAAACAAAATGTCAATCAATTGCTAATCATCATTTTCGTCAGTACCCACTTCTGGATCGAGAGTAGGAAACCGTAGCATACATCGACGTTGGTTGTGTCCAGTCTCATGACACAAGCGGCATCTTTGAGAGCGTGACTCATTTTCAGTAGCATTTGAACTCGTTCCAACATCCGCACCCACGTCTGCGCTTGTCCCTTCGCTGATAGAAGTTGGGGGGTTAGGGCAACGAAGACGGTTGTGTCCCCTCTGACCACATCTTCCACACTTTTTTCGATGAGGATCTTCCCCAGCTGAAGGAATCCGAACCTTCTTCGGCCTACCTGCTTGTCTTTTACCTTTCGGTTGTAATACAACTATACTTCTAACTTCCGCTAAAACATTCCAACTGGCCAATTTTGGGACGGGATTAATCGGACATGCATATGCGGCTTTTAGACACTCCACGCTATAGTACTGACTGCAAAGTGTATCACAACTGACGCCCTTGAACCTGACATGTATCAACAATTTAAGTGTCACGCTATGACATGTAATACCCAAAAAAACAATGTATAATTACCATACCTGGCCACAGCACATGCATGAACACATGACATCTGATCAAGGTTCCACTGCTTACACGTACATGTGTGTTGTTGAATGTCAACCATCGCATCTCCTTTGTTGTAATGTATGACACTGTAATGATACGGTTCTGTAATGGGATGTACGCTATCTTCTGTGGATAAATCTTTTGCCAACATGATACGATCATATGCAGCGGTAGTAACATATGTTGTGAGCTTTTCAGCGGCAACACGTCTATTATTAAACCATCTCTGCAATACATTTCTTACATATTCATGTGCAGTTGTTATTGGCAAATGACGTGCTTGCATCATGCAATTGTTGAGCGACTCTGCAATGTTGGTAGTCATCATTTCATATCTTCTTCTTGGACAATGTGCTCGTGACCACCTGCTCACTCCAGCCTTAACCAAAGCTCTATGTGTGGTTGGATGTAATGCATGTATTTCTTCCAATATTCTGTTGCATTCATCAGGCACATAACAATATGCTGCATTGTAAAATGTATTTTCCACATTCGAATGCTTTTTACATTGTTGCTTAAGGTTTTGCCACAAGTGGAAAAAACGTACCACATGTGGGACTTCAGGAAAAGCTGCTTTCATCCCATTCGATATGCTCTTATAACGATCCGATACGATCAACAAATCGTCTGACACCCCCGATTGCTCCTCTCAATTTTTTTAGGAATCAAGTCCATGAATTGTCCGACTCTCCGTCAGTAAATCCAAAAGCGATGGGATAAATCATCTCCGACCTATCTTTGCATGCAGCAAAAAAAATCACCCCTTTGTATTCACCTTTTAAATGAGTGGCATCAATAGCAACAACCGGTCTCATGTAAGATCGAAAACCCTCAATGGAAGCTCCACGTGCAACAAAGCTAGTCATTTCTTCTTTACTAGTAATTTCTTCTTTACTAGTAAAGAATGCTCCTTTATACAACGTATCACGTTGGTAGACGGTTGACGTAGCGCTTGAAGTAGCCTCAATGTCCCCCAATTCTACACCAAGAACAATCCAGTATGGTTGTGAATGATTGTTCTGAAATTGTAAACCTGAAAATCTTAATTCTGGAAACTCTTCTTCTTCAGCGACATCATCAAATCGAGTTTCCTCTTCATCACTATCTTCAGTTTGCTCTTCATCACTATCCCGTATTCCATCACCATTATCATCTGTGTCCCGATCTTCATCATCAGTACCATAATTCATATAGTCATCATTAAAGTCACGAATGAGACTTTCAACCAATGTAAATGGGGTGACAGAAGTATTAACTTGATTGCTCCCAATACCTGAAGTGAGATATAAATGACTTTCAACCGTATGTGGATTTACAGGTCTATCCATATTTGCCTCATCATGTCTTATGTCTGGTATTGAATCAGTGACAAATGGATGAATGGTATGCCTACTAACCCCAACTCTAAAATCTCTTGCAATCTTATCGATATAAATCTCTTTAACATCAATATTTTTTATTGTCATCAAACCAACAACACCAAAATCAGACATGATACGTATCTTTTTAACATGACCATTTGTCGTACTTTGTAGTAAATAATATATACGGATATCCCACATTCTTCTATCAATACCAGCCTCTCTGTATACAACGTCCACCAATGCTGAAAAACTACTATTTTTGTGGACCCTACACATGATCGACTCCCCTCCAATGTAATTACATCCATTCCACTCTCCGTCAAAGTTGATTACAACTATCTCTTGAGCCATTCCTGTAACATTCAAATCAAATAATACTATTAAATCTCATTTCAATCGGGTAATATTACAAAATACAATCATATTGAATTATATTCATTACATAGAAACACAAACATATAAAAAATCATGAAAAATGTGGTAAATTCAGTTTTCCAGTGAAGTTATCAGTTTTTCATTCTCTCAAAAACCGAAAAAACCATGAAAAATCGTTCAATTGGTTTTATAGTGGCTGGATTGGTTTTTCATCCACTGAAAAACCGATGGCTAAAAACCGAAATCGGTTTTTAGCCATGTACCGGTTTTTCACTGTATGAAAAATCGATACCGGTTTTTCAGTGGATGAAAAACTGATCCCACTGAAAAACCGTCACAACTCTTCAATCGGTTTTCCACAGAGTGGAAAATCGATTATCGCTCACGAAAAACCGATTTCATCGTAGATTTCAGAAAAATTTAGATCTTACAACCAAATCATTCTTATAGTCTTTTAGCTACCAATATGAACAAAACAATCCAAAAAACAACCAAAAAAACTCATATATTACCTTTCAAACTCAAATGGAAGAAGAATCTTCAAAACCTTCAATGGTGTAAACTTGAATGGATCCAAAAACTTCAATGGATGAAGAAGCTCGAATGAATAATCTCCTCAATAGATTGTTTTTCAGCTGCAATGGATCTCAAAAATCATTGATAACAATTGATGGAGAAGAGAGAAATGAGAGGATATTGTTAGGATGAAGAAGGTTATTTTCGTAATTTCATATTTGGACAGAAGGTTATTTTCATAATTTCATGTTTGGGCATTTTAGTAATTTTAACTTAAGGGTATTTTCGTAATCTTAGATATACAATGGAAATAGTTTGTTTGAGAGGTCAAAAATAAATTTTTTTAAAATAACGAGGTAAAAAAAAATTTTCCTTTTCATTTGGGTAAAAAATATAAATTCCCCTACTTTGTTTGAAAAATCTTGTGGCACCTTTTTTAACAAGATAATAAAAGAATAAAAAAAAAACAAAAAAGATTCCAACGATTGGCTGTGATTTTGTGAGATCCGACCATTATAAATTAAATTTTGATAATTACTAACAAACATGGGCGGAGGTAAGTATGTAGCGCTGGTAAGCCCATAAAGAATTTTGATTTTTTTTTTTTCAAATATTATGAAAATACTCCTCAGTTTGTTGGTTACTTATAAAATACTCTCCTTGTTTTATAGTATTACGAAAGTATGTTTCCACTTTTTACAGTATTACGAAAATACCCTCAATCTCATTGCTTTCTCCGATCTTTCTTTCAAGGTAATTTTTATTTTCAAGTTATTTATTTATTGTACAAGATAAGGTTTTAGATTATTATTTTGAATTTTGGATAATTATTTTGAACTCTAAATTTATAGATTTTATATTTAAGTATATTACAAATATAAAAACCTTATTTTCTATAAATGTAGAGTTTGAAATTTGAGATTTAAACTATTATTTAGCTTTAATAAAGTGTTATTTGTTTTGTTGACATATTGTATTTGTTTAAATCAATTAAATGTGATGTTAATTTAGTTTATTAGGACATTATATGATGTTTGTTCCTTTTTGTTGACATGTTATTCAAATTACATTAGGAAATTAAATTTAATATTTATTTAATGATGTTAATTTTGTTTTCAAATTATTTAACTAAGTGATTTGATAATATTATGTTACATGTCAAATAATGATTTGGCATAATTCTATGGTTCCCCTGTAGTTTGATGAAATAGCAAAAATTCCCCTAAGTTTCAAAAATCGTCAATATCCCCCATTGATTTATGAAATAGATAAAAACCCTCCTATATAGTATTAAAATATCCAAAAAGATCTCATACCATCAACTTAAACATTAAAAGTTAACTTTTGACTATTAATGTAGAAGGGTAAAATTGTTAAAAGAAAATAAAATAAAAAATATTAATATTTAATAAAAATTTTATAAAAAAAATAATAAAATATAAAATATAAACAAAATTATGCCCACCGTCCATCAACATGATGGACGGTGGACATAATTAAAAAAAAGAAAAAAGAAAAAAATGCATTTAAAGTTCAGAACTCACCTCTCTCTCTCTAAGTTCTCCTCTCTTCCTCTCTTTACTTCTCTCTCCCTCTCGACAATGGTTCTACTTCTCCTATTTCTCTCTTCCAGCGAACCGATCGCCTCTCTCTCTCTTCCAGTAATGGATCTACTTCTCCTCTCTCTCTCTTTCTTTCGACGATGGAAACCCATCACCAGAAACCTAACTTCTAGGTTTTCATTGTCAAAAATCCAAAAGTTTCTGGTTTTCTAGCGTGGAAACCCAAAACTTTTTGGGTTTTTGACAATGAAAACCCAATTGGGTTTCTTGGGTGGGTTTCTAAGAAACCCATAAGCTCCTATGTCTCTATCATCGAAAACCCAGAAACTTTTAGGTTTCCAGCGTGGAAACCTAAAAAGTTTCTAGATTTTCGACGATGGAAACCTAGAAAAACTTAGTTTTGTTTTTGTTGGGTTTTTTTATTTTTTATTTTTGGATTTCTATCATTTTGTTGGGTTTTTTTCTAGGTTTATTTTTTATTTTTTTATGCTACTGTTGTGGTTGGAAATCCAGAAATTTCCACTATTGTGTGGTGTTTTTTTTTTTTTTTTAATATTATGTTGTTATTGTGTTTGATGTTGTTATAGGTCTGATGATGATGATGTTGTTGTTGTTGTTGTTGTTGCAGGCTGAGTTTATGTTCTAGAAATGAATTTTTGTTTCCATGTTCTTTATTAAAGAAAAAGAAGACAATGTTAGTGGAGATCCAATCTCCAAACTGGATCTCCATCATCCATCAAAAGTTGATAGATGGTGAAGATCCAATATGGAGATTGGATCTTCAGTTTTCTATTTTTTTAATTTTAGTTGATAGACAATTTGGATCTTCATAAAAAAAATTTAATTAATGTTTTTATTTTTTTATTTTTAGTTGATAGACAATTTGGTCTTTTAATATGTTGTCATTATTAGAATATTTTTCTACTAACAAAGTTAATAGAAAGAGTAAAATAGGATTTTCACAAACTATAGAAGGGTAATTAGCTATTACCTCAAACAATAGGGAGAAAATTGGGATTATTCTTAACGATTTCCCCATAAGTTTGTTAAAAAAAAAATCCATGTGTCCAAATATCATATGTTAATTTAAGAACAGAATAAATTGAGGTTTGTTAATTTTACAGCATAGTAATATATTATTGGCATATTTTGGTAATAAGTGAATATCCACGTCTTCTAAGAATTTTAATTGAAAATCACTTAACATATGATGTGTTGGCTCTCATGCCAATTACTAACATGGCACTATCTAATTGGACCCTCAAAATTCCAATTCATCAACACCAAATCTTTGAAAAACCCCTCTCTTCTCCCTCTCTCTCTCTCTTTCTCTCTACATTAAGAAATCAAACACAGACGTAAGACGATGTCGTTTCACGCCTGACAACAACAAACAACAACCATGTCTTCAAAAGACAACTCGAGCTGCACTGTCTACATAGGTAACCAACCAACACTCTCTCAATCCTCCTTCAATTTTCAATTACTTTGACTATTTCAATTAAACCCAATTAGGGTTTCGTTTCTTCGAATCAATTCAATTCCTTTTTCTATCTTGATATTGATTTTAGGGAATTTGGACAAAAGAGTAATATACAAAATCAGAAAATTAAGAAACAAAATCCAAAATATAAGCATATTTTTCTCTCAGGAAAAAAAAAATTGAATACTCCAATACAAACAAGCATATTATAATGCAATAATATCTCAATTAAATTAAATTAAAAATAAATGTATATCAAAACTATTTTTAAAAAATATTAACAAAATATATCCAAAATAAACAAGCACTTATCTAGAGAATTAGCAGTAAAAAGAAAAAAAAAATCTTTCTCATGCAGTCATGCTTCTCCATATTATATTACAAATCTCCAATACATCTAAATTCTAAAACATTATGATATATAATATCCATATCAATATATAAATATGAAAACAAAATGAAATTTAAAAATAGCTAAAATTTTACCTCTTATTTATCTAGAGAAACTATATTGGAGCATTTTGTTGATTTAACAGCCACATGATTTAAATCGAAGACATTCACACACTACAAAAAATTGCACAATTAGTAACAAAAAAAATGGTTACTAAAACTATTAAATTTTGTCACTAATGGGTTTTAGTGACAAAAAAAGTTCTCATTCCCATTCGTTACTTAAAGTCCGATACTAAAGACAATTAGTGACCAATAAAAAAAATTGGTTACTAATTGTTGAGAACATTAGTGACCACCATTTTTGTTACTCATAGTTAAAAAATTTTGTAACTAAATCTATTCCTTGGTCCTATTAAAATAATATATTTATGTAATATTAGAGAGGAAATGGTCACTAATGATACACATTAGTAACAAAAATTCAGTCACAAATACAATTAATGGTCACTAATGTGCATATAATTAGTAATGTAAAAGTTGGTCACAAATTATCTATTTTTTTTCTTACTATAGAGTTCTTTGATTAGTAATGAAGATTTGGTCACTAAAACAATTTTATAATTAGTGACCACTATTTTGATTACTAAAAATCAACTATTTTTGTTTCTAAATCCATTTAGTAGGCCTAGAATCCAATAACAATAGTGTATATAAATTCTTTTAGCCACAAAATATTATGTCACAAAAGCATTGCATTTTGTCCCTAATATATATATATATATATATATATTAATTGGTTAATGCATTAATCATAAAACTTGTAATTTGGTCACTAATGGCATCGACTAACAAGTTCCACATACATTATACATAATATATTGAATTTACAATCACTGATAAATAACGAAATTAATATTTATATCCATAAAATCTAATTGCAATGCATAATATATCCAACATAAAAAAAGATCAAGTCATTGACATAAGCCAATAAAGACCAATAAAATAACATAACATCCCAAAATACTAATACGAAACTGTAAAATATTCAACATAAATAAGTAAATGCAAACTATGACAGAAAGATGCATCTTGGTGACATAAGTCAATAACCATCGATCTGCAAAACATAGAAAAAACAAAGAGATTCTTAATGTATAGAAATACATCTCTAATAATATTTAATGTGAAACTATAATGAAGTTATATAATAATTTTTTTAAGAAAAAAAGAAATGAAGAAATAAAATTAAAAATTTACAAGTATGAATAAAACAAATTGTAGAATGTTAACAAATACCAATGAGCCAACGTTTTAGTATTGTACAATGAGATAAAAATAGGCAATCAAAAACATATTGTACAATTAATAAAATATTACATTGAATAAATTACCTGTCTTATTGTTGCAGTAGGTGTGAAAACCTTAGCCACGTTCTGTAATATAACCAAATTTTCTTTATGAAATTATTTTCATTCACATCAACTCAATTTTCAAATAAGATTTAAAACTAATTAATTAATGCTCATAATCAATAAAACTAATATAAATTTCCAATAGATAACCAAAACAACATAAAAATTCAATCTATTTTATTTTAAGTATCTAAGATTGTAAGTTCATATAAATAATAAAATTATTATTCAAACCAAATAAAAAAAGTTTTGACATTACCTCTTAGTTGAGCTTGAATTTCAAGAAGTTTTTCATTAAAATTTGAACGTATCTCAGCTAATTCAGCTTTTACTGTTATTAACTCATCAGCTAGTTGTTCAGATCTTGTTTCTGCTTCCTCAGCTCTTCTTGTAGCTTCTTCAAGTTGTGCACATCTACGTGCTGTCACTCCAGAAGAGCGTTTAGGCTTGGGGCCAGCTCCTAATCCTCGTATGTAGCCAGATGGAGACTCTCCAAGCACATAGTCATAAATTTCATCTTCATATATGTGTTGTAACTCTTCTGGAGGATTTGTGCGAAGCATATTCATCTCATCCTTAACATAAACATTAAAAAAATAAATAAATAATCAAATAATATAATAAATAACAAAACTTATAAAATACATATGTTCACTTGCATAAGCCTTTTTTGCATCATCATCAACCCATTTATCATTTTCTTCATCATATCGAGTGAGCTTGAATATATCAATACGACTAGGAAGAACTCCAGTCTCAAGATCTCGCTGTTATATGAACAATATCATAATTAATAAATGAATTATTTATATAATTTGTAAAGAATAATAAGATTAATAGAGTTGGCTTCTAAAGACTTCCCAATCAATCAAAAGTTTTATATCATATAATTAAAACCAATTACTTTTGTGCACATCTATGCATGAGCAATATTAATGTCTGAACATGGTGGATGTACATAAAAGTTAATAAAAAGCTAGTCAGCATTAAGCAACAAATGACAAACTAGATTAACAAAACCCAAAAAAAAAAAAAAAAAACACATTTTAACCTATAAAAATGTAAAACAAATAGTAAATAATTGTATATGACTAAAACTTATAACTTCAAATAATGTGTAAAGTCATGCATTAAAAATTTCTGTAGATAAAGAAGCTAAAAAGCATTCCAGTGGCTATCAAATAAATGAAATTCTAATGTAACCAATCTATGTATGAATAATATAATGTTTCACTAAAAATATAAAATTATATCAGTCATAAACTTTTACTCAATTTTCAAAATCAACAAAATTGTAGATGTTCTTTATTTTGTTGGAGTAATCAAATAAATAATAATAATGATATTTCACAAACATCTAGACAAATAAAATAATAAGTATTAAAATTCAAGAATTATATACTTGATAAATAAAATAAATAAATAATAAAAGGCTGCAACTTAGAAGAAAGAAAATAAATAATCAAATAAATTTTGAAAGAAAGACAACTAGGATATGCACAATAGAAGTGAAACAAAGAGAGAGGAAATATAAGGACTTACATTTTCCCATCTAAGACGACTGAATGCCTTTGTCCCAGCACAATGGTGGAATTGTATTTTCTTGTTATTTGCCTTGTTCCTTTCACTTTTTCGCTGAAATTAATCAAATAATATATTAAACAATAATAGTATATGCCTATTTGAGATTACTTATCATCAAAATAGTATTATCTCTCTAAGTCAATAATGGAGTCCAAAAATTATTTATTGTATAATCAAATCAAAAGTAATTTGGCATATATGTTTATTTTACACCTCGCAAAACTAATTAATAATTATTTATCAAATATTGAATTTAAGAACTAACCTTCCAGTTGTCGTCTTGCCACAATTTGACAAGATATTCCCAATCCTTCACATCCACTCTGTCATCAGGAGGTTTTGCAAGATCTTCATCTTTTTTGATTAACTCCAGATATTTTTCATGTAAAGTGTAACGCCATCTAGTATACCTACGCTTCATATCCTCCTCAATAGCCTCATTCACATGTGGCTCATTGCTTAATTTGAATTTTTCTTGTAAACTCAAGTATAAAGTTTATAATAAACAACTAATGATAAGAAGCAATTTAAAAATATAATAAAGTTGGAAATAGATTGCACTTACACGAACACGAAGAATTAATCTATCTACTTCAATTCTTGGAATGTCCTTCCAACCCTTAAACTGCAATGGAGCATATCTCCTAACAATGCACCCTGTATCGGTGATGTAGAATTGACTATTTTCTCCAACTGCACGCATTACACTCGTGGATATATTTATGTCAATCTTGTCACCTAAATGCTTTCTTTTCAACAAATCAAGCCCTCGAGTAATTCCACGTTTGTTTTTTCTTGTAAACTCTATATCATAATTTTTAGAAGTACATGATTTTAGCAACATGTTATAATAGAAAATGAGAAAATGTAAGATTGAAACTATAAATTACAATGTGTGTATGTGTATATAAAAGATACTATTACCAGCACGGTCTTGTTCAATAAAAGAAGAATCTCTTATTTCAGGAGCTGTAGGTGTAGAAGTACATGCAGAAGTCAGTGTTGGTGTGACATTTGTTGCAGTTATGGTTGTCGAGGCTTGAGAAACTGGTGGTGTAGTTTGGTGGTGTAAAGGTAAAGTTGGTATTGGTGTTGGGTGTTTTGGTGCATGTACACGTTTAGTTGATGAAGGAGCCATAAATGTTGATGAGTTTTTAGGTGCTGTTGGTGTGTTAAAAGGTGCCATTGGTGTGGGTGCAACTGAATTTGACGACTATTTCTCAACATGCTCCAACGAATTGTTCCCATATATTCGTGAAATACTTTGAGTTTTGGCCCATCCACCTCGACTCTTCCCTTTTTTGGTAGTCATCGCATAGAAATACCTAGGATAAAGTTTTCCCTAATAAGCAATAAAATCTTTTACATAATCATTTTTTTAAAAAGCTAGCATATTAAGTTATATGCACTATTATTAAAGTTGCATCCAATTTTAAAAACTAAGACAACAATATAATAGTTATATGATGTATAATTGGTTAATTGATTTGTATTTTTCACACCATCCCATTAAATTCTTGCAAAAATATATTGCTACAATTTATTCTCTATCTATTGTTCACTTTAACATAAAAAACAGCTTAGTACAACTATATATATATATATAAGAAATACCTAATAAAAAAAGTACGATGGGACTTATATATTGCTCAATAGAAAAATTAATACAATTGCAAAAATAATTTCATGTGATCTTAGAGACAATTAATTTGTTATAAATTTTTAGAGACAAACAAATAAATATGCACGTAAAAAGCAGTATGAAGTCATGATAAGCTAAGTCCATAAGAAGCAAAACCATAGAAATCAAGATAAAGGTGCTGCTGAAAATTTGAAGGAGCACTATTTTAGATCATATTAATAAGCAATTCTTGTATACATTTGTGAAAGCAAGATTAAATTAACTACCCTCTATAAAATATATGGAAAAAGCTATTTGAATGTTGTAAACAACTAAACAACAACCCTTAAGATTAATTGCTCAAAAGAAACATATTAATTGCTCAACATATACAATCCAACTCCTAATGTCATTGATTTTCTTCCTATATAAGCCCATTTGTAGATATATTTAATACGCAAGAAGCATATATACAAGAACATATCTACACACATATTTAATATCAAATTGTGGCCAAAAAAAAATTTACAAGACAATTGGGGAAGACTGTGTAACATTTATTACTATTCTCATGTCCTTGAATGATTATGCTGCAACAGAACTAAAAGCTTGTAAGCATGTCAGTGCGACCATTAAACCAAGTGGTAGAACTAGATATTAAAACCAAAACCTTTATTCTTTGTTTGACATAACCAAAACCTTTATATAAATGGCATTTTTTTCCTATAGAGCTCAAAATTACAATTAGTTAGCAAAATGCCACAGGATTTTACTAATCATCGTATGCATGAAAGCATAAAAATGCAAGCAAGAAGCAGTGATGCACACCTGGAATTGTTATTTTTAACTGTTTTTGCGTTGCCAAATGCTTCAAGAACTGGATTTGACTGCATCACACGAGTTAGTACACAACACACACACACAAATAAGATGATAACATACCAAAAACATGAAACAAGAAATTATCAATTCCACACTGCACGAAAACCACCACAGCGACAACAGATGCAGTGGAGAAACTGTGTCAAGTCAATGTTTTGAAAAATAAAATATGAAAAAACGTGAAAATCCTCTAGATAACAGAAAGTAACAAAAATGAACCCTCAATCACTGATTTTCCCTTTTAAGAACAAAACTAAAGTAATTGAAATCCAAAAGCCATTCTCATGAATTACCTTTAGCAGCCGATAATGACAAGTTGAAAGGATCAATTGTTGCTTGTAATCTCAAGTTGAATGATTTGTTGAAGGAAAACCATTTTGCAGTTCTTGAAATGAAGAAAAAATGATATGAAAGTTTTATAACTAACAATTGAGTGGGAGAGGTGAGAGTGTCAATAGGTTGAACGTGAGTTTTGTAGCAATTATTTATTTATTTATTTATTTTTGAAGAAAATGCAATATGAGTTTTGGTTTCATAATATTAAATTTCTTTTTTTTAAGGTATATTTAAGATTTTTATGAATCAATAAACTAATTAATTAACTTTTTTTTAATAGAAAAGTTCATATAACTAGTTGATGACACCATAAGTTCCATAACCAAAATCTTATGTTTAAATTTATATTTAAATTTATAAAGAAAATCTTGGAATAAATGGATAATTTTATTTAATTGATGAAATGATAAGTTAAAAAAAATATGAGACTGTGGATAATATTAACATATTATGAGATAATTCAAGAAAAAATTGAATAAAAAATAAAGTAATCAATTAACTATAATATATTTTATTTATAAAAACTCAATGAACCAATTTATGATACCAAAAACATCATATGATTGTGATTGCATAATTTAAAATTTTAAATATTACATTGTTTTTCAAATAAATACATAATTCATAATGTTTTTGTCAAATTTTACATGTGTATTACAAATTTATTCAAAATTTTTAAAAATATTCATGTGTCTCATATATTTGAAGCTATGTGACCTATATAGTTAAATGGATAAGTGTAACTTTTGCTTGGATTTTTTTTTTCTTTTTACAAAAGGGCTTAGAATATTTTAATATTTTTTTTAAACTAAAAAAATATAGATGTATTACAATAGATAATTATATATATTTATAAAATTTAATCTAATCTCTTGATATCTTAAACATATTTACCCTGTATAATTAAATGTTTCAATTTTATTTTTATTTTTACTTGGAACAGTGTTAAACAAGGATATTTGGAATAAGTTAGTTTGATTAAATAACAATTAATGGTACTTATATGAGACTAATAAGAGTGTCCATTGTAAATATATGGCTTTTAGTTCATATCCACTTATAATTAAAGTGATTATGGTACTTTTACTTATGTATGTGTGTTTCTGTATCAAGTAGGGATTATAACAAGTCCAATTTAGGTGGGATTGACAAAACTTGCACTCACACTTGGATTGTCACCCTCAAAATTTCGTAGGTTCAGGTGCAAGAATGGGGGGTCCAAGTGAAACCTGCATTCCATCCACAAAGTCATGAAAATGTTTTAATGCCAAATTATAGAATACATTTATTTAATTATAAAAAGGCATGTCTTTCACTCTATCACAATCTCTTCATAAAACTTATAGTTAATGAGTAAGTCTAACATTTTGGTATGGTAATATTTGGTCAATATATTACCAATTAATTAGCTTCCGAAAAAATATTTTAAATTTTTCTATTTCTAAAGAAATAAAAAAGTCTTCTCCATTATTCAAACGTTAAAGAGGGCCTGTTGAAATTTATAATATTATTTTTTGTATTAAAAGAAGTTAAAAGACAATCCAATGTAATTAAAAAACAAAGAAAAAAAAAAGAAAAAGACAAGTCAATGATAACATAATTAATTAGAAGAAAATGATCATGTTGGCCAATCATACTATGGGATATATGAATATATAATTTTCATAACTTTTTTTAATCATAAATATTATCCAATATATATTTTTTAAAAAATAATATCCAATATAATTTAAAATTAAGAGGTAATTAACTACATTACTAGTATTTAATTTTCAAACTTAACGTTAGAAACTGTTAGGATTTTTCAAGATATGCAAATATTAAGAAAGATTTTAAATTTTCAAAATAAAAGATGTCAGTAGATATGTTTTTGACATTTTCAATTCAAAAACCATAGTTCAAACAGCTTAATATTTTTAATTTAAAAGCCATAGTTCAAATAGTTACATACAACAACAATTCTTTTCATCTCCCACAAAATTAGTGCAAACATCTCTCAATTTAATCTATTGTTGTTACTTCAATTAATTCAATTGAGTATATTGCCCTCTAGTTTCTCTTTTTAGGACTTGCATTTGAAAGAGTTTTAATCTACATCGAGCTGATTACAACTTTTCGTGGACAGATACTTGGTAAGTTTTTGTTTTAGCTTGAATTGATGTCTCTTTATATGTTTTTTTTTTTAACTAACATGTGTTAGATTTTGAATTGAACCTATTGATCTCATGTTTCTTTTGCTAATTCAAAAATTAGTTGAATTACAATTCATTGGAGTACAATTTGTTCGTAAAGCAATAGTAGGTAAGTTATTTTTCTATATAAATTAACATCTATATTTATTTTTAAAATATTATTTTTCATGATGTCCTCATAATTTAGAAATTAATGAAAATTGTTTTGCTTTATCCTTTCCTTACATATTATCTATATTTTCAATTTTATTTGTACTATTTATAGATATTTTGAGTTTAATAGAATAGTAACCATATGAGAGGAAAAAATTAACAAATAATATAAATGAAATTACCACATCAGGTTTTCATGTTTTCAATTTAATTTATAGGCTAATTCCAAGTTGACTTTTATGCTTCTCTCATCTCTCATCAACTTACCATGTAACCAACTAACCCAACCAAATAATTAGGTGCCAACAATAACCGTGTAACCAACCAAATAAGTAGCGCCAAATGAATGTTGTTTCCCCCCACTTTTTTTGCCAACCATTTTGCTGAAAAAAAAAAAAATCCTACTTGTATCATAATTTCATCTTATCTTAATCTTTTAGATTTAATACCAATTATTTTATTTAAAAACAAAATATTCAGAATTAATAAATATGTATAAATTAAATTAATTTATTTTAGCAATTAAGTAAGGAATAGAATTGTTTAATCAAATTAAAACTCTAACTCTTAATTAATATTTAAATTATAAATAAATTAATACATTTTAAAAAACCATTATTATCCTCAAATAAAATTAATTAATAAATGGATAATAACAATTGTCTTTGTAATGTTTATCTCCAGAAATGAAAGTAACATTATAATATTGGACAAAAACATTTAATTTTTTCTAATAAATTAATTTAAATTAATTTTTATTAAGAAGTCTTCTGTATTATTAAAATGTCAAAGAGGGCCTAGTGAAATTGATACATATTATTATTTTTATTAAAATTAATAAGTTAAAAGACAACCCAATGTAATAAAATAAATAAATAAATAAAAGACAATCCAATGACAACATAATTAATTAGTAGAAAATGATAATGCTAGCGAATTATACTATGGGATATATGAATATTTAATTTTCATAATTTTTTTAAATCATAAATATTATCCAATATATATTTCAAAAATAATATTATGCAATATAATTTAAAATTATAGAGGTAACTAACTATCTAACTAGCCTTCAATTTTCAATACTTCATGTTAGAAACTGTTAGGATTTTTCAAGATATCAAAATATTAAGCAAGATTTTAAATTTCAAAATAAAAGCCGTTAGTAGATATGTTTTTGACATTTTCAATTCAAAAACCATAGTTCAAATAGCATTAGGTTTTTAATTTAAAAGCAATAGTTCAAATCGCTATATACAGCAGCAATTTTTTTCATCTCCAATAAAATTAGTGTAAACATCTCTCAATTTAATCTATTGTTGTTACTTCAATTAATTCAATTGAGTATGCTGCCCTCAATTTTCTTTTTTTATTGAAGGACTTCGATTTGAAAGAGTTCTAATCTACATCGATTCGATTACAACTTTATGTGAACATATAGTTGGTAAGTTCTTGTTTAAACTTGAATTGATGTCTCTTTTATTTTTATTTTATTTTTTTTTACTAATTGACACGTGTTAAATATTAAATTAAACCTACTGACCTTACGTTTCTTTTGCTAATTCAGAAATTTGTTGAATTTCAATCCACTGGATTATAATTTGTTCGTAAAGCAATACCAGGTAAGTTATTTTTCTATATAAATTAATGTTTATATTTATTTTAAAAATATTATCATTCATGATGTCCTCATAATTTAGTAATTAATGAAAATTGTTTTGCTTTATCCACTGCTTATATATTATCTTTATTAGGCATCAATTTCATTTGTACTATAACGTCATATTTTATTTGAATCAATCAAATATATATATTTTTTCCTTATAGTTCTTTAAGTAAAATAGACAAAGGCACAACCTTTCCATTCAAATACATTATTAAAAAAATTAAAAAATTAAAAAACAAAAAACAAAAAACAAATTATCTATTCAAATGAACATAAGAGCTTCTCTTGACCTGAACCAGATGAATATATTATAATTAAATTTAATTAATAAGTTGTTAATTGACCATTGAAAGAATCAACTTTATATTTAAAAAACAGCCTAGGATGCAGTAGACAAGCATTTGTAGGTTTTGGAAATGAAATTGCTTTAATTTATAGGACGTAATAAATATTTAACAGCTTTCAAGTTGACTTTTATGATGCTCTCATATGTCATCAACTTAACCAAGTAACCAACCAAATTATTAGGCACCAACAATAACCAAGTAACGAAGTAACCCACCAAATCATTAGGTGCCAAATTAAAATGTTGTCTGCTGCCACTTTTTTTTTGCTAAGCATGTTGCTAAAAGAAAAAAAAAAGAAAAAAAAAAAAAGAAACACTCCTACTTTTATCATAATTCCATCTTATGTTAATCTATTAAATTAATGCCAATTATTTTATTTAAAAACAAAATATTCATAATTAATAAATTTTTATAAATTAAATTAATTTATTTTATCAATTGAGTTAGGAATAGGATTGTTTAATCAAATTAAAACTCTAACTCTTAATTCCTATTTAAAGTGTAACTATATTATAAATAAATTAAACTGAAAATTATTAATAAATTTTTCATGAAGTTAGATTACTTTTTTTTTTTTGGAACTGAAACTCAAACAAGTTGTTTGTAGTCTACATTTTGTGTTTTTTTTTTCTTTTTTTTCTTTTTTCAAAATCTCCCATACACATAAAACTAGAAGCTCTCATACATATATAACACATATGTTACATTAATTTGAAAATTATTCCAACAATAATAAGGAGTAATGTAAATTTCTTTTTTATAATATTGTTTTTAAAAAAATCAACATTCACCATTGAAGTGATAATGATTAAACTACATTAGACATTTGTCAATATCATTTGCTAGTAGCCTTTCAATTATTAAAAAAAGAAAAAGGTAACTTCCAAGTAATTTAATATCAGAAAATGGGTAGTCATAATACACATATGAGAATAAGCAAATATCATCACATATGATATTACACATTTAAAATTTCTAATGTTTTTCATGAAGTTAGATTACTTAAATTTTAATAATTCCATCTTATCCATCATAAACTATACCTAGTCATGTAGTAACGTTTTTCATTAGTCCATTGTCTGTTAAACCATTAAATTTAATACCAATTATTTTAGTTAAAGACAAAATAAATATAAGTAATGAAATTTTACAAATTAAATTAATTTATTTTATCAATTGAGTTAGGAATAGGATTGTTTAAATAAATTAAAACTGAATTCCTATTTAAACTCTAAATAAATTACAAATTAATTACTAAAAAAAAAAAACCCCACTATCATCCTTCAATAAAATTACTAAAATGATTAAACAATATAAACATGCACCATTCATTATTTTTGAAAAAATATGTGGAAACATAAGCTTGTCCAGGTTTGAACCCGGGTGATGATTAATACCAAGGCAAGCCTTGTCCCACCGCTACATTTCAACGCTTTGTGAATCTTTTCACTTTGAAAATTATATAATTTTTTCTAAAATTCTAAGATGGGCACGTGCCCCGATTGGACCCAAGCTGCGTTTGCCCCTACAACTACAAATAAATAATAATAATAATAAAATTTATTTATTGTAATTAGGGTATTGCTTGATGTTTTGTCTGGAGTGCAACCACATAACTTAGTTTAACCTTTTGAAATAATTTTCCTATTTTAATAGCTTTTAATTATAATTTATAAATATGAAAAATTGGATATTATTATAGTATTTATTTGAGTTTATTTAATAAATTATTTATAAAGATTAAAAATTTTCAAATTTTTTGATAAATTATAATAATAAAACAAAAATAATTCAATATAAATTAAGTTTAATGGAATCTTTAATTCTTGTCATTTAATAAATTTGAAGTGTCTAACTTTTTATGTTATCACTTTTACTGTTCATGTTTAATTGTCATGTTTAATGAAAGTAAAACTCTAACTTGGAATTCATATTTAAACTCTAACTGAATCATAAATAAATTACTACATTAAAAAAAAAACCCATTATTATTCTTAAATAAAATTACTATATGATTAAACAATTTATATATACACTGGAAATTATTAATAAGCTTTTCATGAAGTTAGATTACTTAAATATTTGTTGAACTTGTAAACTATTTGTTGGAATAATTAGTATAGTATATTAGTAATTTGAAGAAGTTTGTAAGGTGAGAATTTTAGGTGGAAAATTTAAGCTCTTGATTAGAGACCCAAACAAATGAAAAATTAAAGAAAAAGTTAGACAATAGTTTGCTATAAGAAAAATAGTTGACTATATGTATAGGTAGCAATAACTGTTCATAATTACTGATAGGATATAATAGTTTTCGAAGTCAAAGTGTATCAAATATGAATATTAGCTTGGTTGGTAGGCTTGTAACATCCATCTTTGAACCCAATTCAGGTTCGAACAGCACCAACACCATTCATTATTTTTGAAGAAATATGTGAAAAAACAAGCTTAGCCATGTTGGAACCAGATTAATACAAAGGCAAGCCTTATACCACCACACCTTCCTACACTTCATAAATCTATTTACTTTGCAAACTTAATAATTTTTTCTAAATTTCTAGGATGGGCACATGCCCCACTTGGACCCAAGGTGGGTTCAACCCTTCATCACCAAATAAATAATAAGAAATAATAATAATAATAATTAAAAAATATTTATTGTAATTGGGACACTACCTAATTTTTTTATTTGGAGGGTAACTGTATTACTTAGTAAAGCAGTTTAAATAATTTTCCTATTTTAACAACTATAATTTAGAAATACAAAAATTTGGATATTATTATAGTATATATTTGAGTTGATCAAACAAATTATTTATAACGATTAAAAATTTAAAATTTTCTAATAAATTATAATAATAACACAAAACATAATGCAATATAAATTAAGTTTCATATAATCTTTCATTCTTGACATGTCATAAATTTTAAGTGTCTAATTTTTGATGTTATGACTCATATTGTTCATGTTTAATTGTCATGTAAATCTATGTTGGATCACTAAAGCTATACCTACTTTTTGTTTAGGTTAGTGATGGATAGGAGTTGGATTCAATCTAAAGCTAGGCAAAAATCAGAATATATTAATGGAGTGAAAGATTTTATTAGATTTGCCACTGCTCATATGCAACCTGGAACCAATAAGATTCTATGTCCCTGCAAGAGGTGCAACAATTATTGTTCTAAATCTATAGATGCTGTGGAGGAACATTTGTATACTTTTGGGATGGTTACATCTTACACTAGATGGACAAGTCATGGGGAAGAATTGATAGATCTAGATTGTAATGATGACCATCCGGATCACATAAGTTCAAAATATCACACGGATGATGTTAATGAGATGCTTAATGATCTTCATGGTCCCACTCCATTACCTAATTGGCAAGATGAAGATATAGATAATGCTTCTGGTGATGATAGAAATTGTAGTCCCACGTTAGAACCAAATACATTTAGTAGATTGATGAGGGATGCAGAGCAAGAATTGTATCCTGGTTGTCGACAATTTTCTAAGTTGTCATTCCTCGTTAAATTGCTTCACTTAAAAATATTAAATCATTGGAGCAATAAGTCTTTCACAATGTTGCTTGATTTACTTAAAGAGGCATTCCCAAAAGGTGAGACTCTACCAGCTACTTACTATGAGGCAAAAAAGGTTATTCGTGACTTAGGTCTTGGTTATGAGAAGATCCATGCATGTAGAAATGATTGTGTTTTATTTTGGAAGGAAAATGCATTTAAAAATGAATGTCCAAAATGCAACGCTTCTAGATATGTTTATGATGATGGCAATAATAAAAGAGTGCCAGCAAAAGTATTAAGACACTTCCCTTTGATTCCGAGGTTGAAAAGGTTGTTCATCTCCAAAAAGACAGCTTTAGATATGAGATGGCATAAGGATAAGCGTGTTGATGATGGAGTATTAAGACATCCAGCTGATTCAGAAGCTTGGAAACACTTTGACCTTGAGCACAAGTCATTTGCTTTGGATGGACGTAATGTTAGGCTAGGAATAGCAAGTGATGGATTTAATCCATTTGGGAACATGAGTCTATCCTATAGTATGTGGCCTGTTTTTATCGTTCCATACAACTTACCACCATGGAAATGCATGAAAGATCCATTTTTCATGATGTCATTGCTTATTCCTGGAAAGAAGGCTCCTGGAAATGATATTGATATATATCTACAACCATTAATTGATGAATTAAAAGAATTATGGGATGTTGGTGTAAGTACATATGATGCAGCGTCTGAACAAAATTTCTCTTTACGAGCTGCTATGTTATGGACAATTAATGATTTTCCGGCATATGGAAATTTGTCTGGTTGGAGTACAAAAGGGAAGCTAGCTTGTCCCTCATGCAACAAAGACACACATAATAAATGGTTAAGGTATGGAAAAAAAACTGTGTACATGCGTCATCGTAGATTTTTGCCTATTAATCATAGTTGGCGTCGAAGTAAAGTTTTTGATGGCAAGATAGAAGATGGGCCAATTCCTAAGTCTTTATCAAATGATGAGCTATTGAAACAATTGTCTTATGTAAAACAACCATGTTTTGGAAAGAAACTTGTTCTCAAGGGGAAGAGAAAACGTCCCGATAATTATTTGAATTGGACTAAAAGAAGCATTTTTTTTGAATTGCCATATTGGAAAACATTGAAATTACGACATAATCTTGATGTGATGCATATAGAGAAGAATGTTTGTGATAGTCTTTTAGGGACATTAATGAACATTGAGGGAAAAACAAAAGACACTTATAAGACTCGTCTTGATTTAAAAGACATGGGAATAAGGCGTGAGTTGCATCCTATATGTATTAATGGCCGAATTAAGCTACCTTCAGCTTGTTACATGTTGTCATCTTCTGAGAAAAAAGGCTTATGTCAATTCTTAAATTCAATTAAACTTCCAGATGGCATGGGTTCAAATATATCTCGTTGTGTAAGCATTAAGGATTGTAAGATTTATGGATTGAAAAGCCATGATTGTCATATTATCCTGCAACGATTACTTCCTGTCGCATTACGTGGATACTTACGAAGGGATGTTCGTAAAATGATAATTGAGTTATGTTTTTTCTTTAAGGAATTGACTTCAAAGACTTTGAAAGTGGACGTGTTGGAACGACTTGATAGAGATATTGTCTTGATATTATGCAAGTTGGAAAAATATTTCCACCATCCTTTTTTGATATTATGGTCCACTTAACCATTCATCTAGCTCATGAGGCACTACTTGCTGGGCCCACACAATATCGTTGGATGTATCCGTTTGAAAGGTAATGGTACCTAGTTATTATAAAAATTCTTTTTATTTGTCAATAAATGCTCTTACCATTTTCTTAAGGTTATTAAATTTTATTTATGTGTTAACAGGAAAATGCATAATTTAAAAGCCTATGTTAGAAACAAAGCCCATCCAGAAGGCTCAATAGCGGAAGGTTATACCGACCATGAATGTTTAACTTTTTGTTCAATGTACTTCCATGGTATTGAAACAAGATTTAATCGACCAGAGCGAAATTATGATGGAGATGAAGCAAATCAGATGCAGCGCTTATCTATATTTAGATCAAATATTTGCTTTTTAGGGGCACCAATATATGATGAGTTGAATCTATCTGATTGGGCAAAGATTAGGTGGTATGTGTTGAATAATTGTGATGAAGTGCACCAATATATAATGTAAGATATGTTCATATTTATTATCTTATTATAAAATTCATAAATGATTGTATTATTTTTATTATTAATGTGCATCTAACATACAGGGAACACAAAGCAGAACTTGAGAGAAATGGTGCTAGAAATGTAGAAAGGAAGCAAGAGATGGAGTTCCACAAATGGTTTTCAAATCATGTAAGTATTTAATATTAATCTATTTAATTTAAAATTTTAATAAATTAATTAAATTGATTTTATGTTTAGTTTATTTATTGTATACATAGATGCAGCAATTGGAATATGAAGGAGCAACTGAAGTTACTGAAGATTTGAAAAACTTATCCAATGGACCAGATAAATTAGTTACAAGATACACTGGATGTGTCATTAATGGGATTAGGTTTCATACCCAAGATCGTGATTGTACTCGAAGAACACAAAATTGTGGAGTCTTAGTGAAAGGAGAACATGGAGGTAAGAGTATTGATTTTTATGGAGTGTTAAAAGAAATCATTGAAGTTCCATATCTTGGACAAAATACAGTTGTCATCTTCAAATGTGATTGGTGGGACCTTAGTGGTACCAAAGGATTTCAAATAGATGAACACAATCTCATCAGTGTTAATGTAAGCAAAACATGGTACAAGAATGATCCATTTGTTTTAGCATGTCAAGCACAGCAAGTGTTTTATTTAAATGACATGAAGTTAGGGAGTGATTGGCGAGTTGTTGATAAATCACAACCTCGAGGGAATTACGATGTATTAGAACAAGAAGTAGAAAAGGAAGATGAGTTTGATTTTGATGATCCTTTTCAGCAACAACAGTCAGAAGATATTATTAATATTGATGAAGTAGATGACAACGACATGTTACACAGGAATGATATGGACATGATAGATGTGGATGTGGATGTTGAAGACCAAAATGAAGTTAGTGATAACTTTATGGATGATGATAGTGCTCCAGATGATGATCCTTTCAACAATGAGGGAAACGAGGATGAATATATTTCATCAAATGATAATAGTGATTAATGAGAAGATTATATTCATCTCGTATAAAAACGGTGATAACAGATGATATATAGGTTTTTATAAGAATATTGTATCAACCACAATATATTTATAGCTAATTTTTATCAATGATCATTCCTCAATAAAAAATTATGCTTAATTTGGTTATGTTTACTTTTTATTTAATTCACATTTTTAATCAAATAAATAACCCTTAACATACATAGGATTTTAATATTATATTACATAATTTATTTTAAGCTTCACATTTTTGCTAAATGTAATATAATTATGTATCATAGTATCTTTAACATGATAAGTATTACGAAAAAGTAAATGTATATAAATTATACATTATTTATTAATTTAGTTGTAGATAATTTTCATTTTACAATAATTATCATTTCACTAAAATGTAAATAAATTATGACTTCATACGCTGTAATAATTAAAGATGTTGAGTAAATTGTATGTATCATAAAAGTAATAATATTTGAAATAAATTTTAGTAACTAATTTGAATCACTTTGGTAGATTTAGTGAATGATATATATTGTTCTTATTACATCTAAACCATAAGTGAAGAAATATAAATTTGTAATTAAATATTCTGTAACTAAAAGGAGGAGAAAGGATTTAGTGACAAAAATATAATTTCGAAATAGAACTCGGTAACTAATTTTCATCAATAAGGAATGTGAATGGTCGTCACTATACATCTATACTATTTGTCAAGAAATATAAATTCGTAACTAAATATTTTATAACTAAAAAGATTATAAAGGATTTAGTGACAAAAATATAGTTTCGAAATAGAACTCGGTAACTAATTTAAATCAATAGTGAGGAATGTGAATGGTCGTCACTATACATCTATATTATTAGTGAGGAAATATAAATTCGTGACTAAATATTTTATAACTAAAAGGAGGATAAAAGATTTAGTGACAAAAATATAGTTTCGAAATAGAATTTGGTAACTAATTTGAATCAATAGTGAGGAATGTGAATAGTCGTCACTATATGTATATTTTTAGTGACGAAATCTAAACTCGTAACCGAATATTTTGTCACTAAAACCATAATTTGTTGTAGTGACACTACGACATTTTGATTCATTTATTTAGCAACACTTTCAAGAGTAATTAATAATATATACAAATTTACAATTATACTATGAGAAAAAATAAGTTCGTATACTATATTTGAAAAAAAATAATCGTAAGATCACTATTACACTATTAAATTTAAATTAATAAAATAATATTATAATATTTTTTGTCAAAAAAAAAAAAAAAATCTTCATCTTCTACATCCATCATTATCTTTCTCATTTCCATATCATCATCTTCATCATCCATCTCTCGTTTTCATCAAAATCGTCAACTCTATTATTTTCATCAAACTAGCATCACTCAAATTAATAATAATCATCATCAAACTAAACATTGCCTAAATCAAATAAAAATTTCAATATCCATGAAAATTAAAATTGGATTTAACCAGTCTCCACCATCGGAGATTGGTCTCCAGTCTTTGATGATGGAGACCAAAACGGGTCTCCATCGCTTGAGACGCTAGTCACCAGCATTGGAGACCAACGTCTCCAATGATGGAGACCAGTGTCGGAGACCATCTGGAGATGTTGTTCTCTAGTTTATGGTCTCTAGTCGGAGACTAGATCTGGTCTTTCATGGAGACTAATTCTTTTAATTTTTTTTAAATTTTTTATTTTCTAATTAAATTACATGTATATATTTTAAATATTATTTTATAATTATTTTATTTTAAATAAAAATCTCAGGATTAAAATTATGTTTTACCTTTTATATGATTTTTCTGTTAATTTATTAACATTAAGGGGGGATTTTAGATAAAAATGAAATAATATGTGATAAAATGGATATTTTTTCAAATTACAATGAATTTTTAGAGAGATTATCCCTTTATTATATTATATTTTTATAAGTACATCCTATTTATACTTATTTTATTATTATTTAATTTTACACTATTAATATTTTTCTCCCTTCTTCAATTCTTCTTCCTTATTTGATCGAGGAATGTTCGAGGAGTTTGTGATTTATGTTGAACCTGGCCCACGGACCGGGACCCCAATTGGTCATTCTTAGAAAGTGTTACGTATGTGGCTAGCTGGTCTATTCAATTGAGGTGCCTGAAAGAATTAGCTAGGCAATTCCCTCGAAGCTTCAATTCATCCCCCATTCCTTATCTTTCCACCGTACTTTCTCAGGAATTGGAGGTCAGCATATCTCATGGAAATTCTTTGTTAATGGTTGAACTTTCTTCTCTCTAAACTATTATTAATCTCTTCATTTCTTTATTAAAATAAAGTTCACTTTCATTATTAATTTCCATATTCAATCAAATGTTATTCCATTAAAACACCTCAATCCCTCATACACGTAAATAAGTCCCCATATCTCTTATCTTACCAGGTCTTGGCCTGACTTTGCACAGCAACATGAACAACAACCATCTCTTCCCAACGCTTACTCTCCACTTCATCATCACCATATTCTTCTCTTGATCGTTCTCCTTCTATCTCCCTGTGACGCTGAAGAGGATCAGTTCTCCAACTGCAGCAGCCCCTATCCTTACATGTGTGGGTTAAGGGTATTGAATATCTCCTATCCTTTCTGGGGACGGGAGAGGCCTTCATATTGTGGTCATAAAGGATTCAAGATTGAATGTCAAAACAATGAATTATGATTGAAGAATTTTGAACGTTCGTGGGCCAGTTTGAGGACATTCGTAACAGTTTCCAAGAATTTTGAAACTCTCTCTTTTTTTTATTTTTATTTTTCCCCTTTGTTTGTTTTAATTAGCTTAATCACGTGTTTGAGGACATTGTGATTGAAGAAGCAAAGAAAAATGGCATCTTGGAGGGTGGTGATGACAAGGAAGAAGAAGAAAGGAGAGAAACAATATTGATATCGTAAAATTAAAATAATAATAAAATAAGTATAACTAGCATATACTTATAAAAGTAAAATATAATAAAATTAAAAAAATTCTTATGTTAAAAAAAAAAAAAAAAAAAAGAAAATTTTAAATTTTGTTTAGAAGTAAAAAATTTTATTTATTTATTATTATTTTTATAGCAAAAGGAGTGTACAAACCATTTTTAGGGGTGTAAATATCGCAACTCTTGATTAAATTCTCCCCCGAATAACTAAGCATAATCCATGATTTTTTTTTAGGTTCAATAATAATAGTTGAAAAACAATATAGTCTAAATTTTATCTAATCAAAAAAAATTTGATGCAGGTAAATAAAATACTTCGACACATATGCTAGTATTAGCAATCTATATGTACCTAAATAAAATAAAATATTCCTAAAAGAATTATTTGTTTATAAAAATTTTATTTTAATCTATAAATATTGTATTTTAGTTCATTGAATATATTAAATAGATTTTTTAGCTCGGCCTTGCCTGTGGAGAGATATATAAAACTAATACAGGAAATGCGGATAAAGGCAAAAAAAAAAAAAAAAAATATCATGAGCCAAACAATGATGAGAATGCAAGAAGTGCAAATAAAACTAAACAAAACATGAGCAACAATGATGAGAATGAAGATCAACAATCCAAGAAATTGAAAGAGACTGGAGAGGGAGAATGATCAAGCAAAACTGTAATAAGAAAATTAGGCAATTTACCTGCAACCTCATCACCTCAACAAGAAGCATAATTTTATTCTTTAACAATTAATTTATGAGTTACAAACATAATGTTGATTTGCTTTGTAGCTAATTCTATAGCCAAGATAGCAACCATCAACTCCATATGGAAATGATTTTAACGCCCAATGCCATAGTGAAAGCACCTAAGAGTTGACTATGACCTGTTGACTATGTAGTATCCATTTTTGGCAAAAATTTTATAACACAAAAATGTAACAACGTTGTAACACGTTTAAAACCACAATGCTACAACACATTTAATTCAACATGTTATGGCACAACAGAAAAATAAAAACAGTAAAGTAAAGAAATAATATAAGCATATTTTTAATGTGGTTCGGTTTTACCTTACATCCACGAGGTCATGTCCAGAGATATCAACTTATTAATAAACAAACAAGAATACAACTTATATTTGACTCATACAAACCAAGACTCCTCTTAGTGTTGATGCAAGTCCAAGTTTATCAATGAGGTTGCAACAAGCTCCTCTTATCTTTAATGGTTGTTAACTCCTTGAACTCCCTTCAATAGCTGCAAACTTGTGTTTTCCCGAAAGCCAATTGGTTTTTTCTCCTGAAAAACACTTGTTGTTTGAGCTCCCTTCAAAACTTTAAAAGCCCCTCCTCCCGAGGACAAAAACGTTCTTCCTCTTGAAGAACTTATGTTTATTGAAATCCCTTTAAGGATCGTGAACCAATGTTCTCCCAAAGACCTAATAATTTGTCATCCCGATAAGCATCTAAACATAAATATAGACCTAGTGGACTCACTTCCTAAGTCTAGAAATAACAACAATTTAGAGAATAAACTCTTTAAGGTTTACAAGCAAACTATATACCTCTCACTAAATTCAATGTTGCTTGCTTACTTTTCTTCTAAACTGATGTGTTCTGTATTTATAGCAAAAATATGCAACAGTTATCTGTGAAGGAAACATAAACAAATCAACTATAAATCATATAATTATTAGCTCTAAAAAATTAGATATTTATCAAAAGATATATATCTCAAAATAAAGAAAAATAAAATCTACAATTATACAAGATATGCATAGCTTGAAACCTATAGAATAAAATAACATTATCAGCTGGATAAAAATTAGATATTTATCAAAACATAAATATCTCAAATAAAGAAAAATAATATTTGCTAAAAAATTGATAAGTCCTATTTTTTAGTAAGGACCATTTCCTTTTATTTTGCTTATCCGAAATTGGTCAAGAAGCTGTCTAGATTCATTCTTCTTCTACATATCAACTGATAGTCTTACATCCTATAGAAAATACTCAGAGATAATTATAATAAGTTTTTAAAAAGATAAAAATAAAAGATAAACATATTTATCTTTTTGGAGACTTAATCTCTTTGATAGTAAATCTAAAAGTAAATAGATAATCTCATAAAAGATGAAATAAAAGAGAATAAATATAAGAGATAAAATTGTCAAAGAAATGTATCTTAAAACAAACGACTTTAAGTTTCTGATTTGATTAATTTGTAAACTGTCACCAAGAAAAGTATTACAACATTTTATCAAACCTGATATTAAAAATATTACAACATTTTGTCAATCCAAGTGACACCAAATTGTTTCAACATTTTGTTAAATGTGTTAACATAAAAATATTACGCCATTTTAGCAGTCCATGTAATATATTGACCGGTCTTAAATAAGATGCCAATACTTTATGCATAACAAGTTGTGCATCAACATTGACCTTGATCAATGCAAAAAAATAATTGCTATAGAGAACCAGCCAGCTGCGAGTTCCACTCCTGTAAAGCACAATGATAATCAATGAATTCAGCAAAGAAAACGTAACTTAAGTGGCTGCAACCCATTTTTATTGTTTTATTGTAATATTGACATAACAAAACATGGTACAAATTTTGATTTCTTAAAGGGAAACAAGTTAAACCAAACAAAATGGGATCAAACAAGAAAGACTTTATTTTAGTATATATAAATTGCTAGTATTGCATGTATGTGTAGAAGTATTTTATTTACCTTCATCAAATATTTGTTTCTCCCTCAAAGGAGTTCAACTGATTTCAATCACTTGGGATGTGGTTCATCTTCTTGCTCACCAAAATTGAAACTTCCATTGGATTTTCCAGGATCTTGGGCATACATTAAACGAACTCCACAGCTTTTCACGTTGCAACATTCTATGCGTCGAAATCCAGACTTAAGGTAGAATTGGAAAGTGACCTTAGTATTGTGACATAAGTCACCAGCATCTCTAGGACACATAAGATCACCGCATCCAATGTACAAATGATCCCACTCAACATAATGGGGTTCAGATCTATAAAAGGGATGATAACCCAAAATGCCACGAAAAGTAAGCCATTGTCCGTCTTTGGACTTGAGATGACATTCACATCTAACATACAAATCAGAAGCATACTCAATTCGATGATGTTGAATTTCCGTAACGGCACATAGAGCAAATCCCACAAAGTTAGTATTGTTCCAACCTGAAGGCAGCTCCTTAGTTATCAAAGATCCTGTACTTCGAAAGCTAAACCACTCTAGAACCACACTTCGAGGAAAACATATCCCAGCTGATGGTAGAAGTTAACATGCTGTACCATAATATCAATTCGTTTTTCAAAAATGAAAAGGCTAAAACAATCAACATTATATCTAAATGGGAAAGATCGAGACTGTGTTGGGAAATAGACTGATCTTTAAATAAAGTTGCTTTGTCCATAAAGTCGCTAGAGACGGTAGTTTCTGTAGAACATATTCTACAATGTCTTTGATTCCATTCTGATATAGATTAAAACAATTCACGAAGCTAACATAAAATCTGCTAGCCCGTGTAATTGTGTATGGAACGGACAAAAATGGTACTGCTGCCAAAAAATAGCAATTGACTGCATTTATAGATATAGATGGAAGTTCTGGTAAAAATAGAAGCCTTTGGCAAAAGCTTATATCAAGGTATTCCAAGTTGAAAAGGTTTATGATGCTTGCTGGTATGCTTTCAAATCGTTTCTGCCTAAATATAATCTCCGTAGCTGTGACAAGTGACTAAGACTATCAGGTATCTCGATGATACCACAACCAGTTAGATCTAGATTATTCAGGCCGCAGAAGCCTAATGAAGCAGGCATCAACAAATTCATCAGATCCTGAATCTTACATCTTTTAAAAGATAAAATTTCAAGATTGCTCAAACGTACAATGGACAATGGTACTTCTCTTATTGCGGTTCCGATGACATCAAGCTTCTTCAGAGATTTCAAAGTTCCTATGTCGTCAGGCAACTTGTCAATTTTTGAGCATTGGTAAAGAAAAAGATGTTCAAGAGATTTCAGCTTACGAATGCTGCTTGGAAGACTCTTTAGCCTTGAACATTTGCGAAGACTTAGTTCAACTAGTTTGCTTAGATTATCAATGGCAGGTGAGATTTCTTCTATGGCAATTTGGCTTAAGTTTAAGTATTCAATATTACAAGGCATCTCAGGCAACATCTTCGGATGTGAGCAACCAAACATTTTCAAATATTTAAGAGATTTCAAACCACAAAGCAGTCTGCAAGACCCCTAAGGCTTTTGCATTTACATACATACAAGCAGGTAAGCTTGTTGAGATGTTGAAGTGATGACGGAAGTTCTAACAAACTTGTACAACTATTGAGATTTATTTTCTCAAGATTTCGAGCCCCCGAGAGGTCTGGGCAGCTGATCAAGTGCTCGGATCCACTGAGATCAATTTCCTTCAAATTAACAAGTTGCTGTGAAGGAAAAAAAGGAAGAGAAAATTAGGATAAATTAGTCTTTCCAATATCTACAAAATATTACATGATGAAGAAATATATATATGTGTGTGTGTGCACGCACGCATGCATATTGTTATGCCTATTTTTTGGGACTGCAAAAATGGGCTGGTAAAAGTCCATAGAACCAATCCAATAAACTGACCCAGCTCTCAGCTCGCACCTAGCTACCTCCAGCATCCAGCTCGAGGTCGCTCAAAGCGTAATTAATACAATATCTTCTAAAAAAAGCAGTTACCTAATCAAATAGTGATTCTGTCTCCAAATATGGAAGTTAATTCAAATTCAATTCAGTCAACATTATCTCGAGATATTTGGAGCAATTTCCTGATTCTATTCAAACAAATTAGGAAGTGTAATTAATTCATGATTCTCTTCCTTATTTTTTCCTGATTATTTGGGAAGTATAATTAATTCAGGATTCTTTTCCTATTTTACTACAACCAGAATTGTAACGCCTCTTCCCCTATAAATAGGGGTTAAACTTCATTGTAACAGAGAGGGGCAGACATTGAATATCATACTGTCACTCTGCAGAATTTAAGAGAGACAGTCGTGGACGTAGGCTTATTATTGCTGAACCACGTTAAAAATCCTTCGTCTTCCTTGTTTGGTTTTTGGTTATTTATTGTTTTCTCTCGATTTCTGTGTTTTCTCACATTGATTGCAGGTATTGGGCATTGAATTCTCGTCGACTGGATTTCAACGTCGACATTTTGGTGCTAGAAGGAGGGCCCAGACTGCAATCTGTTCTATTTCAAGTTTTCAACTTTCAAACATGGCAAGAACCAAACAAACTAAATACGTAGGCTCACAGACTGATCAAGTAGAGTGCCAGACTAGTCAACATCAGCGCGACATGCAGCAGATGGAGGACGCACCCATACATGCAACAGGCCCATCGTATGGTCAGGCAGTAGGTGCTGCAACAGGCATGCCACCCTTGCCCCCTCGCCAATCTATTCCAGGCGCTCCAGTTGAGATGCAACAAGCGTGGTACCAAAGGCAGGAAGCGTTGGAGCTCATAGTTCGATAGCTTGCAGATGCTATCAATTTGTTAGTGAAGGCTCAAGCGCAGAACACGCCCAGTGATGAGGTTGAGGCTCAAAGGCAGGAATTTCCACAGCATGGAATGCAAGGGCTAGAAAGGCCAGTTAGAGAGGTGCAGCTACCTGCTGGCTCAGCTCGTTCCTCTAATGTGCGCTCTAAAGTCGGAGGTTGCCCTGTTCGCGAAGAAAGAGAAGTTGCACGCCCTGCAAGCCTGGTGATAAGGGTAAGCTAGAATGGAAGCAGGCGAGTAGAAGCTGGTTATGATAGAGCTCGAGCTGACGCTCAGTATGCAGACGAGGTGGAGGAGCTTCTTCAAAGGGTCCAACAGCTTGAGGCGCGACCTGATGCTCAAGGCCAGCGTGAGCACTACGAAGAGAGGACTCCGTTTACAAGGGAGATTGAGACGCAGCCTCTCCCTCACAGATTCAAGGTACCATGCATTTAGCAATACAAGGGTGATACCGACCCTTATGATCACCTCGATGCCTTTAATGTCCAGATGGATTTACAGACATCCAACCCCTTAGTGAAATGTCGTGTTTTCCCGGCCACCTTGGGCGACGTTCCACGGACATGGTTCAAGAGTCTTCCAGCTCGCAGTATAGGTAGTTGGGAGGAATGTCAACAAAAATTCATCAGCCAGTACCGAGCTCTGAAGAGGCAGCTCGCACCACCTTGCCATCTAGCTACAATCTTTCAACAACAGAACGAGTCCTTGAAAGACTATATTACCAGGTTTAGATGTGAGATCACTAATATGGAGAATCCCTCAGATGAAAGTATCCTAACTGCAATCTCAGCTGGGCTTCACAAGGATGGAAAACTCTACGAAAGTATCTATAAGTCTCCAGTAAGAGACTTGGGCGAGTTCTACGAGTGAGCTGCCAAGGAAATTAGATGGGAGGAAACCTTCAGCCCCAAAAAGTCTAACCAAACGGATGAACTGGGCAGTTTCAACCAGCTGAAGAAAAGAAGCAATGGGGAGAATGGAGGTCAGAATAACGATGCAAACAGTTAGGTTGCTAAGAAGGCTAAGAATGAACCCAGAAATGAGCGACCTTAACGTCAGGGTCGTCATGATACCTATAGCACCCTATCAGATACACATGATAAGATATTTGCAACGGAGAGAGAGAGAGAGGACTTTGGGAAACCCAATCCCATGAAGACTCCTGCCAGATTCAGAAACAATAGCAGGTTTTGTGACTATCATGATGAATTCGGGCATAATACTTCACAATGTCGGGAGCTAAAGGACGTCATTGAGGACTTAGTCAAAAAAGGCCGTTTGAGAGATTATGTGATTCAACCAGCAAGTTCGCGACCTCAACAGCCTTTATAGCCAATATAATTGCAACTCCAAAAGGCCTTAAGAGACATAAAACTCGCAGTGCATTCACATCGCAGTTGCATCCAATAGGTCGTGTCTCTAACTTGTAATTCAATATTAAAAATTAATAAAAGTTATGAATTTCCCTTGTTATGGCCATAAATTTAGCTGTTAGCTGAGGTCTCAAACCTCTGGACAGCTCCATAAATTTAGCTGTTAGCTGAGGTCTTCAACCCTCTGGACAGCTCCATAAATTTAGCTGTTAGCTGAGGTCTCAAACCTCTGGATAGCTCTATAAATTTAGCTGTTAGCTGAGGTCTTCAACCCTCTGGACAGCTCCATAAATTTAGCTGTTAGCTGAGGTCTTCAACCCTCTGGACAGCTCCATAAATTTAGCTGTTAGCTAAGGTCTCAAACCTCTAGACAGCTTCATTAAATATGCTATTAGCTGAGGTCTTAACCCTCTGGATAGCTCCATCAATTGTGCTATTAGCTGAGGTCTCAACCCTCTAAACAGCTCTACTCAACAATTTCAGCTAGCTACTCAGCAACTTTAGCTCGCTGCTTAACAATTTCAGCTAGTTACTCAGCAATTTCAGCTACCTACTCAGCAACTTCAGCTAGCTACTCAGCAATTTCAGCTAGCTATTCAGCAGCTTCAAACTTGCTACTTAACATTCATCAGTTTGGCTCGAATGACTTGCTCTATTCTTTATGATCTCTCAAACTCCACTATCGTGAACGAGAGCTTGCCAGATAACTTGTTCAGCTCTTTCTTCTCCTCAAAGACTTGAAGCCCCAACCGCTTCATCGCTCTCATAGTGGTCTGAAATGCAACAAATAAACACTTGATCAAGAATAGTCGCCATGAGTCAAGTAATGAGTAAGAACCTGAAAAGGCAGCACAGTAGATAGTAACACATTGGCTTTTACCAGCGGACTTTAGCTTTCAGTCCGAAGATCGCACTAAGAGCTGGGGGGCTTATGTTATGCCTATTTTTTGGGACTGCAAAAATGGGCTGATAAAAGCCCATAGAACCAATCCAATAAACTTACCCAGCTCTCAGCTCGCACCCAGCTACCCAGCTCCAGCTCGCAGGTCGCTCGCAGTCTCAGCTAGCTCGCAGCTCTCAGCTAGCTCAGCATTCAGCTCTCAGCTAGCTCCCAGCTCGCAGGTCGCAGGTCACAGGTCCTAGCTTGCAGCTCTCAGCTCTCAGCTCAGCTCAGCTCTCAGCTAGCTCCCAGCTCGCAGGTCGCAGGTCCCAGCTCGCAGCTCTCAGCTAGCTCAGCATCCAGCTCGAGGTCGCTCAAAGCGTAATTAATACAATATCTTCTAGAAAAAGCAGTTACCTAATCAAATAGTGATTCTCTCTCCAGATATGGAAGTTAATTCAAATTCAAACTCAGTCAACATTATCTCGAGATATTTGGAGCAGTTTCCTGATTCTATTCAAACAAATTAGGAAGTGTAATCAATTCATGATTCTCTTCCTTATTTTTTCCTGATTATTTGGGAAGTATAATTAATTCAGGATTCTTTTCCTATTTTACTACAACTAGAATTGTAACGCCTCTTCCCCTATAAATAGGGGTTAAACTTCATTGTAACAGAGAGGGGCAGACATTGAATATCATACTGTCACTCTGTAGAATTTAAGAGAGACAGTCGTGGACGTAGGCTTATTATTGCTGAACCACGTTAAAAATCCTTCGTCTTCCTTGTTTGGTTTTTGGTTCTTTATTGTTTTCTCTCGATTTCTGTGTTTTCTCACATTGATTGTAGGTATTGGGCATTGAATTCTCGTCGACTGGATTTCAACGTCGACACATATAAAATCAAAATATACATTACCAAAACATCAATCTAGAGTTGTTTAATATTGCTGTCGCGCATACGGAGTATGACAAGGTGCTGAGGATAAAAGTTTGATTGCATTGATTTGATTGGATAACCATACCAGTGACGATACCTTAGTTCATTGAGTACAAATTCAAGGCCTTCCGAAATGTGCACCTTATCTTCCATTGTATTGTCATCTAAGCAATAGAGCTCCAAAAATCTTATATTCTCATATTAGTAAAAGCACAAGAATTTAAGTCTATGTCTTTTGTTTTAGACATATCGAAAGAGATGCCCTGAATTGCTTTGAAGCCCTGATATACAATTGAGAAGGGATAAGTCAACATCAAACACATTATAACAATCATATATATATATATATGTAAAATTAATACACAACATTCATATCTTAGACAAAGAAAAGGTTAATGAAAATGATTCTCTTCAAGTTAATATGTTAATAAATCTCACCATATTTTTCTAAGCACATGATAAATATCTTCATGATGCCATAATCGAGTCCGTTGACCAAGATCTTCAATGGATTGTTGCCAGGCAATTTCCCTACCCATGGCTTCTAATATATCATCCATGGTTATTGCATTGTCACTTGATATAACTATCAGAGACTTATCAACAAGACCACTTATTTCAACATCCGTGAAGAAACCACAAGCATTTAGAAATAGTTACAAAATCTATGTTTGTCCCTTTAAGCAAACATGCAATATCTAAAAATATCTTATAAATATCCTTTAATCCATCATAACTTATCTTCAACATCATATAAATATCCTTATCAAGAATTTTTTTCTAATTTCTTAATTGCACTCTTCCAAACTTCTTTGCCCTTATCAAGTAGAGTGGAACCCAAAACTTTAAGATCTAATGGAATGCCTCCAAGATTATCAACTACCTTGTTTGACAACTTCTCATACACCAATGTGGGTTGATTTTGTCCAAAGGCACATTGACAAAAAAACTTAAAAGCATCATCTAAAGGTAATTCCCCAACCTTGTATATTTGATCCATTCTACAATTTTTAAGCACTTGTTTATCTTTTTTTGTCATAATAATTCTACTTTCAAAACTGTTATGTGTATTTTCTGGACTCATCAAATGGGCTGGTAAAAACCTGATGAAGGCCCAATAAGTCAACCCCATAAAAAGGCCTAGCAGACGAGGCCCAGTTTATCAACGCCAAGTCTAGCGAGCTCTACAGCTCGCATCAGCGAGCTTGTGTCAGCCATTGTTCACAGATCACTGCTTATATCATGCAGTTCGCACAATACACAGCTCGCTCTTTAGCGAGATATAGCTCGAGATCATTTATAGCTCGCTCAATGGTCTGTCAAACAAGTAAATCTTTTAGAAAAGGCAGTATCTCAATTTGATCGTGATTCTTTTACCAGAAATAAAAGTTAAATTCAAATTTGAATTCAGTCAACGTGATCTCGAAAGATACGGAGCAGTTTCTTGATTCAACGCCAACTGATTAAGAATTGTAATTAATTCATGATTTTTTTCCTATTTTGTTTCAACCTAATTTGTAACGTCTCGTTCTCTATAAATAATGACTGAATTCATTGTAACACACACACACACACACACACACACACACACACAAGAAATACTATATTGTCACTTTGTAGAAATAACGAAAGACAGTCGTGGACGTAGGTGTTATTGCCTAAACTACGTTAAAAACCTTCTGTTCTTTGTGTTGCTCTTTGTTCTTTGTTGTCTATTTTTCTTGCTTTCTATTCTTTTCACATTGATTGCAGGTATTGGGTATTGAGCTCTCGTCGACCAGAATTTAACGTCGACAAAAACCAAGACAATCAAAACCTCCAATCAAATTTTCTATTTGTCTAAAATCAGTCAAATAATCAAAAACAACAAGAAGCTTCTTACAACCCAACTGTTTCTTTGTGAAAGTGCATTCTCCCAAAAAAAAAAAAAAAAAGATACTCATATTTACATTTTTATCCCCTAATATTGCAAAATAAAGTTCTTGTCACTAACGCTTTAGTCCACCATTTCATTTAGATTCTTCTCTAACATTATGAATAAAGCAAGAACCTTCAAATTGATAAGAGATTTGTCAAATATGGCACTAGCAATAATTGTCTTGCCTATACCATCAACACCCTAAAGTCCTATACTACGAACAGCCTTCAACTCGGTTTGTAACAATGGTTCAATTTCATTAATCCTTGAATCAATTCTTATCAAACCATTGTTGTCATTTGAGTACATATCATTCAATCTCTTCAAAATATCTTTGACTACGTTCTCTATCAGCACAAACTCAAGCCTAACAAATTAGTAAAAACAACATCAAACTATGTTCAATCATAATAGAAAAAAACATTAAAAAAATAATAATAACAAACATGAAGAAAATAAAAAATTGAGCTTCACTTGCAATTAAAAAAATAATATTCAATTTTTCAATACATGACAATTAAAATTGTAATTCAATTATATAGTTAATATTTGCAGTTACAATTTTAAAATTTTAATTTGTAATTTAATTTTACAGTTATATTTTCCAAATTAAATAGTTTATTCATGATATTTAATCTAACAATTGTATTTTGATAATTAAATCTTTAATTCAATTTCCATTCATCCAAGCACCTTTTTTTTTTTTTTTTTCATAATCCAACTCAATCAAGATCTCTAACCCAATAAAAATAGGTCTTTAAAATGGGTGTTTATCCCATTTTGCCAACAATATTATGTAGATCACTCTAATTTTAATATCAATCTTTTTAAGTGTTTTAATCATCTCTTCAATTATTTTAAGATAAAAAGAAAATAGACATAATAAGGAAGCTTTACTTTGTCTGCTTTGTGGACTACTTTGCCGTTCACTTTGATTTAATTGCAATATTCCTTTTTTTTTTTTTTGGTGGAACAGTTTCATTTAAAATTTTATGTTGCGTGCAAAACAATCAACAAACATTAAGCAAGAAGCAATCAATTTTCAAATAAAAAAAAATTCCTTATAAAAATACAATCAGAGAACATAACAATATGATTGTCATTATTTTCATGAAAGTTCTAGGCCTCTTCATTAAATTGTTTGAATATTATATTTATTGTGTAATGAAATTGAAAGGTTTAGTGCTCATCATTTTATTCACATATAAGATGTCATTATCTATGTAAGACTAGTAAAGTCATTAGCCTTGGAATTATTTATATATAGCAGCAGACAATATAATTTGGAATGAATTTCATTCATGGTTTGATAAAACAGTTATACATATTTCACTTGCATTTCCATTAAAGTTAAATGTACAAAATCGTATTCTGTCTTAAACCTATTAAATAGAAGTATAAATTTTGAAGTGAAACCACCAAAAATGGATTAAATTGATTAATAAATTATATTAAATGGTAGAAAGAAAAAAAAAAAATGAAACCCAATTATACATTTTCATTTTCATCCCTTTCTTGGAAGATGCATCAATCCGTAGGAGAAAAGGTAAACGTGAGCCATGACAACATAGGTTATAAAATCTATATGTAGATCACTCTAACATTAATATCGATCTCTTTAATTATTTTAAGATAAAAAGAAAGCAGACATAATAATAAATTATATTGAATCGCAGTAAGAGAAAAATTGATAAAACTCAATTATACATTTTTGTTTTCATCCCTTTCTCGGAAGATGCATCAACCGTGGGAAAAAGTTAAACGTGAACCATGGCAAAAGAGGTTATAAAATCTTTATTTAGATCACTTTAACTTTAATATCAATCCCTTTAATTATTTTAAACATCTCTCTAGTTCTTTAAGATAACAAGAAACAGACATAATAATGAAGCTTTGCTTTGTCTGCTTTGTGAACTCTTTTAAATTATATTAAATGGTAGTAAGAAAAAATATTAATGAAACTCAATTATCCATTTTCATTTTCATCCCTCTCTTGGAAGATGCATCAACCCCGTAGTAGAAAAGCTACACGTGAATCATGGCAAAAGAGGTTATAAAATTTTTATGATCACTCTAACTTTACTATCAATCTCTTTAATTATTTTAAACATCTCTTTAATTATTTTAAGATAACAAGAAAACCGACATAATAATGAAGCTTTACTTTGTCTGCTTTGTAGACTGCTTTGCCGATCACTTTGATTTAATTGCAATATTCGTTTTTTTTTTTCGATGACACAGTTTTAATTAAAATTTTATGTTATGTGCTAAACCATCTAAAAACATCAAGCAAGAAGTGGTCAATTTTCATATAGAACAAGAAAAAAAAAATTCTTGTAAATACACAATCAGAAAACATAACAATATGATTATCATTATTCTTATGAAAGTTCCAGGCCTCTTCATTAAATTGTTTGGATGTTTTATTTTATTGTGTAATGAAATTGAAAGGGTTAGTTTTCATCCTTTTATTCATACTTAAGATGTCATTATCTACATAAGACTAGTAAAGTCATTAGCATTGGAATTATTTATAGCAGCAGACAATATAATTTGGAACGAATATCATTCATGGTTTGATAATACAGTTCTACAGGTTTCACCTGCATTTCCAGTAAAGTTAAATGTTGAAAATCGGTATTCGTCCTAAATCTATTAAATAAAATTATAAATTTCGAAGTAAAACCATCAAAATTGGGTTTTATTAAATTGATCAATAAAATATGAGGAAAAGATTTGGGAGGTTGTGACCTTTTTTTTTTTTTTTTTGGAGAATTGGTAACTTGCCCGAGATGCTACCGGGACTAGCTACGATTATAACTTTGAGGCATGACCTTGGAATTTTCTCTCAGAAGGCAAAAGAAAGCAATTCACATTAAGTGGAGAAGGTAGGAAAAATTATCCATAAAGTGGGACTTAGTGAGATTGAACTCACAACCTCGAAGGCAAGGTTGTGAATGGGCCATAATATTTCCACCGGATCAGGTTACCTTTCTGTCTGAGGTTGTGACCTATGATAGTGAAATTTATAACAATTTGCAAGTAACTTTGGCGAATGTGAATATTTGCCCTAGTCCAAAATTGAGGATTGGCCTCAAGATGTATATAATTGGGCTAACATGTTCTAAGGCCCTAACACTGTCCATTATGACCTAAAATGAGATGAATGTGATAGGCTTTATATGTTTGGAAAGGTTTCATGTCATCCTTAAAGTTTAATGAAATATTACTTTTTCAATGATGGATACGTTAGCTTGATACTCGGTCCCTAAAATTTAAGAAATACAATAATGTTGTCCATTTGACCAATTTTTTAACCATCAAACCTAAATAAAAAAAAATATATACAATTTTACCCTTACTCAAAAGATCAAACTTATAGTTTTTTATAACTCAATATTGAAACAATATATATATATATATATATATATGTATTTATATTTTTGAAAAAGATAAAGGATAAAAAATTAAAATATATATATGGGAGACTTCCTAGATTTCAAACTAGATCCACCCAGATTGGGAGAATTTGGTAAAGGAAAAAATCTCCTTGTAGCTTAAAGCTTTTAGGTCCATATTCAATGGATTTCTTCAACGGATTTGATGCCTTTATTAGATTCTTTTGCTAGATTTGGAAAGTTTAATGGATGTTTATGATTTAGTTTTTGAGTTGTTTGACGGTAATTGAGGGTTTTTGTTGTTTGAGTTTAGGCTTAAGGGGAGGGCACATAAGTTGATTTAGTTTCGGTCAATTGGTATTAGAGTACTTGGTTGTAATTATTGTTGGGAGCAAGCTTGAATAAAACCAAGATAAAGTTTATTTGGTTCAACCAGGTGAAACCAAATTAAGTGTTGGATGGACAAAATCCATCTCCATCATTGGTGGAGTTCCACATTGGATCTTGTAACATATGTGGGTTTTTTTTTTCTTTTATTTTTTTTTTAAAAAAAAAAACTACTTTTTGTTTTAAATTTTTTTCATAAGCTATGTTTAATTTATAAAGTTCTTTCATCAATTTTTTTTTCAAATTTTTTTAAATGATCTCAACTCTTTCTGAAAACCTTCTAATTTCTTAATTTTCTTGATTTGTATTTTCTTAGAATCTTTATTTTTTTTTAATAATTAATCCCTTACTTTTTTTAGAAAAATGGCCTTTTCTTCATTTTTTTAATATCAAATTTTAATTGGTTGTGTTTCTATTTAATTATTTAATTTTTTAAATGTTGAAACATGTAGGGATAGAACTGGTGTTATTCAGATTATTTCTTTTTTTTAATATTTTTTCTAGGAGTTCCATTGGTGAAAAAATTGCTGAGTAATAGAATATGGAAGCTTATCAAACCATGTATTAAATATAATTAAATCAAATTGTTGATTGCTTATATTTTTGTTTTATATATATATATATATATATTTCATTCACCTTCTTAAATTAACTTTAATATTTCCCCTTTTGAAAATTTTTTCAATATTCTTAATATGTTTAAACTTTAATTAAAATGAAGGGAGTTATAAAGATTGAATAATATACTTTTTAATGCAATTTTTTCAATATAATGGTTTTCACAATGTTTCTAATAAAATTTTGATCCAATTTAATGTTATAGCCAAAATCAGCGATGATACAATCTATTTGCAAATTTTTATCTATAAATGAAGAACACAGTAATACATTCATTCGTAGTGTCAAATTGTGACACCCTAAATCCCGATATAAGGAATCTAGAATGATACTCGGTAAAACTTAAACTTCAAGATGTACTTTATTTAATCAAATGCTTAAAGTCAAGCTATAATTAATAAAATTTTCTAACAATAACAAAGAACCAATTGAAAATTAGTCCTTACAAATAAATGAAAATCAGTCCTTACAAATAAATAAAACTAAAAGGAATAATAGTTTTCCAAACAATGATCACAAACTCTAGCTGCTAATTCCTTTTCGTAACCACTCACTAAAAGATATCGAAATCAACATCCTGATGTAACTTTAGCTACTCTGCAAAATGGTGGAGATGAGGAGTAAATTGTCAACTCAATAAGTAAATTTTACATGACATTTAAAAACTGTAAAACACTTATAACTTTTCTAGTAAATGTACCATACAAAGTAAATACAATTATAGCAATAATCATTTAACATTAAACATTTATTGAACAAAAATTAGTAACTTATGTCATGTAATACCTGCAATAATGATAAAGGTATATTACATTTATCTATGTGACTTGGTATGTTATGTCACATTTACCCATATAGCTTGGTAATAGTAGGTCACATTTACCAGTGTGACTTGGTAATAATAGGTATGCACACAATAACCTAGCTAGGACAATAATAATGGTAGTGGTATTACAAACAATGAGCAAAAACATTTAATACATATCATACTTTTCCAATATAAATGAATACTTTTGATACAATCGAACATTTTATAAAGACATATATTTAAAGATGCAAAATCATTTAAATAAAATGTAATAAAAAATAACGTTAAAAAAGTCAAATTTAGTAAAAGCATAACTTTTATATATTTTTTATAAAAGAATGTTCAAAATTTATTTGTCGAAAACATTTTTAGAAAACAATAATTAAAGCATAAAATATGTTTTGCTTAAGATAAAATGATAGTAAATAAAATAGAAAATATTCAATTATAAAGACTAAATTTTTTACTACAAAATAAACATAAAACATGTCGTGAAAAATTTACTTACCTCTTCCACTTATCCAGATAGAGAAAATAACCTTATGGATTTAATCCCTCTTATCAATCTAAAATCACATCACAAAACTTATAAATTCATAGGAAATCATAACTTACTAAATTAATCTACACCTAAATACCATTAAAATTCTCTACTGTAAACACTGCCTCTACTAATGCAACCTGTTTTCTTCATTTTTAATAAATTGTATATAAAACCAATCATCTTGAAAATACATCTACATGTTTTAAAGACTTAGAATAAATACCATAAAAATTTTTAGTCTTAAATACCTCTATTCACCTATCAATTCGAATCCAAATTAAGGTTATATCGACATCAGTTTCAAAATTGACCAGCTCTTGATATCTAAATTTTTAAAAATAAACCACTTAATAAAAATCCTTCAAAATTTAATGCTTACAGAGGACTCATATTGGTTTATATAGAAATTTAATTATATCAAAAAAACATCAATCGCATGCCCAAAAATTTCAAAATTCAACCTTATTCAGTGCTATTCAGATTTTTATTTTACTAAGTCAAAAGTGATAAAAAATTCATAATTAGTTGCACACTTATCATATGACCATAAAATTTGATAGAATATAACCTATCGACGTTGATTTTTGGTCGACCACAGTTTAAAGTCAAATACCTGCAATCAATGTTAAACAAAACAAAAAGCAAGAGAAAAGCAAAAGGTAAAGATGAAGAACAATGCACAAAGAAGATTTTTAACGTGGTTCAGCAAGTGTGTCTCCGTCCACGGTTGTTCCTCTCAATAACTCTGTAGAGAAACAATATGATATTGCTTGTATATGTCTGTATATATCTGTTACAATGAATTTCAGCCTTTATTTATAGGAAGAGACAATTAAAATTTAGGTTGAAATAAAATAGGAAAAGAATCTCACATTAACTACATTTTCTAATCGGTTAACACCAAATCTGAAAACTATTTCGCTTAATCAGGGATCACATTTATCAAGTTTGAATTTGAATTTATTTCCAATTCTGGTAGAAGAATCACGATCAATTTGTGTTACTACCATTATAGAAGATTTCCTTGTTTAACTGGTCATTGTGCGAGTTATAAACTGTCTTAGACGGTCTCAAGCTTGACCTCGTTCCAAATAACGAGTTGTGCGTAGTGCAAACTATATAATATTAGCAACGATCTATGAATAATGACTGTGAAGTGAGCTCGCTGACACGAGCTGTAGAGCTCGCATGGGTTGGACATTAATAAATTGGTCTTATCTGTTGGACCACTTTATTGGGTTTACTCATTAGGTTTCTATCAAGCTTTTACTAGCCAATTTGTTGAATCTGAAAAATACCCATCATATAACCTAACATCTCAAGGATCATTCATAAGAAATTTCATAACTTTATACTTTTATTTGCCTATTCAAACAATTAAACAAATCTAACAGGTTTACTAGAAAACAAATTTCTAATAGCCTCTATTTCCGTCTTTAAAAATCCATAAAAATTTAATCTTATTTTAAAATAACTCCAAACATAACATTATGATATTATAAGTCTATCATATCATGAAATCTTAATATTAATAAATAAAATATGAAAGAAAGAAAATAAACTTACTTGATTTGTAATCAACTTTCACAATCAATCTTGAACTCCAAACTTGTTATGGTTGAAGGTTTAACTTTGTTAGTGAAGAAAAGAATTTTTAAATAATACATGAAAGTTTTCAAGGAAGAGAAGTGGCTATTGAGAATAGAGAAGAAATAATATATATATATATATATATATACATATATATATATATATATATGAAGCTTCAAACCCCAACAACAAATTGGGAAAATATATATGTTTTTGCAACCCCACCCACCCCGCCAACCCCCTCTTTTTTATTCTTTTTATTTCATCCAATTGAGCTTTTGTCTAATTCCTTTAATATTATTATACAACTTGGGCTTACACTCAATTTGGGTCCATTTATTAATTTTTATTTTGACTCAATTAATCTCTTAGGTACTTGGATTTGAGTCTTACACATTTGTAGGATGATTTTGTTGAGAAAATTGTTTTTGAGGTGTTGCTGGAGATGTTGAAGAACTAGAGACATGAGAGATTAGCCATCTCTAGAGGGATCCTCCCCGATACAATGACTGATTTATGGTGCTAGCAAAAATATATTTCAGTGCATATAAATTATTATATATTTATTTCTTAATTTTATAAAATTTTTATTTAATTTAAATATTTGTTTCTTAATTTTATAAAATTTTTATTTAATTTAAATATTTGTTTCTTAATTTTATAAAATTTTTATTTAATTTAAATATTTGTTTCTTAATTTTATAAAATTTTTACTTTGACCCCATAATTATTGTATTTTTTTCATTAGCCCCTAAACAGATTTTTCTAGTCCCGGTTTTGCCCATTAAGGGATGCATGAAACTATTACAAGATAACGAAAAAAAAAAAAAAAAGCCAGAAAAAAAAAAATTCATGAGCCACAAAATGATGAAAATGCAAGAAGTGCAACTAAAACCAAACAAAGCATGAGCCACAATGATATGAATGAAGAGGCAAAAATCCATGAAATTGAAAGAGACAAGACCGAGCCAAGTAGGAAGCAGAATGATCAAACAAAACTGTAGTAAGAGAATTGCCCGTCAAATAAGGTTGCTTAGTCCATAAAGTTGTAGAACATCTTTTACAATGTCTTTGAGTCCATTTTGATACAGGTTAAAACAATTCACGAAGCTAACATAAAATGTGATAGCCTGTGTAATTGTGTATGAACTGACAAAAAAGGTACTGCTGCCACAACAAAAAAAAAAAGAAAAAAAAGTTAAAAAAAAAAAGCGCAATTGACTGCATCTATAGATATTAAGGTATTCCAAGTTAAAAAGGTTTATGATACCTCCTGGCATGCTTTCAAAGTTGTTTCTGCCTAAATATAATCTTCGTAACTGTGACAAGTGAGTGAGATTATCAGGTATCACCTAGATTTAGATTCTTCGGGCTGCACAAGCTTAATGATCGAAGCCAGCATGAACACAAATTCTTCAAATCCTAAAGCTTACATCTTTTAAAGGATAAAATATCAAGATTGTTCAAACGTACAATGGCAGGGGAAACTTCTTCTATGGCAGTTTCACGTATATCTAACATTTTAATATTACGAGGCATCTCAGGCAACATCTTGAAACTTGTGCAACAACTCAGGTCAAACACTTCAAGAGATTCAAACCAGAAAAGCAGTCTGGGAGACCCCTAAGACTTTTGCATCCATCTAGAAAAAAGCAGGTAAGCTTACTGAGATATTGACGCGATGATGGAATTTCTAACAGACTTTTACAATAACTGATAAATATTTTCTCTAGATTTCGATCCCTTGAGAGGTCTGGGCAGCTGATCAAGTGCTTGGATCCACTGAGATCAATTTCTTTCAAATTAACAAGTTGCTGTGAAGGAAAAGAAGTAAGAGAAAATTAAGATAAATTAGCCTTTCCAATATCTACAAAATATTACATAATTAAGAAAATTATATATGCATATAAAATCAAAATATACATTACCAAAACACCATTCCAAAGTTGTTTAATATTGCTATCTCGCATGCTGAGTATGACAAGGTGCTTAGGATAAAAATTTGATTGTAACGATATGAATGGGCAACCATACCAATATAGATACTTTAGTTCATTGAACACAAAATCAAGGCCTTCTGAAATGTGTATGTTATTCTTGTCATCTGAGCAATAGAACTCCAAAAATCTCATATTCCACATATTAGCAAAAGCATAAGGATTTAAGTCTATGTTTTTGTTTTAGACATATTGAAAGAGATGCCCTGAATTGCTTTGGAACCCTGATATGTAATCAAGAAGGGATAAGTCAGCATCAAACACATTATAACAGTCATGTAGATACAAGTAAAATTAAAAATTGCACAATGTTCATATCTTAGACAAAGAAAAGATTAATGGAAATGATTCTCTTTGAGTTAATGTTTTACTAAATCTCACCATATTTTTGTAGGCACATGATAAATATCCTCAGGATGCTATAATCGAGTCCGTTGACCAAGATCTTCAATGGATTGCTGTCAGACAATTCCGCTACCCACAGCTTGTAATAAATCATGCGTGGTTATCATTTTGTAACTTTATATAACTATCAGAGACTTGTCAACAAGACCACTTATTTCAACATCCATGAAGAAACCATAAGAATTTAGAAATTGTTTTACAAGATCAATGTCTTTCCCTTTAAGAAAACATGCGATGTCTAAAAATATCTTATGCTGGTTATCATTTAATCCATTGTAATTTATATTCAACACCTCACAGATATTCTTATAATCAAGAATTTTTTCTAGTTTCTTAATTGCACTTTCCCAAACTTCCTTGTCCTTATCAAGTGTAGAGGAACTCAAAACTTTAAGAGCTTATGGAATGCCTTTGAGATAATTAACTACTTTGTGTGACATCTCATATTCTAATATGGGTTGATTTTGTCTGAGGACATATCGACAAAAAAGGTTAAAAGCATCGCCTAAAGGTAATTCCTCAACCTCGTATATTTGATCCATCCTACAAATTTTAAGCACTTGCTTATCTCTTATTGTCATAATAATTCTACTTCTAGAACCAAGACAATCAAAACCTCCAATCAAATGTTCTATTTGTCTAAAATCAGTCATTTCATCAAAAACAACAAGAAGCTTCTTATGGCCAAACCTTTTCTTTGTAAAAATGCATCCTCCAAAAGGAATACTCATATTTATATTTCATCCCCTAATATTGTGGATTAAAGTTTTTGTCGCAAACAGTTTAGTCCACAATCTCATTCCAATTCTTCCCTAACATTATGAAGAAACCAAGAACCTTCAAATTAAGAAGAGATTTTGTCAAATAAAGTACCAATAAGAATTGTCTTGCCTATACCACAAACACCCAAATTTCTATACTACGAACAACGGTCACAATTTAATTGATCCTTGAATCAATTCCTATCAAACCATTGTTATCATTTGAGTACATACCATTGTTGTCATTTGAGTACATATCATTCAGTCTCTTCAAAACATCTTGGACTATGTTCTCTATAAGCACAGTCTCAGGCCTAACAAAATAGTTAAAACAACAACATCAAACTATAATCAATCATAACAAAAAAAGAACATTTAAAAAATAATAATAATAACAAGCATGAAGAAAATAAAAAACTGAGCTTCATTTGCACGAAAAATATATCAAATGTAAAACTAAAACACTTACTTGATGAAATGTGAATCCAACCCAGATAGATCTACAGCTTCTTTCAAAGCATCCTTCCATCTCTTCACTGCGTGTAAACTCTCCTTATAATGTTCTTCATGCTTAGCAAATGCTTTTGCAAATCTTCCACTCGGATGCCTTACATCTTTTGGTTCTATCTTATAGAATATTGGCATTACAATCTGTCCATACTTCTATTTGTATTCAAGGATCTTTACAAGTTCTTCAAGACACCATCTGGAAGAAGCATACCGTTTTGAGAAAATCTTCAATTGCTTTGAGAAGTTTTGGCAAGAACTTATCTCCTCTTCTAAGTTCATAATCAACAAAAGTTTTGATGTTTTTGTCACAAAAAGCATTACAAAGATGGTTGGTGAAGTTGTAGCGTGTATCTGTTAGGGTTATGTGCCCTAAGAGCTTATAATTTGTAAATGTTTAAATTAAATAATAAATAATAAATATTTTTTATGTGCATTTATGAAATGTTTGCTTCATATAAATATCATGTAACATCTATGATTGCTTATGTAGTCTCAAACTAAGTATTTAAATGTTATATATAAAAGGATTTAGTTTGAGATTAGTAATCTAAAGAGTCTGTAGAAAGCAAACAAAATTGGATACTTTGTTTGTGGTAAATCTATAATTGCGATCCATTTTGTATTTGATACAATGATTTTATCCGGGATTGTTCATGTGGCGACATGAAAATGGAGGCACCTTATATAATAGAGATTATATAGGATTGAATCACGATAAAATAAATTTCTTATTAATATCCGTTAAATAAAGAAATTCATATTTATGAACTAGATGATCATATATGGATTGATTTTAATCCTGAGTATTTTATGGGCTCCTATTTATTGAGTCATATTTTTTTATTTACATGGGTGAAATTATTATAGATTTACAATCAATAAGCTTCGTACTTTGGAGATGTGATTTAATAAATGGTTGGGAACATTCTATACAATAGTAAAATCCACTCCTTCTTGTGAGAAGTAGATGAGTAGTTTCCTTAAAATGTTAATTCAGGTTTGAACAATAAGAGCACTCGACTTTCTATTTATGAGTAAACAGAAAAATAAATTCATAAATTGTTATGAATATATTATTCATTGGAGAATCAATGGTACTTATTGGAATAATATATAATTAGAGATGTATAATGGACTTTAATGATCTAGCTCTAATTATAAACTACTTATGGAGGATTGAACCACATGAAATGATTAAATCGATGGACACTGAAAATTCAGATTATGTAAAACATCTACAATCTTGAGAATGCAACATTGGATTTTTAATAGAGTAACTCTAAAGTTAATAATAATGAATTATTTAATTAAAGAGTTTAATTAATAATTCCAATATTATTGGAGCTCAAATTGTTGGTCCATTTGGTCCCTTTGCTAACTCACAACCACATAAAGAAATAAATAAAAGAATATAATTGGATTGTCTAATTATTAATGTCACATATAAATTTTATGGACATGTTAATGAATTATTTAAATAATTTGATTCTTTAAATATATGTAATTATTTAATTAAGTGTTAATTATTTAATTATTTATAGAGGTTATGGGTTCAATTTTAAATGGTGTCATTAAATTATTTATGATTTAGAATCATTTAATTTAATGAAAAATCTTTTAATTAATGGAAATGGTAATTTAATTTAATTGGAATTAGATTCCATATTAAATTAAATTAAATTAAAGAAGTTTTAATAGGAATTGGATTCCATATTAAATTAAAAGTAAAGAATTTTAGACCAATAAGGAATTTGATTTCATATTGGATATGAACTATGTTTTCCAATTTAAATAGGAAATTGTATTCCTTGTTAAATTGAAAAATTCTAACTTACCATTATAAAATAGTGTTTTATGTTGGCAACTAAAAGAGAGAATTTTTGTCTACTTAAACCAAAACTTCCATTAATTAAAAACACCAAATTACCCCATCTCAAAAGAAATTACAAAAATTGTTTTTGATTTCTACATAATAATCTTTTATAAAAAGATTTCGTTATTTGATTCTTCGAGATTGTGCCCACACATAGTTTCTTTTGTGAAGAGTCATGACAAGGAAGATCGGGTGATGAAGAATCTACAAATCAAAATGGATCAATTCAATTATTATGCAAGGTAAAATTTGATCTTATTATTTAATTATTAAATTATTATTACTAGCATTGATCGGATATGTTTTTATTTGGATTTTTTTTTTTAAAAATCCACATTTCCTCATTAAATTCAATTTTTTTTTTTCCCTTTTGTATTTTCACCTCTAAAACTCAAGAAAACATCATACTTCAATGGAGTATTATTGGAAGAAGAGGAAGCAGAAGCAGAACACAAACTTAGTTCCATTGATGTCAATTTTTGTTTTGAAATGTTTAGCAACCCTCTCTGTTTCTCACGTTGATGCAGAGCTTGATTATCAGTTTGATAGAAAGCAGATACTTAGCCGTGTAACTGCGTTGCAGAAGAATAGTTTTGTCTATAAAAATCAGTTTGGTCGTTGAAAACTTCTGTTTTTGACTTCAACGATACCAGATGGAGATTTTTTTTTTTTTTGGTGGCGTTTTCTTGATGCATTCCCCTTCTTATTAAAAAATAAAAAATCTTACACTTTAATAGGTTAGGACTTTGTTAGTAGTAACCCTGCCGCGGTATAATAATTACCCCCCACAATACAAAGGGAGGTCATTTCATAACGTTCATCACCCAATGTGTAAAGGGATATACAAACCACTTGACGAAGAGTAGTTATGCACCCTATCGGTTCAAAATCATCCATGCTAATTGATATTTATTTGATCAAAATAATTAATTATTTAAAAATGAAATTGAGAAAATGAAAATACGGGTGGATTTCTCATCTGAACTTCTGTTGTTTGATATATTGTATTTTTCAATGAACTATATTATATTTATATTTCTAGTACAAAAAAGAGTGTATATTGAAATGATGTTTCAATTGAAAAGAAGACAGAAGACAAAGATAGGACATAATGATAGAAGCAAAATTAATACATAGAAACTCAAAAAGTGTTGGTTTAAGATGGTGAGATCATAGCTACTTCCTTGAACCTTCCAAGAAGTGCATTGGTATTTATTTTTTTGTTTCAAGACATCAACCTAACTAAATATGTTAATGTTCCGGTTGTTGTCTTCAAATTAAATATTTACTACTACGTTGATGCCTTGCCGCCTTGTCCGATTTTTATTCCAACTTTTCCGTTGTCGTTGTTCATGTTTATAACTATATATATATATATATATATATATATATATAATATAAAGGTCCTCTACAAAGACTGTTGGGGTCTGCCTCACTTTTGGTCGTGTTACTGCCATACTTTCCAGGCCTCTTCATTAAATTGTTTGAATATTATATTTTACTGTGTGATGAAATTGAAAGGGTTAGTCTTCCTCATTTTATTCATTTATAAGGTGTAATTATCAATGTAAAACTAGTAAATTCATTGGCCTTGGAATTATTTATAGCAGCAGACGATATAATTTGGAACGAATTTCATTCATGGTTTGATAAAACAGTTATACAAATTTCACCTGCATTTCCATGAAAGTTAAATGTAGAAAATTGGTACTTGTCTTAAATCTTTAAATAAAATTATAAATTTCGAAGTGAAACCACCAAAATGGATTTCATTACATTGGTTAATAAAATATGAGAAAAAAAATTGGGAGGTTGTCACCTGCGATAGCCAAATTCATAACAATGAGAAAATGTATAAAATGACTCATTTGATGAGGTGGACTTCAAACTAACCTTTTTGTTTTTGATGATACAAAAAAGAGCATGAATGGACAAAAATACTCTTAATGGGAGCCATGAAATTTGACAGGAGGTGAAGTGTTTTGGTGAACAAACCTTTGTTCTAACCCCTTTGTAGCTTCTCTTGCCAAGTAGCCTCTCCCGACAACCAGCTATGCAACAATCTCCTCCCACCGACCGGCCTGCCATTCTATCGTAGTTTTTACGGTCAACATGTGTTCTCCCTTACCACGACCAACCTCTCATCTCATTTTGTAACATATCACGCCAAGCAGCTGTTCTCGAGTCTCCACCAACCGACCTGACGTCTCTTCGTAGTTCCAAAGGGTTACATCTTTTTTTGCTTCCCACAACTAACCTCTCTTGTCACTTCCCACGCCCACCCCTTCTTCTGTCTTCAGTTGGTTAAGAAAGGAAGGAGCTTGATTTTTTGGCTACTAAAGAGTTGTGCCCATAGCTACCGATCTACCTCTCTATGGGTGGGTAGTATATCTAAGTAGTTATGGTTGCTTTGGGTATGTGAATATGGTGATATGAACCAAGGATGGGGTATTGAAAGTGAGTTCGACTATTTTGTGTACTGTTTTGTGTGATTTTATGGGTATTGGTAGAATATGAAAGTTACCCTTGTATTGGTAGTTGTAATGTGAATCTGAACTTTGAGGGTGAGATTTGTAATGCAGGCTGAGACGAGTTTAAAGGTGAAGTCTTCATGTGAAGGGTGGGAATCCAAACTATTCAGTTGGGAATCTCAACCATCAGGTTGGGATTCACAACTTGTAGGTTAGGAATTTTAATCTTTATGTTGGGAATCCCAAACTTAAGATTGGAAATTCTAGACCATTGAGTTAACAATCCCAACTATAAGGTTGGGATTCCCATTCCTGAGGTTGGGTATTTGAACCACGCGGTTGGAAATCCCAACCTTTAGGTTAGGAATCTCAACCTTCAGAATGAGAATCCCAACTTGGTTATTAAACTATTTTTTGAGATTCCTAACTTGAAGGTGGTGATTCCCAACCTCCGGATTGAGAATCTAAACCTTCCGATTGGAATTCCCAACATGGATATAAACTTAAGTTTGTGAATCCCTACCTAGAGGTTAGGATTCCCAACCTGAAGTTTGGGAATCCATACCTTTTAGTTGGAATTCCCAACGTGGATTAAACTCAAGTTTGGGAATCTCAACTTGGAGGTTAGGAATCCCAACTTTGAAGTTGGGATTCCCAACTTTTAGGTTGGGATTCTCAAACTTGATGCAACATGCACGTTGGAAATCCCAATTGAAAGGTTGGGATTGTCACCCCTAAAGTTGAGACTGGAATGTGTATATTACACCAAGGTTAAGAATACCAACCTCTAGGTTGGACATCCCAACCTGAAGGTTGGGATTCCCAATCTTGATTTAACATTCATATTGGGAATCCCAACCTCCAGGTTGGGAATCCCAAACCGAAGGTTAAGAATTCCTATGTGAATGTTAAATCAAGATTGGGAATTCTAACTTGAAGGTTGAGATTCTTAACCTGAAGGTTAGGATTCTCAATATGAAGGTTGGAATTCCCAACCTGGAGGTCGGGATTTGCAATCTTTATGTTAAATCTAGCTTGGGAATCCAATCTCCAGATTAAGATTTCTAACCCTAAGGTTGAGATTCCAAACGTGGATTTTGAATAAAGGCTGGGAACCCGAACTTAGAGATTGGAATTTCGTACTTGGAGGTTGGGAATGACAACCTCCATATAATATGAAGGTTGGGATTCTCTATCTCGAGGTTGGGAATCCTAGCCATAAGGTTGAGACTCTCAATCTAGAGGTTGGGATTCCCTACTTAGAGTTTGGGAATGACAACCTCCATGTACTATGAAGGTTAGGATTCTTTATCTCGAGGTTAGGTATCTAAGGCGCAAAGTTGAGACTCCTAATCTGGAGGTTGGGAATCCCAACCTCCAAGTTGGGAATCCTAACCTTCAAGTTGGGATTTTTAACTAGGTTGGGAATCGTAACATTTAATTTGAGAATCTAAACCTCAAGGTTCCATTTCCCAACCTTGAATGAATATCCCAACAAGTTAGAATATGTTTTATATTCTCTTTATGAATGTGTTTAATGTGATATCATTATTTGGTACGTGTTTATATTTTCATCTACTTGTTGATTGATGGTGTGTATTCAATGTTTGGTAGATTTGGTTTTGTAGATTGATATGGAGAGTTGTATAGTATAGCACTTGATATGAAATAAATAGAAAATTGCGATGAAATGTTTACAAGTGATTGTTGTCATTGATATAAATGCAATTGCTATGGAGAAAAAAATGAAATTATGCACTGCCATATTTGGGATGTTTGGGATTTTTAGCAATGTTGGATATATATATTGACTACACTATTGCTTTAATTTGATAGGTTGAACGATATGATACAGTTCGAATTACACTTCGATATGATGGTGAGTGGATTAATAAGAGAGGAAACCTTCTATATGAAGGTGGCAAGACAAAAGGAATTTCATTGTCGAAGAATATAGCATATGAAGAATTGCACGATGTTGTATGTCATGCACTTGATATAAAACATGTTGAATTTGCAATTATGATGAAGTTCAAATATAAAATGTGTAATGCTGGCCTACCCATTGAAGTGATGAACAATAGTGATGTTGAGTTCTTTATTGCTGAAGTTAGTGATGTAATGACAAGGAATCCATTATGCATTACAATGGAACGTAAATGTTCCTCGATAGCAGCCTTGTCAGTTGGTGAGAAAGAAATTGCCAAAACTAATGGAGTACAACATGCTGCAGAGAAATGTTTGGGCAATGATTTTGTGGCTATTGTAGAATACACAATGACCAATGAAGATGTGATCGAGGTTGATAACTATGTAGATCGTATATTTGATCATTTTGGTTCTGAAGCTATAGATCTCTATAAATCTCTATTAGCTAGTCCGGAAGCATCACCAACTGATAGGGCCTACTACTCAAATGAGAAGAAGTTGAAATCAGAAATGGTTGACTAGGATTGTCATGGTGCAACAACATTAGAAGTTCTTGCTACAAAAGATGGTGGCTGTTCTAATAGTGTCTTCGACGTGTTAAAAAGTTCAGATAGGTGATATTTTCTCTAATAAGGAAGAGCTACAACTAAATATAAGAATATTAACTATTGGTAGACAGTTCAATATAAAAGCGAAGAAGTCCACCAAAGACTTACTAGCTTTGGCTTGTGTGCAGAAAGGTTGCAAGTGGTGGCTACGTGCAACAAAACTTGCGGGGTCAGAAGCTTTTCGTGTGCGAAAGTACGTTCCAAAGCACACATGTTCTCTTGATTCGCTCGTTTTTCATCGTCTGCAAGCAATAAGAAAATTGATTAGGCATTGTATTAAATGGAAGTATAAGGGTGCTTCTCAGTGTTACAGTCCAAACGACATCGTACAAGACATAAGGAAAAGATATGGGATGAGTTGTGATTATAATAAAGCATGGAAGGTGTCACACGCCTACTTTTTGCCTAAGAATTTTCAGCGTGCTGGTGCTAGAAATGCCCTTCCTAGCCAGCCTAACACCCACACACACTGCCACCAAACAGTGTAGTTTGCTGCTGCCACTGATTTCCACGAAACTGTGTGTACCTGCAATTTCGCTTGCTGCCTGCCAAGGAATTCCTGCACACAATGCACTACACAAAACAACACATAATAATAACAAGAAGGCACGGAAGACAACAAGTTTACGGGGGTCCGCCCCCAACCCAACTCAACTCTCTCTTTTATTGAATCAGGAAACAATACACAAGATTACAAGGCAACAGCCCAAGTGAGTCCACTCACTTTTTCAACAATAGCAACAACAACCTATTTCAGCCTACAAGCAATATATTTATACAGGTTGCAGTTGACAAGCCCAACTGCCTAGCTGTGCTGGCACCAACCAGCGTTTTATACATAAGCAAACCAGTAGTTACCACCTAATAACTGCCACACAACTGCCCAGTATCAGACTGCATCCACTGTCTACATGAGATAATCGCCCATAACTGTCCCACATGTGTGAGTGTATCTGCCTGTCCATGCCCACACGTGCCATGCAAATACACCATGCTGCCAACAAGCTCACAAGACTCAGCCCCAACTGATAACTGTCTTGCCTGACACTTGCTGCCCATGGCCTTACTGCCCACACATTGCCTTGCTTTGCCTCAGCTTGGCTTGGTCAGTCCCCTTGGTTGATACTCATGCTGCCATGCACAGGTCATTGCAAGCCCCTAAACTGCCCACAATCTGCATGTGTTGCACGCCCAAGTCCCTGCATGCACACTGCCTGTGCTGCTCGCCAGTGCCACTGCACGCACACTGCCTGTGCTGTGCGCTGCCTGTGTTGCAAGCTGCCTGTGCTGCGCGCCTGTGCCCTGCACGCACACTGCCTGTGCTGCGCGCTGCCTGCACTACATGCTCCCTGCGCTGCGCGCCTGTGCCCCTGCACGCACACTGCCTGTGCTGCGCGCCTGCCTGCGCTGCATGCTGCCTGCACGCCACTGTCCTTGCACACTGCTTGAGTTGTGCCCAGCGCCCCTGCGCCTTGCTGCCCTTGTCTTGACAGCCTGTTGCTTATGCTTCGTGCGGACACCCACGCACGATGTTCATGTTGCTTGTCTGTTGCTGCCCAAGTCATGCCACCCAACATGCTTGGCTCTCTTCCATGCTAGTCTGCTAGCATCCTCGACATGCTCCGACATGCCGACCTTGGCTTGGCACCACCCTACCAAGCCGTGCTTAGCATTTTCCCCTATGCCATGCAGTAAGGGTCTAACAGAAGGTTAGAGTGGTTGCTATGACGTTAGCTAGGGGATCACCCGAACAGTCTTATAGTATGCTTCCTTTGTATTATGCAATGTTGGAATAGAGAAATCCAAGGACTATAACTTACATTGAATGTGATGCTTCTAATCGATTCAAGTACTTTTTATGGCATTAGGAGGTTCTATTGCTGGATTTAGATCTTCCATTCGACTCGTTGTAGCTGTTGATGGAACTTTCCTCAAATCCAAGTATAAAGGTACCCTATTTATTGCGACTTGCATGGATGGAAATAACCAAGTCTATTCATTAGCTTTTGGCATTAGAGATTAAGAAAATGACAATACATGGATTTGGTTTATGACAAAGTTGCATGAGTGTATTGGAGAAGTTGATGATCTAGTTTTCATTTCAGACCGAAATACAAGTATATCAACAACTATTATACATTAGTTTCTAGGGCATTGCATGGCATATGTATGTATCACCTCGAGCAAAACATGAAGGCCAATTGTAAAGGTCGTGATGTGCATACATTGTTTTACAAGGTTGCCAAAGCATACTGGGTTTCTATGTTCAATGAAGTCATGTCCCAACTTGCAAGGCTTTTTGCTAAAGCAGCTGAATATTTGATTCTTGCAGAACCTAGCAAATGGGCTAGATGTGAGTTTGATAGTAGAAGATATTTGATTATGACAACAAACATTGCAAAGTGTTTGAATGCAATATTAAAGGATGCATGACAGTTGCCGATCATGAAGTTAGTAGACCATATACGTGGCGTTCTTCAATCATGGTTTTGGGAAAAACGTGAGGAAACTATGAAAATGCCAATGCCAATGACAAGATGGGTTAATGGCAAGCTACGACAGAGGATGAAGAAAGTAACTCGTTATCCAGTGTGTCCAATTGATGTAGAGAGGTACCTTGTGATCGATGAATTTTTAAACTCGATTGTAATTTGCAGAGTAGAACTTGTGACTGCAAAAAATTTTAGCTTGACCAACTTCCATGTGCACATGCTTTGGTAGTCTGTAGTAGTAGCCATCTACCGTGTTACGACTATTGTGTTGCATACTATACACGAGAAACATTAGCAGCAACATATTCAACGTCCAATCATCCGATTGGACCTGAAGATGACTGGATTATGCCTAGAGATGTTGAAGTTCCTGTTGTCCTACCACCGAAAGGTCATAAGCCTCGTGGACGACCTATTACAAAAAGAAAACCTTCGAGAGGTGAAGAAAAAAATAGTCAAAGTGCAATAGATGTGGTGGCTTTAAACACAATAGACAAAAGTGTAGGGTAGTTATTCCAGTTCGATAAGCTACTGCATGGAAAAGGACTGCCACTACGGAAAACTGGAAGACGTCAACTCCATGCCCTTCATTTTATAAACTGTAAGTCCAAGTATTGTTGATTCTTTGTTTTTGCCTTTATGTAATTGGTCTGTTTTGTAGTTGTAAAATTTGGATATCAGTGTGAAGTTGCTAAGGTGAATAAGTTGGCTATAGGTGATTATAAATTTTGTACAAGAACTGAAGGGCAAGATGATATGATGAGTGGGTTTGAAGAGATTGAAGAAGATACTAACATGAAGAAGGCCATGGAGCTGGAAGGGAAGATAAATGATATGTGCAGTAACTTGGTAGACGAATCAAGTGGTTGAGGAAAATTAAGTAAAGACTGATGGGTTTGAGCTTTAATGGCTACCTCTGCAACTGTCTATATGTGCACCAGCTACTTAAGCCCTTCTAGAGGATGGTAACTACATAGAAGAAACTTTGGTGTTAATTGTTGTTTAAACATAGGTGTTAATTTTAAACGTGCTTCTATTAACTACTTAGAGATCTTTTGGATGCAGTCCTATTGATGATACGTTACACACTGCTTATTGATTCATATGGCTTTACATTTTGAACTTGTTAACAAGTATCATGGAAGGGATTTCATTTAGATATGAGGCAATGCAGTAAATCTTCATTTGCTCATGAGAGTTTGCAATTGAAAAGCTTTTTGAGCAGATAATTTCCTTTTTTATAATTTTCTTACTATATTATGTATATTATTAACTTAGTATGGCTCATATCTAATGTAGGCATGCACATTTCATTAAGAGGTTGATCTCAAGCACAACACACGGTAGCTAGAAAAGTAAAACGTTACTGTTATATTTTGTTTTGTGCTTCGGTCAGCAACTTGGAAACTGAAATCAACCCATTTTACATATAATCCCATATACAGCCAACCAAACACAGCATGTTTTCCAAGCAAACCATGATCGTGGGAATTTGTTTACCATTTTACATATATACAGTCAACCAAACAATATATATATATATATATATTATTACACTATTTTATTATTATTTTTGTGGTTTATCATTAAGTGTTATGCATTATTATTTTGTTTGACAAGAACTTTGCTGTTTCTCTCTGTATTGGTTTTAAAAGTCAAAAATTCATAGGAAAATTGGAGATTAGAAGAAGAGAGTTATTTGGATAAATATAAATGCTAGGTGGTTAAACACTATTGTAACTTTTCACTTCTTGAAAATCATCCAGTTTTTTTTTTTTTTTTAACGACAATTTTGTCATTTATTTGTTACTTATCCCTCCCTTCTTCCCGAAAACAAACAAAGCGAGGAGAGTTTTGAACAGAAAATTCAATATATAACAGGCCTGCAAGTTCCATGAATTCACGATTTTCCCAAAAACGGAGACGGTATCAGGCTTCTCAATCAATAATATCATTGAAAATAAAAGCAATGCAACACATTGTTTACAAAATTTCACCCTCTTTGTTCTTTCATCATTAACAACAGATTATTATCTATAGAACTGATAATCGAGAAGTAACTTCAAATACAAGAAAAATATTTACACATGATCTATATGACTTAATAGAGTAGTGGCACACTGTCACACCTATTCTTTTACAGAGATTTTTTTTTTTTTTTTTTTTTTTTTTTTTTTTTTTTTTTTAAGAAAGCAAAAAAGGAAGAAGGTATTTACAATAAGCAAACTGATGATGATGACAAAACTTCATTTGGATTTTGGGCTTCTTTTTCACATGTTTCTCCATTTGTCCTTTAGGTCTACTGTTGTATGACCCCTCAAAAAAAAACTGAACTACCGAATTCCAGTATTTGCCTCCATGGAATGTTTTTGTCGTCAAACCTAGTAAATTTCTTCACACCCTTCTGAAATAAAAGAATCTAACGGTTAATACATAATATTACTTAAACACCCACTAAATAAAATAAATAAATAATCATATGAACAAATAAACAGAGTGCAAGTGAAAAAACTAGATTCGAAACTGATAAACAGGTGCCTATTATGGTATAGTTTGGTATGTGCTTGTAACAAAAAAACATTTCATCAGTTACTTATAAATAGCCAAAGAAACGCATGATTCATTGCTGCTTTCTAGTTTTTTCTTTTGTTGGAAACGGGGAAGATAAAAAAGAGTTAGAAGGACAAGGCACTGTCACAAATAGAATGGACACCCCTGTGCCCTAAACGCTCAGCAAAAGCACCTGAAAAGAGTGACATAAAATAAGAAGAAGATACAACTAACAAAGCCCTCACCTCCGAAAATCCCAATTAAGACAAAGAAGAAGAAATCCTAGCATCTTGCTCACTTTACAACTATGATACAATTAATCATCTTGAACCTCAAAAGAGGTAGAAGCCCACACAGACTCACTACTTTCCAGTTAATAGTAACCATAGAAGTGACTTTGTCAGAGATGACACAATTCTACAAGTAATTTTTCCCTACTGTATATAAGCTTTTTACATGATATTACAATATAAAGCCACACAAATTTTACACCTACAATTGGTACAATTGGCATGTAAATAAAATGAGCACTAACGATAATAAGAGTTACTAGTTTGTCTTTGTTGCAAAACTCAATCGAGTTAAATCTTCTCACAAGCAGGCTGACAACTGCAGTCTCAGAACTAAAGTCACCAAATCACAAACCTGGTACAACACATAAAGAATCAAATAGATTGCGTAAATTGGACTATAACTGCATATTGTCTAAGTTACAAACACAACAAATTTACGGTGGACTAAGAAGCATCAAAATATTACACCCCCTCTCCATAACTGATGAGATCATTTCCACAAGTCAAGAGCTAGCTACTCTCAGAAACCCGGTATGTCGGATTTCCCGAATGAGTTCACTAGCAGATCATGCACCATGTGTTCGGCCAACTTGATTACGAAAATCCTACAATCACTACTGCTACATGAAAGAAAACAACATACTAGTTAGCGTATGACGTAAATATAATTGCAATAATGGAAACTGTTGCATGTGATACAGCTCTTACCCTACTTCTTGTTGTGGCGTGCCGTTGCATCGTGACAAAGACATCCCTCTTTCCTATACCACTCTGTAGTAATATGCACATCTGCTATATAGTGATCAGTTTTCTAAAGGAGCACTGGTAGTAGTGTTTGTATGGGTTGCAAAAATTGTTTCCAATTGCATATGTAGGTGCCCAGTGAGTCAAACAGGGTTATCGTTCGCTCCTTAAAGTGTGTGCCTTAACAAGGACCCAATGTACACCCCTATAATTTAATGGCATGTACAGCTACCGACATGACAAGTAGAACACAACCACAAATCAATTTAAGTATGTAACATAATAGTTAAACTAACAACTCTAAAGCAACCAATTCACATTGATACCATCGTAAATCTTGCCTATAGCTGAGAGGCTACCTCCCCTGATGCGTGTCTGTTGCCGGCCACGTCCCCCCTTGCATATCTTATGCACATGTCATCATCAAGCCAAATAATTTTTTCTTGGTATACGCCTCCCACTTACCTAGCAAATGTTGCTATATATATTCAAACAAACAATTGAATTAGTAAGGGAAAAAGGTTCAAGGGTTCAGTACTTAGTTGAGTCTAAATGAAACAAATTATTTACCTCAAATAAAATATCTGTCACCGTGAACGCTTCTATCTTGCTAGTAATGGATTGCATCGACTTCCATCACAGCAAGTAAAAAGCAGCATCTAGATGCTGCAAATAGTGAAAATGCATATGGTTAAACTATGCAGTCCTCATATATGTTTGACATACCTACTTTCCTTATTGTTTATGCGAACCGAATCTTGCAACCACACATTGGCTTTGCACAACTCTCTAAACCATTATCGAGTGTAGTTTCCTATTGGCAAGTGGACTGTTGGTTTGTAGTGACAAACACATTTTTGATAACTGGTTATATATGAACCAAATACCAGTATAGAAGACAATAAGAATGAAGTAAGAATGAGAGAAACATACAACTCATTCGTAACATGTTTGTCGCACCGTGCTTTAAATGCTTGCAGTTCCGTATCGGACAGTTTAGGAAATGGTTCGAACTTGGTGTGCTTTCTTGGAACAACTTCGATTTGCAGAAATGGAGATGAAATTTAAGGGCCCTTTTTTCTTTTTCTTTTTAAAAATTTGGTTTCAGGTATAATCTTCAACCTAACATCCAAACCCACCGAAGGCGACCCTAGTTTAGGTTGTCGTGGCAAGATAGGGTCCAAAATCATTTTCCCCCTGAAATTGTCTACCTTGGCATGTGTCACTTCTGCATTGTCCTTTACCGAATTAGGCAACAACGCTTCAGACCATTTTTTTCGAGTCACCTTCCAACCCTGAAAAAAGGGCAGACATCTGTGGACCCTTCTCTTACTTTATCTGAAATCTTTAGGATTGTGGTAAGATCTTCACACTTGCATTAGAAGCAATGGAAGACAATAGTAGCCATAGCACGATTAAGGTGAAAGTCATTTTGTCATCGAAACTGTCCACCTCCTCATAAGTAGCGTCTGCAGATGTGTCGGCCCCAATTGGCACCAATCCTTTCACCCTAGTACTATCTCCAATTGTTTCACACTGTAGCATATCGGTATCCTGCCAAGCAACATTACAACGGTATCAGTACATGTTAATATATATTAATAATAACTTACGTTAGTCATCTCTACAGTGTACCTTCGATGTAAGTGTCTTCTGCTGTGTGGGAACAACATTGTTTATAAATAAAAAGTCGATAATCATATCAACCTTCTTTTTTGTTTCGTGGAGGAGATTGACTTTTTCCTGTACCTTCATCTTGGTGGCTTCCACGTTCTTGTTTGTATCTTGGAGGAGATCGGTTGTTTTCATTGTGTCTTGCTTAACTTGCTACAACTGTTTTTGGATGCTTGTAATTGCTTGCTATGAGCAGTGCTGTCATCCTTAACGGTCTATAGAAAATTCAGTGCATGTGTAGTGAGGTGTTTTTCTTGCACTCCATGGCAAATAGCCAACATAAAAACTATCAACAACCGTACCTAAGTATATGTTTACTTACCGCTAGACTTCGCCTTCACAAATGCGGTCGCAATTGCCTTGTCACTGTTGTAATTCTCACCAGTGGTAGCACTATCAGAAGACATAAATGTTGCGCCCTCCTCCTTGCTAATGAAATATTGGCAATAATCCTCTTTTTCCTTTGTAGCCATCGCCACTAGCATAGGCTACACTTGAAACTACCATGAAATGAAGAAAACACATGTTCAAAATAGCAACTAAAATGTAGGGCGTCTATTCAAAGTAGTACTATATTTACATACATCAGAGTGATGTAACAACGTAACAATCTCTCTTGACTTTAACATTGCCATTAAACTTCAATTAACAATACGTGGCAACAAATTGCTGGATTTCAATGTAATTTGTTACTCAATTGTTGGAATTGCTTCACAAGCCTATACATATGAGTGCAAAAAAAAAAAAAAGGAAATGTTATTGCCAAACAAACCAACCATTACGAAGCAACATAAATTGAAAAACAATAGACATATACCTAAAATGCATATGGGAAACCACAACAAGAATAGAATGCATCATTGGCCTTATACTTCTACCTTTTATTTTAGTTTCCAAACTTGGCAGTCATTTTATTAAAATCCATTTTCATCCCGCGTAACATCATCTCGTAGCAGCGTCGACCCCAGGGGTATTTGTTGAATGCATTGATGTCATCCAACAGTTAAATATGCTTCCTTCGAATCTGGTTCTTCGGATCCTTCCCAAGTAACACCGTCTTTAAAAAGTACAACAACGCAAGTTTGATGATGTCTTTATCATTGTCCAAAGAAACATCCCTGAAAAAGATGTCCAAACTTTTATTTGAAACTTTGCCGCTACTTGAAAAAATTCTCTGGCTGAACTTCTCACCGGATGGACATTCATCAACTGACTCGTCATTCGGGTATGGTCCACAATCAAGCCCTATGACGATGCCAAACTCCTGCATAGAGAACCGAATGACATTGTCATTCAGGAGTCCAAACCATAGCTCCTCTGAATCATCACAATCCACTTGTCAGAGAAGCAAGTTATGCACTAACTGACCGACAAACATCCTTCATGTGCAATAGTTTACCAAAGCATGAGGTGTTGAACATCTCCAATTATGCATCATTTAACTTCTCCTTAATCACTTTTACAGCTCCTAACTTGGAGAAGCATGTAACCTTTGAGGTAAAATGATTGGAGTCCATGATCTTGTACGTAACTGCAGAATCCATCTTCCTAACCTACAATTATAATACAACTCATTAAGATTGTCTTACCATATTTAATGATTCAACTCTAATAAATATATATTATATCGCTACAATTTCACTTGTATACCAAAGAACAAATAAAACACATGCAATTACGTCACAACATCAACGATTTCACACTTGAAAACAACACTAACCAAGCCCAAAATTCACCAAATCAATGCATCTATCAAGGAACCAACAGAGACAAAGTCTTCCATATTGGAAATGTCAACCTATAGGTTGTCAATCCTAATCTAGAGGTTAGGAATCCCACCCTTAAGGTTAGACATCCTATTTTGGAAATTATGATCCCAACTTACAGATTGAGAATCCAACCTATAAATTGGGATTCTAACGTCTATGTTAGGAATCCCAACCTATAGATTGCAAATCCCAATCTGGAGGTTAGGATCCAATCTTGAGGTTGGGAATCCCAACCTCAAAATTGGGATCCCAATGTTGAAGTTTGTCTTCCCAAACTTGACAAACTCGAACTTAAAAAGTCTGGTTTCAATTGAAGTTGGTAAAATATATTCAACCAAAGGTTTAAAATCCCAACATAGAGATTGGGTTTCAACTTGCACTTTGAAAAGTATGTTCAACCTAGGTTACAAATCCAAACCTAGAGGTTGGGATTTCCCAACCAGATTGGGAATCTCAACCAAAAGATTGAGAATCCCCTCCTTCAAGTTTGGAATCCCACCTTGGAGGTTGGTTTCAACTTTCACTACGATACAATCCCAACCTTCAGATTAGAAATCCTAAGATAGAGGTTAAGACCCCAACCTCCATCTTGAGAATCCCACCCTATAGATTGAAATCCCTACCTGCAGGTTATAATTCCAAACCTCACAATTTGAGTCCTAATGATAGGATTGTTTACAACTCACTAGTATCCTTATTTGCAAGCCAACACAACCACACAATTATCCAACATAAACCAAACCCATAGTTTCAAATTCAATCAGCTGTTTATAATGCCCGTAAAAGATACAACGAATCCAATCATTTACAAAATTGAAAATAACAACTCAATGTTCAACATTCAAAACAAAATTCAACCAAACATTTTACGCTACAAATAACATACAACCACTAAACCTACTAGAACAAAAAAACATCCAATAAGCAATGTGTTCTTACTGTGGAGTTTTTTCTTGGCTATTGCAGCTCTCACTAAGCTTCAAGTTGTTGCCTTTTCTTCCTTCACCTTTTTACCTCTTCTTCCCTTAACTTCTTCCTTCTTCTTTCATCTTCTTCTTCTTGTAGTACTTTCAGTAGGTTAGCTTTCCTTTCACAAAAAACAACACAAAAACCTTACAGACAAAGAGACATGGTAAGTGGGTCCGGTTAGCCTGATCGGTCATGGGTGGATGTTGGAAATCTATAACATCCGACGGTGATGAGGTCACACAGTTTTATGGGCTTCCTACGCAGTTTCTTTGACAGAAAATAACACAAAAACGTTACAGAGAGAGAGGGCCACATTCTATGGGTCGGGTTGGCCTGGTCAGTCATCGATGGCAATCGGACGGTGGGGTAGTTTCCACTTACACAGAGAGTGTGAGCAAAAAAGGAATAGAGAGAGAATGAACCGGTTGAATCTTGAGAGAGAGGGACTGACATACAACTGGGGTGAGTCAAAGGCATTTTCGTCCTAAAAAAAACAATATCCATTGGTTTGGAAAAAAAAAAAGAAGTCATTTCTCAATTAGGTTATCAAAAAAAGATTACTTTTCAACAAAACCCTATAACAATTTCAAGTAACTTAGGTGAATGTCAATATTTGCACCAGTCCAAGATTGAGGATTGGCCTTAACATGCATATGATTGGGCTAGCGTGTACTAATAGACCCTAACACGGTCCATTACAACATAAAAATTGAGATGAATGTGATAGCCTGCATATGTTTGGAAAAGTTTCATGTGCTACTTAAAGTTTTATGAAACATTACTTTTTCAAGCATGAGTACATTAACTTGATACTTGGTCCTTGAAATTTTAGAAACACAATAATGTTGTCCATTTAACCAATATTCTAACCATCAAACCTAATAAAAAAAAAAAAACTAAAAAGATAATTTTACCCTTAGTCACCTCGTCAAACTTAAATTTATTTATAAATTAATAATGAAACAATAATTTTTTTTTTTTTTGAAAATGATAAAGGATAAAAAATTTAGAAAAAATATGAGAGACTTCCTAGATTTCAAATTGGATGCTCCTAGAGAATTTGATCAAAGAATATATCTCCTTGCAACTCAAAGCTTTTAGGTCCACATTCATTGGATTTTTTCAAGCTTAAACTGGATTTCTTTAACGGATTTGGTACCAATTTCATTATTGGATTCCTTTACTAGATTTGGATAGTTTAACAAAGGTTTAAGATTTAGTGTTTGAGTTGTTTGATGGTGATTGAGGGTTTTTGTTGTTTTAGGCTTAAGAGGAGGCACAGATGTTGATCTAGTTTCCGTCAATTAGTATTGGAGTTGGCTGTAATTATTGTCGGGTGCAACCATGAACGAATTAGGCAAAGTTTTATTTGGTACAATTGGGTAAAACTAAATCTGGTCAAAAACATGGTTCGTTGAACTTTCGTTCATGCTTTATTTTTATTTTTTTTCCCTAAAAATTCCTTTTTCATTTTTCATAAACTGTGTTTTATAAAGTTCTTTCATAAATAATGTTTTTTCTTTTTTCTTTTTTTTTCCTTTAACATGATCTCCACTGTTTCTAAAAGTCTTCTAATTTCCTAATTTTTCTTAATTTATGTTTTCTTAGAATCTTTTATTTTTTTAATAATTAATTCCTTACTTTTTTTTGAAAAAAATCCTTTTCTTCATTTTTTCAATATCAAATTTTAATTGGTTGCATTTCTATTTAATTATTTATTTTTTAAAATGTTGAAACATACAAGAATAGAACCAGTCTTATTCAAAGTTAATTGATACAGAATATGCGTAATTGTTAGCTTTGTGAATAAAATTTATCCTTTTATTTCTTTTTTTTTTTTAATGTTTTGTCTAGGAGTTTTATTGGTGAAAAATTGCTGAGTTATAGAATATAGAAGCTTATCAAACCAGCTTGTATTAACTATAATTAAATCAAATTTTCGGTTGCTTATATTTTTGTTTGATAGAAATTTCATTCACCTTCTAAAATTAACTTTAATATTTTCCCTTTTGAAAAATTTTCAATATTCTTAAAATGTTTAAACTTTTATTAAAAAGAAGGGAGTTATAAAGATTGAATAATATACTTTCTGAAGAAATTTACTTAGTGTAACGTCTTTCACTATGTTTCCAATAAAATTTTGATCCAACCAAATGTGATGGCCAAAATCAACAATGATACCATTGATTTGCAGATTTCTATCTATAAATGAAGAACAAAGTTATACATCCATTTGTAGGATGATTTTTCCAAGAAAATTGCCTTTGAGGTGTTGCCAAAGATATTGAAGAATTTGAGACACGAGAGATTAGCCATCGCCAGAGATCCTCCCAATACAATGACCGATTTGGGGAGCTAGAAAAAATATATATTTTTTTCAGTATATATAAAATATTATATATTTATTTCTTAATTTTATAAAACTTTGGGAAAATTACGTTAAAGTATCTTGACATATCTTGTTATTATAGCAATAGTGCGAGTGTATCATTAATTGCAGATAAATACCTTTGACTATATTTGACTAACGGTGAGATAACGACAAATTTAACATCTTAAAGAATACATTGGTCTTTTTAATGTAAAAAAAATATGAATTAAAAAATTAAAAACTTTATCCAATCACAATTTACCACATCATCTCAAAATTTAAAAATAGTTTAAATAATTAATAATATAATTTTTTCAAAAAAAAAAAATAAGTATAGAGTCGACTAATTATTTTAATAGCTAAACTCAGATATTCTACGAAACTATTCTTCAACCCATTCTTCAATAAATCAAAATCTTATTCCACCTATATATTCAACAAAACCCAAAACACTACTCATGTTAACAAAACCCAGATATTCAACAAATTCCGAACACTATTCAATTTAACAAAACCTATAAGAACCTAATATTCAACCAAATCACAATCTTGTTCAACAAAACTCAAACACAACTCATATTTGTCTACAGAAAAAAAACTACTCATTCAATCAAAATACACCAATTCCACTTCAAAATAAATACATAATCAACTAATAAATTTTTTAATAATATCAATTAAAAAAAGTAGAGAATCTGGTAGAGGAGATTGCCGATATCCTCTCATACGAAGATTGCACTAGACTTGGTGTGTTGACAGTTAGGGCTTTAGATAGTGTGCCAATGGGTTGGAGTTTTAAGACGATACAAGTCACGACAACTGCTAAAGAGTTGAGACAACTCGATTACACCATACATGTTTTTTAATTGAAAATTTTCATTTGTTAAATGTATTATTTCTTTTTTTAAAGAAATTACCTATTTTTTATTATGTAATTTCTTAATTGCTTGATTTTTGTATTAATTATATATAAAAGGGTATTTATGTCATTTTATTCTAAAAAAATTATCAAACCATTAAGTTTGACTAAGTGAATTAACAGTAGGGTATTTACTTGTAATTAATGATAAACTCACATTATTGATGTAATAATGTGATATGTTAAGGATTTTAGCGTAATTTTCTCTAAAATTTTTACCTCATTATTATTTTATTTTTTTCGTTAGCCCATAAAACAGATTTTTCTAGTCCCGCTTTCACCTGTTAAGCGATGCATGAAACTAATACAAGATAACGGAAAAAATAAAAAATAAAAATAAAAATTCATGAAATCATGAGCCACAAAATGATGAGAATGCAAGAAATGCAACTAAAACCAAACAAAGTATGAGCCATAATGATATGAATGAAGAAGCAACAATCCATGAAATTGAAAGAGACAAGACCGAGCCAAGTAGGAAGCAGAATGATCAAGCAAAACTGTAGTAAGAGAATTGGGCAATTTACTTGCAACCACATTACCTTAACAAGGAGTAGAATTTCATTTTTTTGCATCTCTCCTTTCACAGTTGAATCATGAATTACAAACATAATAATTATTATGCTTCTAGCTAAATCTATAGCCAAGATAGCAACCATGAGCTCCGTATGGAAATGACTTTAATGCTCGAAGCCATAGTGAAAGCACCTAAGGCTAAGAGTTGACCTTGATAAATGCGAAAAAATACCGGCAATAGTGAAGCAGCCTGCCCTGCGTTCCCCTCCTGATCAAAGCACAGTAAGAAAACATAACTAAAGTGGCTGCACATTTTCATAGTGAATGTTAATTTTGTTAATGTCATAGTTAACAAAGATTTTTAAAGATCAATACAATGAACACAAATTTGTAAGATTAGATACAATTTATTAAATCTAGTAGGGAGTGAGATAACTTGTGCTCGATATAGGTCTAAGTATGGGTGTAAATATTTGACAAATGGAAGTGATGACAGAAAAAAAGATGAGACAGTTATATAATGTGAGATGCTTGATAGGTTGTGTGCACTTTTGTTTCTTCGTTTTCTATGTTTTTCTTTGACTTGAGTGCTATTGATTTTAATGCTGGTGGTTGCTATTCATTTGCTTTGTAGGTTGAAAGTTGATGAGATTCGAGAGTATTAAGTTTTGATGGAGAATAAGGGTGTCATAATGTTTGTCATATGTTTTATTTTTGGGCTCTTGGCTCTTTTGAGGTTATGCTTAGATAACTTGTTGAGTGTTTATTTGCTGTTTAGTTTTCAAACAACACAAAAATCTGGGAAATTTGGTTGGACGAACTCATCCTGGCTTTTCTTACTTGTAAGCAGTAGCACAATCATTGTAATACTATCATTATGATTTGAATAACATATCACAAAAGGTTTCACAGCTTCCCTGTTAAAATTCAAATAAACTTGACAAGGTTTGAAGCATCAAAAATTGTGGGCATGTTTGGATAGTACTGGGTATTACCTTCATGTTGAAAAGTTGTGAGCATCAAAGCTAACATCGTGATCATGATCAAGTATTGTTCATAGTTTGATATATACTGAATAAAAGAAATTGTTAGCTTGTTGTAAACAATCTTCTAATTATATTTGGTCTAGTAGTTCAATTGGTGAATCAAATTGCTGGTTTTATAGCATATGGAGAAGCTTATCAAACTAGTTTGTGTGAATTCTAAGTCCAGACTTCATGTGAAATATACCTACTATAAGAAATTTGATATCAGTTAGAATTGGCAAAGCAGGCTTATCAAGCCAATATGTATAGTGATTAAACTGACTACCTTTGCTTATGTTACAGAGGTAATTTTTCAATTGCTAAATTTGACTGTTAATGGAAGTTTGGACGATTAACATTCCTGGAAATTTCAATGTGTTATCAACAAATTATATAAATTGTAGAAAAAATTTTAAGCAATTAAACCAACGGTAAACAATTCAGTCAGTAGCAGTAAAACATCAATATGATAGAATTTAGGGTAGGGATAGAGTTGTCTTCAAATTTAAAAAATTTCTTATTAGAGAAAATTCTTTATTGTATTACTTAACATCATCAACAAAATAATCTAACAACATAAATTGATCTAGAGATTTTTCATGCATATTTGATTATTTGGTGAACCTCAACAGGATGAGGGAAATTTTATTAATAACTAGAAAATTGTAACAAGAAGTCGGGAGACATAATGAACTTTACTCCTCAACCAAGAATGCTCTCTGATGCTCACTTTTAATTGACTCCAAAACTTGGCATAGTTTTTACTAAAATTAACAATGTGTTGTTGGAAATTGAGATTGTGTATTTCTTTGGACTCTTTTCCACAAGTAGCTTTATCAATATTCAATAATCAATCAAAGACTTAACAAATAACGAGATAAACTTGGATGAGAAGTATATATAAGCCTATTAACAATCTAGTTCATTATGTCTATTTAAACTCATAAGATAGTGAAATTGTAAATATAATTTATTACAAGCTAATTGAATGTGAGTTTAATTTGTAATAAGAACTAAAGAGATCAAGAGAGAGATGATAAAGTGGTAAAGGAGAAAAATCCTTAGTTACGAAAAAAAACACAAACTGTTGTAGCTAATATGACAGCCGTGACCATCTTTACGTTTAAATGTGCATTTACATCTAACATAGAAGCCCCTGTCATCACCTTGATAATCTTGGAACGCTACAACAGCGCTCATTGCAAAACCAACAAAATTGTCATTGAACAATCCTCGTTTCACCTTAATAGTCAAAAAGCATCCTGTAGCTTGAACTTTGAACCACTCTGGAATTTCACTTCTAGGGAAACATATACCAATGCGTGACACATGTGACCACCTTGACCTGTGATGTGGTATATTGGTATATGGCTGTAAAATGGAAATAAGCAAATTGTAACATCATTGGCTTTTAGTATCAAACTGAAATGATAAAAAAATAAAAGCAACATCATATTAACAGAGAAAGGGTGAGAGGTACCTCAGCATCACCTCCACTCTTCCATAAAGTTGCTAGGCGCTGTAGAGCATCTTTCATAATGTCTCTCTGTTCATTCCGATACAGCTTGAAACAATGATGAAGCGAACTATGATGAATCGGTCTGCTGACTCAGTTGTGTCTAGAATTGATAAACTTGGTAATGCATCTAGTGTTTTACAGTTGTGTGTGTCAATACATGTCAATGGAAGCTCAGGTAAAACTTGAAGCTTGTTGCAGTAGCTTATTGTTGGTTTTTATGCCCTAAGAGCTTGTAATTATGTAAACGGTTTTAATAAATAATAGTAAAGTATTCATTTTATTCAATTTATAAATTTTGCAAAAATTGTATATATCATGAGAAACATTCTTGATTATTGATGTATTTTCAAACTAAGTATATAAATGTTATATACAATCGAGTTTAGTTTGAGAGAAGTAATCTAAAGAGTCCGTAGAAAGCAAACGAAATTAAGTACTTTATTTGTGGTAATTCTACAGTTGTGGTCCATTTCGTATTCAGTACAATAGTTTATCCGAGATTATTCATGTAATAACATGAAAATTGAGGCACCTTATATAATAAAGATTATATAGGACTGGACCACGATAAACATGAGTCTCTAATTAATATCTATTAAACTTGGAGATTTATATTTATCGACTAGATAATTATATATGAATTAATCTTAATCTTGAGTGTATTATGGACTCCTACTTGTTAAGTTATATCTTTTGATTTACATGGGTGAGATCGATGTAGATGCTCGATCAATAACTTCGTACTTTGGGATATGATTTAATAAGTAGCTAGGAACATTCTATACAATAGTGGAATCCACTCTTTCTTATGAGAAATAAATAAATAATTCTCTTAAGGATTGATTTAAGTCTTTAACAATAAGAACGCTCAACTTTTTGTTTATATGTAAACGGAAAAATAAATTCATAATGAATATATTAGTCATTAGAAAATCAATGGTACTTATAGATCAAGATATAATTAGAGGGGTATAACGGATATTTTGACCTAGCTCTAATTATGAACTATTTGTAGAGAGTCAAATCATATGTAGTGATTATATCAATGGACGCTAAAAATTTCAGATTATATAAAAACATCTACAGTTTTGAGAGTGCGATCTTAGCTTTTTAGTGGAGTAACTCTAAGATTAATAATAGTAAATTATTTAATTAAATAGTTTAATTAATAATTCTTATATTATTGGAGCTCAAAACTGTAAGTCCATTGGGTTCCCTTGATAGCTCATTTCACTATAAAAAATGTGTATATAGAATATTGTAATTGGATCGTCCAATTATATTTGTTACATAAGTAATAAAATATGTGTTCACTTGGTATTTGAATAATATTGATTATTTAAATTATTAATTGGTTAATTATTAATTATGAATTAATAATTATTTAATTAATTTTATAAGAGATCTTAAATTCGATTCTCAGCAGTGACTGGGTATAAATTAAGTATAGATTACAAGTACGATTTCAAAATATAATATGAATTAATTTTGAATTAATTATATTATATAAGGAAAAAGTTTAATTTTAATAAACTTGAGGTTTAATATTAATTTTGATTAATTAAAACTCTAATTGATTGTCTATAAATAGAAAAGAAATAGTCTTCTTTTTCTAATAGAAGTTATATTTTGGTTTTATTGTACGTTCTTTGAAACATAAAGAAATTTTTTCTTTCTACAGCATAATATAGAGAAACCAAAATCAATACTCACCTCTTACATATATTGTTTGTTCTTTTTAGAAAAAAAATCAATAAAAAGTTAGCACAATTCTATATAATTGTGCTCACTCACTTGTTTCTTAGTGTAGAGACATATCAAGGAAAACAAGATGGTGAACAATCTACAAAGATCAATACAAAATGTACAAAATTCGTTCTTTATTTAGTTTTATTATTTTATTTCATTGTTTTATGGATTTAGGGTTTTAAAGTTTTCAAAAAATTTTTAAAACTCACTGTTCCACAAATTCTTATTTTTATAAAAACAATTGTTGTTTTTTCCCTTCACTTACGTCCAACAACAATAGTTTAGAAAGATTTATGAAGGATGCTGGTATGCTCTCAAAAATTTTTCTCCCTAGACATAAATATTTTAGTGAGGATAAGTGACCTAAACTTTCAGGAAAAACTGTGATACCACAATCAGTTAGACATAGATATGTCAACTTGTGTAAGCCTAATAAAGAGGGCAATACTAAACCTACTGAATCTTGACCCTTACAACCCTCAAAAGACAATCTCTCAAGATTTTTTATACATCTGATGGATGATGGTACCACTCTAATGGCAGTTCGCTCAGCTTTGAATTCCACCAAAGATTCTAAACCGCCAATGCTTTCAGGCAATTTGTCAAGCTTTGAGCAACCAGAAAGATCAATATGTTTAAGAGATTTCAATTTACAAATATTGCTTGAGAGACTCTTAGGGCTTGAACAATTTCTGAGACTTAATCTAACAAGTCTACATAAATATTCGATGGAAGAAGGGAGTTCTGCTATAGCAGTTTCATCTAAAAGTAACTCTTCGATATCACATGACATTTGAGGGCATGTCTTCAGATTTGAGCAGCCAGAGACAACAAGTTTTTTAAGAGATTTTGATTGAATGCTAGTTGGAAGACTCATAAGGCTTTTGCAGTTTGCTAGATGCAAGACAACTAGTTTATCAAGATGTAGAACAGATGAGGATGAAATTTCACACAACCTTGTACAGCCTTCTAAGATCAAACTCCCAATATTTGGTAGTAGTGAGAGGTTTATACGGATCAGGAACTCAGCGTGACCGAGGTTCATATGTATTAACTTCTAATAAACCGGCAAGATAAAAATATAAATAAATAAATAGAATTATTGAGAGAGATATCATAATATATTAGATGGTAAAAATAAGGGAAAAAAAAAATTAAAACCCACCTGAGCACCACTTCAGAATTGTTCAACATTACTATAAGGCATGTCCAGTGCAACAAGTTTCTCTGCATAAATATGTGATTGCAATGATTTCAATGGACATCCATCCCAATGAAGATAACTAAGCTTTGTGAATACACAGATTTAAGGCCTTGATATAAAGATGCACATTATTTTCATTCTTGGTTTCAAATGGGTACAGAATTCTAGGAATATTAAAGTATGCATTTTTCCAAAAGCATTAGGAGTTAAGCAGATATATTTTGATTTAGACATATCCAGAAAGATGCCTTCAATTGTTTCAGTCCCCTAATTGAAAGTCAAGAAAAATGATATAACTTAGCATCACATATTTAAAGTTCATAGTATGTATTTTGAGGTGAAACTATTATATGGAAATTTTTATTTAGTAGGAGTCCACTTTCCAACCTAATGTATAAAGTAGAAGAAAATAATTTTCTTAAAATGAATCTTACCTTATTTTTTGAGAATAGATCATAGATATCATTGTGATACAGCAATTGACTACGTTTTCTAGGATCATCAAGATGCCCGTGTCAAAAAATTTCTCTACCCACTGCTTGTAGCAAATCATGTATTGTTATACTATTGTTTGAAATTGTTATTAAACACTTATAAATAAGAACACTTACTCCAATCTTTGTGTAGAAGCCCATCACATTCAAAATATTGATTATTAAATGTTTATCCTTCTTTTTAATAAAATATGCAATAACTAGGAACATCCTCTTGTCATTATCTAATCCATCATAACTTATTTGTAGAACCTCTTGAATATCTTTATGAGGATTTTTTTTTTTTTTCTAATGCAGTTTCCCAAACTTCTTTACTTTTGCCAAGTAGAAAAACACTCAAATCTTTAAGAGCTAAATGGAACACCTCCACAATATTTTACTATCCTGTTTGACAACTACCCATAATCCAATGAAAAGTGGATTTGTCAAAAGGCATGTCAGCAAAAAAGTTCAAGAGCTTTATGATGGTGTAATCCTTGAAGCTCATATAGGCAATCCACTTTACAATTTGTAAGTACTTTTTTATCTCTTATTATTATAATAATTCTTCTTCCTAAACCGAGATAATCAAGACTCTCTGCCAATAATTCTATTTGTTGAAAATTAGTCACATCATGAAAACAATTAGAACCCTTTTATGACCAAACACATCTCTTACAAAGGTGTGCCTTATAAAACAAGAACTTTTAGGGTATGTTTGGTATGTGGGAATTGGGATGGGATTGAGATTCATTTTTTCCCATTCTCCTACATCCCATGTTTAGAGCCAAGGAATGGTATGAATTTTTCATTCTCAAACCCACCTCCATTTCCACTCAATATGGGAAATGGAAACTCAAGCTAAAACTTAGGTTTCTAAGCTTGGGAATGGGAATCCTTTTTTTTTTTTTTAATTTAATTCTTCCTCTCTCATTAGTCTCACTCTTCACTCACACAAAACTTCATCTATCTCTCATCTCTGCCATCTCTCTCTCATCTCCATCATACCCATCCACCACCACCACAAACCACTACTCGTTTCTCTTATCTCCCCCTTCATCCGTGGTGACAAACCACTAAGCAATCAAGGACCAACCTTCTCTACTTCTTTATTTATTTATTTTTTTTTATCCATGTGTGTGGTTACAATTATCTGGTTTGATTGGAATGCAAACAATGTTCATTTGGGTTCCAATCGAACCCAAATGAAGAGTGAAACTTAGATGAAAAACTTTTCATTTGGGTTTGATTGGAACATAGATAATGTTCATTTGAGTTTCAATGGAACCTAGATAAATCATTTTGGGTTCATTGAAGAATGCAGAACCCCTCCTCCATCCCCCCCCCCCCCCACCCCCCCACCTTCACCCCCCTCATTTTTTTGTGATTTTTTTTTTTTTTTGTAAGTTCTCGTTCTGGATTCAACGATGAACTAAGTTCATGTTTTTATGTGTTTTGATGTTTTGATGTTGTTGTAGCAAATGATGATGGTGATGAACTTTGGATTGATGATTGATGATGTTGATAAACTTTGGTTGATAATGTTGATGACGCTCATGAACCATGGGTAAGATTTTGATTTGTTCCAATTTTTTATAAAAATAATTTTATATAATAAAAAATTTAAATTATTTTTATTTCAATTCAGTCCTAACATATACCAAACATAATATAATATAATTTTAATCCAATCTCAAGTTCTACTAAATATGGAACAATGATTTTTTAATCAAATCCATTTTATTATAATCTTGTGTGTCAAACAGAGTCTTATTTACAATTCCATCCCTTAATATTCTTGAAAGGAGTTTTTTTTTTTTTTTTTTCAAACGATTTAATCCATCACTTTGGTCAGACTCTTCCCTAGCTAACATCTTGAACAAAGTAAGAACTTTCAAAATGACGAGAAATTTTATTGAATACAGCTTCAGCCAGAGTTGTCTTGCCTATACCACCAATGCCACAATTCCTACAATGCGAATATCTTGTGTTGCTTCATTTAACAATGACTTTTGTTTGATAGGATGTGTCCCAATATATAACAACAATTCAATTTGTTTTATCTTCAAATCTATTCTGTTGATGTCCGGAAACGATCAACCAGAGATTCTGGAGCCCAGACGGCGATCTTGGTAGTTAAAGGTTCTGATCGTATTAATGGAAGGGTAGTAAATAGGCAATTAATGAAGTTCAAGGTTGGTGGTGATTATTTCAGGTGAAGGAATGTCGGCCTTGGTGGTTGGTCGGATTTAATAAGGTGATCGACAAAGAATTAAAGAGAGAGAGAGAGAGAAAGAGAAGAAACACAAGGATTTTTACGTGGTTCGGTGACTGCACCTACGTCCACGGCCACTCTGAAGTAATTCCGGCAGAGTGACGGTTCTCTAGTATGTTCAATTTGTTTGTACGGTAAAAATGTCTCCCATCTTTATAGAGGAGGGGAAGTGACAATAAAAAATACAAAAGAAATTATACACTGTTACTGGCAACGGCTAGTTTCAGCTAACCCTGACATTGCCATGCTGCATTAATTGTAAAGGTAATGATGATTCTCTCTCTGCACAAGTCTGCATTTAATATACCTGGAGAGGTCTTCACTTCATTAAATGCTTCTGGGTAATTGTGTAGGCAGTTTTCGACGGGAAATCATGAGGGTTGGTAATTCTGACAACTTGTTACACACGATATCTCCTGAGTAGACCCATCGGTCAGCCATGTGAGGCACACTGGAGGGGAGCCGATGCGACCAGGAGGAGAGGTAGGATGGCCTGGATGTCTATACGAGCTCGCAGCCTATGCGACCTCGCGAGCTCCACGAGCTGAAGGTACGGACAGGAGGCATTCTAGGAACTGTTGCTGGCTTGCGACCTGGATGGCCTCACGAGCTGGGCTTGCAACCGCGGTTCCATCCTTGGGCCTTCTGGGCCCTCGCTTCTGTTCAAGTTAATAAGGCCTATACTGCCCATTTAGGCTGAACGAGAAAATGGGTATAACATCAAGCCCCTCAGCTCTCTGTGCGTTCTTCGGACTGGGAGCTGATTCAAACATATGATTGGCGCCCATTTTCGAACCCTCTGGTGTCGTTTCAATCTCCGTATTGTAACTGTTGACACGTGGCGTCCATACAGGCATTGGAGCCGAAAAACGTGTCTGGGGACCTTATGCATTAAATGTGCACGTCTTGTAACTGACAGGAGTGATGGCACATGACCGAGATTGATGCCTAGCAGTTGGATCTTCGACGGTTATGCCTTTATGTCAAATCGAATGGCTGGGGACGGACGTCCTGGCCTATATAATCCACAGGTCTCCTTATATTCTCCTTTTTGGTGTCCTGATACGACTCCAGCACTCTTCTTTCCATCATTTCTTCTTCTCTGCTTCTTCTGGTTTGTTATTCTCCGTCGGACAACCTCTTCGGACTCCACCACTATAGGAATCAGCCACCGTTCTCAGCAAGTCATACACAGTTCGAACAAGGTAATTCTTTTCTCGCTGTGATTTTTACGTTATGGTAGGATTTACTCCTGGTTTGTGTTGCTAGTTTCTGCTTCTGTATCACATCTGTGGGTCCCTGTGTGCTTGTTTGGTCTTTAGAGATTTATCGTAATCGTTGCTTGAGTACCTGCGTACGCTAGGGGCGACCTGGCTGTTAACCGTGTCTCATATTGTTGCTGTTTAGGACTCTTGATGAGAGTGTCCTCTTACCGTCTGGTAGGGTACCTGTAAACATAGGGTTAGCAATACACATTTTTAGGGTGATGTAGTACCTGATGGGCCCGTGTCCCTGGGTCTTTTCTTGCCTTTGGAGGCCAAGTGTGCGACCTGACGTATAGGACAATAGCTCTAGGAACTCTTTTTCTGTGTCTTGCTAGGCTCAGCATGCTGTAAGCGTTCTGATGTCATTCTTTCTGTGTTGTAGATGTCAGGTCGCTCGCGTACTGGTCGAGGTAGGGCTTTTGCTTCTAGGAGGCAGGAAGGATGCCAGACTAGTGAAGCTGAGGCTACGACCTCGCGAGCTAGCGTGTCTACCGAGGAGGTCGCAGGAGGGGACGAGGTCGCTGAGAGAGCTGACCCCCACCCTTTTTCTCACACGCCTTCGGAAGTTACCCTCTCAATGCTGGAGGATGGGCTCGAGAATTCAATTTCCCCTTGGGGTGCCGAGCCAATGTCCCCCAGGCCAGCGATCGAGCTGCCTATCCTTCCTCGGGCTTCGTGGCGATCAGTCATGAGCATTTGGAGCTCGGGTTTAGGTTCCCCATTCCCAACTATCTTAGGGACCTTCTGAACGACCTGAGGCTCGCCCCATTCCAACTAACCCCGAACGCATACGCTTATCTGACCACTTTGGCAGCGGCGTTCATCAAGTACGGGCTCGAGCCCCCTACACCTCGCATCCTCCGCAGCGTTTTCAGTTTCAAGGGGATCACTGGAAACGAAGGGCTTTACTACATCACGCCTCGGCAAGGCTCGCCATATAGGGCATATCTGCCCCGAGGATGTATCAAGTCCAATGTGGGGGAGTACAAGTCCAACTGGGTCCTGGTCACATGTACTTCACTTAGGGGTCTGCGTAATAGGAGCTTTGTACTAAAGCCCGGTACTTAGAAACCTGTGGTTTACAGAAACAATGATACAGCTGCCAGGATAATAATCTCAAAATTTATTTTTATTTTTATTATTATTATTATTTATTTTGCAGGAGTCGCGGCTCCCAGATACAAACTTAGAGAGGACGAGTTCGCTACTCTGGATGCTTACGTGGCGGCCAAGAGGCCAAACGACGATAATCTTCCTTCTAACAGCGAGCTGATTGACCGGGGTCTCGCGCCGTCTGCCACAGGTCCCCTTTTGAACATAATCCAGCACTTGGGGATACGGGGACAAACTTGCGAGGTCCACTCAGTCTTCGCTGCCCCTGAACAGTCTGAGTCAGATCCACAGCCCCTGCAACGAAGGTCGCCGAGCACGAGCTTCTCCACCAGCCCTTCTTCAAACAACATGGGAAGGCTCACGATGTCCGTTCCTCCTCTCAGGTCGGTTCCACCTACCGGACTGATCGAGGTCGTCGACGTGGATGACACTTCTTCAGACCGCTCTCAAAGAGCGCCCTCACAACCTGCTGCAGCTGCTCCTTCTCCGACCAGGTCAGCTATGACTCCTCGAAAGCGGGCTGCCCCATCTGAAGGGCAAAGTCCACCCCCAGCAAAGAGGGCCGAAGTTTCTGCCGAGGGGGGCTTACCTGTGACGCCAAAATCCGAGGCCCTGATTAGGAAAAGGAAAGGGAAAGCCATAGCTGAGCCTCCGGCCCCGAAGCAAAAAGTTGTCATCGAGGTCTGTCAGGCCGGGGCGGTTGTCATTGGCAGGGAGCCGGGCACTGAAACGCCAGGACGACCTGCGAGGCCTGCAACGGATGAACAGGCAGACTCCGAGCTCCGCTCTGAGGCGGCAAAGGAGATGGAATACTTAAACAGCTTCGTGGAGCTCGTGCCTGAAGTAATGGGAAGGCGCAACCCGAAGATGTAGAGATCTGAGTTTACAGGCTGGCACCTCGTAGGCTATGTAGCTCTCATGTTGCGCTGGTAAGGTTCTCTTTTTTTTTTTTTTTAAAAGATCTCTTACCATTCCTCATGTCTTTTCAGCTTGGTATGGCGTCAGTGAAGTTGATGAGGGAGGTGGATTATCACCTTGGTGAGAGGGAGGCCTTTAAGGTGTCCTAGGAGCAGTTCGAGGAGGAGAGGAGACTACTGCAGGATGAAATCAATCTCCTTCAAAAGGATCATGGAGAGCTTTCTGCCAAGCTTCGAGATGCTGATGCGGCCCTGTCACAAGAGACCGCTCGCAGGGAGGCCGCTACCTCTGAAGTCAGCAAGGCCCAAAGCGAACTAAAACAGCTGAAAGGCGAGCTAAGTACTGCAAAGGTAAAGGTACAGGTTGCTGAGGATAAAGTAAGTCAGCATCAGTGGGACTTGGCAGCAGCCAGAGGGAAGCTCGCGAGGGCCGAAGAGAAGCGGGTTGAGGCAGAAGCAAAACTGGCTCAGACACAGGGGAAGCTGGCTCAGACCGAGGCGGGCATTGAGGCCAAGTTAGCTCGGGAGCGGAACAGGGTCGAGGAGGAGGTCGAGAGGGCGTTTCTGTTCAGCATGTGGGAGCGCTACCCGGACTTGGACTACTCCTTCTTTGGGTCAGCCGGGGTCCAAATGATCCGGGAGTTCGCAGAGCTCACTGTAGGTGCTCAGGGCGCACAACATGCAGATACTTCCTCTGCCCCTCCAGTTGATCCACCTGCTGTCCCAGTTCCTCTGCCAGAACAGGTCCCCGAGGTACCTCCAGCTTTAGAGGATCCTCCAATGCCTGAGCCCCCAGTAGAGGCCCTTCCTGATTTACCAGCTCCTGAGCCTGCCCTTGAGGCAGAGCCCCCTACAGAAGCTCCTATTGATCTTGCTCCCTCGGACGAACCAGCTGGTGTTTAGGGCATTTTAATTTCATTTGTCTGTCTGATTTCTTGTAATTTTTTATTTGTTGGAACTCAAACAACGAGCTTGAAGCTCGGAATTATAATATTAGATTTCCTGCACAATTTCAATACTTTATCCAAGTGTAGATATGCATGCTTTACTTATATGATGGGCAACTAGCAGGCAATAATCATACTATTATAAGTATTAAAATTTGTTAAGTAAATCACAATCGTGAAAATCATGCTAACTTACAAACCTGCTAGCTGCAGTCAGCGACTATAATAATACATTAGCTCGTAGGGATTTGAATTCGGCAAATAGCTCGGTCGAGCAAAGTATTTGATCCTGCCTCGTTGGACAAGCCTTAAGGGATTGGCAGAACTTACAGTTAGTGAGGAGCTCGGAATTTCCTTATCCCCTATGTTTCAATGATGTTGAGTGCACTTGACAGCAGCATTTTCCCGAACTTTGAGATTCTAGCCAGTGGCTGCACTCGTAGTTCAAGGGTGAGCCCTTTTGCGAGTCCGCAGGCAGCTTTATATTTGAGAGGCGTAGCCTTACCCCCTCCCACAACGTCGCGGGGCAATTGATTCGCGAGTTCGCGGGCAGCTTTATATTTGAGAGGCGTAGCCTTACCCCCTCCCGCGAGGTCGCGGGGCAATTGATTCGCGAGTTCGCGGGCAGCTTTATATTTGAGAGGCGTAGCCTTACCCCCTCCCGCGAGGTCGCTGGGCAATTGATTCGCGAGCTCGCTGGCATCTTTATATTTGAGAGGCGTAGCCTTACCCTCTCCCGCGAGGTCGCGGGACAATTGATTCGCGAGTTCGCAGGCATCTTTATATTTGAGAGGCGTAGCCTTACCCCCTCCCGTGAGGTCGCGGGGCAATTGACTCGCGAGGTCGCGGGCATAGCCGCTGCGAACTAGGAAATGAACTTGATACTTGCCGACATAAACCTCTGTTAGTGAGGATAATATGTGTAAGTCGAGTATCAACCGATGAGGCATCCTCGATTGAGGTTTTTATGGACACTAATTGCCACAATATGCTTGTAACTTTGGCCAGTAATTTTATGCGAGTATTTTAATTGCAAATGATTCCTTAGATGTTTGCACAGATATCTTCAAGGAACAATATATATGATGATAATCTGCAACTCGTTTTCTTGAGAAAGAGATTTCATTAGCTTTGCTCTTTTTAATATGTACATTTGCTGGTTCAACCAGTTTGCTTTCTGCATCAAACATGACACATACAACAAAAAACAAGTGAAAGCATATTTACAGACAATCGTCAAAAAGAATCATGTACAAAGTTAGAGCGGGCTGACAGTTCTCAGGTGTAGTACGACCGCAGGTGTTCAGCATTCCAGGCTCGGGGTAACTCTGATCCATCCATGCTGGCCAAGTGGTAGGCTCCATTCTTCAGGTTCTGCTTGATGAGGTACGGCCCCTCCCAGTTGGGCCCGAGCACCCCGTCGCTTGCCTTGCGAGCCCCGGGGAGGACTAACCTGAGAACGAGGTCCCCGGCTTTGTAGCTTCGAGCTCACACCTTCTTGTTATAATACCTGGCAACTCTTTGCTGGTACACCGCTACCCTTAGGCGAGCTGTCTCTCTTGTTTCCTCGGCCAAGTCTAAACTGGCAACGAGCAGCTGGTCATTGTCTTCAGGTCAGAACGAGGCCCTTCGTTGGCTGGTGACTTCGAACTCTACCGGTATCATGGCCTCCGTTCCATAGACCATGGAAAATGGGGTTTCACCTGTCGAGCTGCGAACTGTGGTCCTGTATGCCCAGAGGACTTTCTGTAACTCGTCAGCCCAAGCCCCTTTTTTGCCTCTAACCTGGTCTTCAAAGTCTGCTTGATGATCTTGTTCACAGCCTCGACCTGACCATTGGCTTGAGGATGGTCCACAGCCGAGAAGCTCTTCACAATTCCGAGCTCGTTGCAGAAGTCTATGAACTGCTCGCTGGTGAACTGAGTCCCATTGTCTGTGAGGAGCTACTGAGGGATTCCGAACCTGCAAATGATGTTGTCTCATACAAACTTTTCTATCTTTGTTGTTGAGATTTCTGCCAGCTCCTTAGCTTCAGCCCATTTGGTGAAGTAATCCACAGCGACTACGGCATGCTTACAACTTCCTCGAGCTGTGGGCAAGGGTCCGATAAGGTCCATCCCCCAAATTGCGAAAGGCCATGGACTCACCATCTACTGGAGGTAGGCTGGTGGAGCTCGTGGGACCTTAGCAAATCTCTGGCACTTATCACACTTCTTTACTAGATTTATGGCATCCTGCTTCATAGTTGGCCAGTAGAACCCCTGTCTGAGAGCCTTCTGGGCCAAGGACAATGCTCCTGCGTGGTTCCCATAGTGACCCGCGTGAATATCATTCAGCACCACCTCACAGTCCTCATCATCTATACATCGCAGTAGCGGGGTTGAGAACCCCTTCTTGTACAATCTGTCATCATAGATGCAGTATCGGGCCGCTCTGGCTCGTATGCGGCGAGCTTCCAGCTTGTCCTCTGGCAGCTTCCCTTCCTGCAAGTAACCTAATAACGAGCTCATCCAAGAGTTAGGCCGAACCTGTATGACCATCATTGCATCCTCGTCCTCGATGCTCGGAGCTGGTAGGAATTCCACAGGGATAGACTCAAGGAGATCTGCATCTTGGGAGGTCGCTAAGCGGGCCAGGGCGTCTGCGTTAAAGTTCTGTGCCCTGGGGATCTGGTTCACCTCAAACCCTTTGAAAGCCCCCAGTAACTCCTTAACCTTTTGGAAGTATTTCGACATCCTCCTTCCCTTGGTCTGATATTCTCCCCTGACGTGGCAAACAATAAGTTGAGAATCACTGAAGACCTTTACCTGCTCAGCTCGTACCTCCTTTGCCAGGCGAAGTCCGGCAAGCAATGCCTCGTACTCGGCCTCATTATTGGTAGCTCGGAACCCAAACCTTAAGGCACTCAGGACCTTGTGGCCTTCTGGGCTGATCAACATTATTCCAGCTCTTGAGCTTTGCTCGTTAGAGGATCCGTCTACATAAAGTTCCCAAACTTGATCACCTGTTAGCTCCTCCTGCTCTGGTACTGGCCCTGTGAATTCCACAATAAAGTCTGCAAGTGCCTGGGCCTTGAATGCCGTTCTAGGTCTGAACTCTATGTCGAACTCAGTGAGCTCGATGGCCAACTTGAGGAGCCTGCCTGAAGTATCTGCTTTCTGGAGGACTTGTCTAAGAGGGTACTGTGTGAGGACCTCTATTTGGTGAGCTTGGAAGTAGGGACGTAGCTTCTTGGAGGCGATCACCAGGCAGTACGCGAGCTTCTCCATTTGTGAATATCGGGTCTCCGCGTCAACCAGCCTTTTACTGATGTAATACACGGGTAGCTGCATCTTCTCCTCTTCTCTCACCAAAGCCGCGCTCAGGGCGTGTTCAGAAACACCCAAGTACAGGAATAGCTTCTCCCCATCCTTTGGCTTGGACAGGAGAGGGGCCTGGCCTATATACTCCTTCAGCCTCTGAAATGCTTCTTCGCAATGCTCATTCCATTCAAAGTTCCTAGCCTTCTTTATAGCTTCAAAGAATGGCACGCACTTGTCGGTTGCTTTCGAGATGAACCGGCTGAGAGCCGCGACCTGGCCATTAAGACTTTGCACGTCCTTGATTTTGGAGAGGGACCTCATTTCCACCAGCGCCCTGATCTTCTCCGGGTTGGCCTCTATCCCTTTGCTATTTACCATAAATCCAAGGAACTTACCGAATGCTACCCCAAAGGCACATTTCAGGGGGTTTAACTTCATCTGATAATTTCTGAGGACTTTGAATGTCTCGTTCAGGTCGCGAACATGGTCCGCTGCTTTCTGGGACTTTACCAGCATGTCATCTACGTATACTTCCATGGTTTTCCCAATCTGGTCCTGGAACATGGCGTTGACCAGTCGCTGGTAGGTGGCTCCTGCGTTCTTGAGTCCGAATGGCATCACCTTGTAACAGTATAACCCTCTATCAGTGACAAAAGAGGTGTGTTCTTCGTCCTGCGGACTCATTGGGATTTGGTTGTATCCTGAGTAGGCATCCATGAAACTCAGGAGTTGGTGCCCGGCTGTCGCATCTACCAGCTGATCAATCTTGGGTAATGGGAAGCTGTCTTTCGAGCAAACCTTGTTCAGGTCGGTGAAGTCAATACAAGTCCTCCACTTCCCATTCTTCTTCTTCACGAGGATCAGATTGGCGACCCAAACAGGATAACGGGCCTCCCTGATGAACCTGTTAGCTAGCAGCTTCTCGACCTCCTCCTTCAAAGCTGCATAACGTTCCGGGGTCATCGGCCTCCTCTTCTGGCGGACTGGCCTGTGTTGGGGATCTATGTTCAATCTGTGGCACATAACATCAGGATCTATCCCCACCATGTCTTCATGGTTCCAGGCGAAGACGTCAAGGTTCATCTTTAACAATTCTATGAGCTCAGCCTTTACTTCTGGTAGCAAGTCTCTTCCTACCTTCACACATCTCTCCGAGTCTACTTCACTGACCCGTACATCCTCTAGCTCTTCAATAGGTCCCGTGGCCCTGTCCGCATCCACCTCGCGAGGGTCGAGGTCGTCGCTCACCCCAGTTTTAAAGATGACTTGTGGTTGGCCACCTGAGACCACGTTCACCTTCCTTCCTCGAACTCCCATCTTCATTGCGTCTTCATAGCATCGCTTGGCTAACTGTTGTTCTCCCTTGACACAACTTATCCCATTAGGGGTTGGGAACTTGACTGTCAGCGATCTGGTGGAGGTGACCATGTCTAGCTCGTTCATCGAAGGTCGCCCCAAGACCACGTTGTATGCTGAAGGGCTATTGATAATCAAGAAGTCTGCAAGAACTGTAGCTTGCCGGCCTGGTTCTCCGAGGGTGAGAGGTAACTTGATCTGGCCTATCGGTATCACTGCGTCCCCTGTGAATCCGTAGAGGGGCTCTGGTGAGGGTGTTAACTGCTCAGTCCCTAACCCCATCTGGTCATAGCAGCTTTTATACATTACATTGACTGAGCTGCCAGTGTCGATCATTACCCTTCGTACCTCGACATTACTGATCTGGGCCCGGATTACAATCGCGTCGTTGTGGGGCCAGCGTACTCCCTTCTCGTCCTCCTCCGTGAATACAATACTGTCTGAGGATGCTCTTGCCCTTTTGGTGGGTCCCTCGACTCCTCCATATTCTGTCAGTAAGGTATGGTTGGCTTCTCTCACGTACCTCTAGTGCGACCTGTTCGATGTACCTGCCATATGAGGCCCACCATAAATAGTAAAGATTATTCTCACAGTGGGCTCGCGGTCGGGCTCTTGAGCTCGCTGAGGCTGCTGTTGCTCGGGCTGCTGGTCTTGTCCCTGAGGTCGTTGGTGCTGAGGTCGCCTGCCAGCGGGTTGCACTACATATTCTCCTAGGCGGCCTCGTCTTATGAGTTCTTCAATGACATCTTTCAACTGCCAACAATCTGATGTATTGTGCCCGTTCTCATTATGGTAGGCACAGTATTTCCTCGGGTCCCGACGTCGATTAGGGGGTCCAGTCGGGGGCGGCTTCCCGAAATTCTCCCTATTTCTTTCTGCGGCGAAGATCCTGTCTTGCCTGTCCGACAACACACTATAGCTTTCATATCGGCTCGGACGCCGGGGTTGCTCCACCCTCGGCCCAGGTCTAGCTCGCTTCACCACAACATTGGCAGTCTGGTGTCTCGGTTCCCCTGGCTTATCACCGCCATGGTTCTTCCTCTTCTCGTGGTGGGAACCGCTCGCTTCACCCAGCTGACCGCCGGGTTTCTTAGCCCCGAAGGCTTCTTCCCATCTGATTTCTTTAGCAGCCCTTTCGTAAAACTCCCTCAGATCCTTCACTGGGGACTTGTAAATGCTTTCGTACAGCTTTCCGTCCTTCCTGAGCCCTACAGAAATAGTTGTTAAAATACTCTCGTCAGAGGGCGTTTCCACATTACTCACCTCCTCTCTGAACCGAGTGATATAATCCCTCAGGGATTCGTTTTGTCTTTGGAAAATGGTAGCGAGGTGACAGGCTGACGCGAGCTGCTTCCTCAAGGCCTTATATTGGTCCAGGAACCTCTTCTGACATTCTCTCCAGCTTCCAATGCTGCGGGCTGGGAGGCCTTTGAACCAAGCTCGCAGAGCATCCCCTAAAGTAGTTGGGAATACTCGGCACTTGACCAGCGGGTCGTCTGTCTGAAGATCCATCTGTACATTGAAAGCGTCCAGATGGTCATAAGGGTCTGTCTTGCCACCGTATAGAGGGATATTGGGGAGTTTAAACTTCGCTGGTAAGGGTACTGTCTCGATCTCTCGAGTGAATGGTACCCTGCGATTCTCCCGTTCTTCCCTGATCTGGCCTCCAGGTCGAGCCTTCTAATTGCTGGACCCTCTGTAACAATTCCTCTACTACTGGGTCCTGGGTCAGAGATCGCCGACTGGGGTTCCATCTACTGGTACTTTCCTGCTCCCCAAAGTGACGGTTCTGCGATCTGTCCTCTTCACCGAAAGCTTCTACGTGTCTGGGGGCCCTCTGCGGCTCGGGCTCATAACCTGCACGGTATCCGCGGACTCGTTCTGGCCCACGACTACCCTCTTCGCGCCTGGCGCCCTCGATGCTCGCCCTTACCCTTATCCCGTTCTGGCGAGGTGAGATCTCCCGCTCTTGGTTCTGCCCCCTGGCTCTCATTGGGTGTAAGTTCAAGGAGCGGGCTGATCCTTCGATCAGAGACCTTTCCCTGGCGGCTACCCCTTCTGGAGTTGGGATTTCTTCTGAAGGTCGACGGCGAGCTCTACCTGGAGGTGCGACCTCCACCTGTCTTTGCACCACACGGGCTTGGACTTCCATCAACGCCCTGACTGTCATCGTTAACTCCCTTACTGTATCTTCTAGAGCTCGCTGGCGCTGCTGCCATTCCTGAGCGACCTCGTTTCCTGAAGGTGAGGCGCTCTGTTCCTCTCGAATTTCATGTCGTTCTTCTGCCACTTCGACACTCCTTGTTGCCTTGATCCTAGCCATGACAGACAAATATAAGTGGAATGTGAAACAGTGATTAGATGGAGATTACCAGGTTGCTATTGGGCCCTCCTTCTAGCGCCAAATTATGTTGACGTCCGGAAACGGTCAACCAGAGATTCTGGGGCCCAGACGGCGATCTTGGTAATTAAAGGTTCTGGTCGTATTAATGGAAGGGTAGTAAATAGGCAATTAATGAAGTTCAAGGTTAGTGGTGATTAATTCAGGTGAAGGAATGTCGGCCTTGGTGGTTGGTCGGATTTAATAAGGTGATCGACAAAGAATTAAAGAGAGAAAGAGAAGAAACACAAGGATTTTTACGTGGTTCGGTGACTGCACCTACGTCCACGGCCACTCTGAAGTAATTCCGGCAGAGTGACGGTTCTCTAGTATGTTCAACTTGTTTGTACAGTAAAAATATCTCCCATCTTTATAGAGGAGGGGAGGTGACAATAAAAAATACAAAAGAAAATTATACACTGTTACTGGCAACGGCTAGTTTCAGCTAACCCTGACATTGCCATGCTGCATTAATTGTAAAGGTAATGATGATTCTCTCCCTGCACAAGTCTGCATTTAATATACCTGGGGAGATCTTCACTTCATTAAATGCTTCTGGGTAATTGTGTAGGTAGTTTCCGGCGGGAAATCATGAGGGTTGGTAATTCTGACAACTTGTTACACACGATATCTCCTGAGTATACCCATCGGTCAGCCATGTGAGGCACACTGGAGGGGAGCCGATGCGACCAGGAGGAGAGGTAGGATGGCCTGGATGTCTATGCGAGCTCGCAACCTATGCGACCTCGCGAGCTCCACGAGCTGAAGGTACGGGCAGGAGGCATTCTGGGAACTGTTGCTGGCTTGCGACCTGGATGGCCTCACGAGCTAGGCTTGCAACCGTCGGTTCCATCCTTGGGCCTCCTGGGCCCTCGCTTCTGTTCAAGTTAATAAGGCCTATACTGGCCCATTTAGGCTGAACGAGAAAATGGGTATAATATATTCCAACTAGATCCTCGTTTCACTAGGCTACATGTCAGTTAGCTTCTTTAAAATGAATTTAACAATGTCCTCTATGAGTAGATACTCAAGCCTAGCCAAATTTGCAAAACAATTCCAAAAGCATAAGTTATAGGAAATTACAAAGATCAATTGTTTTATTAACATATACACTTTTAGCAACATATTACTAATAACTTTTTGAAGAGTTGTGCTAGCTCTTTTAATGGAAAATTTTTTTAAATTGCTTAATGAAATTGAATTTGATCACTAATAATATATCCTACGATATCATGAATAGTTAATTCCATGAGAGTTGATATTAATTTTAGGGATAATTCTAATTTCCCTCCTATCATTTGATATAATCACTAATTACCTTTTACTCGTTTCCCATAAATCTTAAGTACCCTTTCCGTTAATTTTAATCGAAAAATGTTAGCAAATGGCAAAAAGACCCATTTAGCCTCAAGATGTTTAATATAATAATATACATAATTACTGAAAATTGATAAAATAAAATAATAATAATAATTGTAGGTATATTACCAATACAACATGCTATATATGGTCCAATAAAAACAGAACATTTATTTAAAATATAAACATAATTTACAAATATTGAATCCCACACGTCCTATGTCAGGGACACCCAATTATCAGGGTGATAATTTGATTTATTTCAAATAACTCTGAAAAAAAATTGAAATGACTCCACTTATTGCTAGTGATAATTGAGCTTTTCCTATTATATGTGTGTATAAATTGAAACCATGGATTATAGTAATCAAATTACTTCTTTTCAATTATAATGGAAATGAAAATGGTAATAAAAACGTATCTCAAAAGAACAAATAAAATCTTTTAATTTTAAAACCATCTAATTAAAAAAAAAAAAAAATCTCTTGAATTAGACACTACAATAGAGCACATTCTACAATATACCTAAAGTATCAATATATTTGACAAAAATAAAAAGAGTGATTGTATTCTAAAATTGCTGATTATAATTTATTATATTTTTATAATATCTGAGTATAAGTATACATATAGGATTAAAATCAATAAGTGATTCTGTCTGTCAATTATTATAATTGTGATTAGATTCATTTAGTTGTAATCAGATATGATTAAGATATACTAAATTACAATAAGTAATTATAGAATGCAATTACTTTTTTTTTTTTTTTTGTCAAATATATAGATACTTCAGGTATCTCCAAGGAAACCCATATATATACATACATATATATATATACACATATATATAAACTGAACATTTACTTAATTACTCGTGAATCCAGCCCAAATAGATTGGCAGCTTGCTTAAGAGCATCCTTCCATGTCTGCACTCTGTCTAAGCTCTCCTGAAAGCGTTGTTCATGCTTAGCAAATGCATCTGCAAAACTCCCAGTTTGGTTCCTCACGTCTGATGGATCCACCTCATAGAAAATTGGTATCACAATCTGTTCGAACATGTTCTTGCATTCAATGATCTTTACGAGTTCTTCAAGACGCCATCTAGAGAAGCATAATTTTCAGAGAAGACCATAATTGAAATTCTTGATTGTTCAATGACTTTAACAAGAGATGGGGAGATTTCCTCTCCCCTCTCAATCTTCCAGTCTATGAAAGTTTGTATCTGTTTCTCACACAAATTAAGCTTTGTGAAGATAGGTTGTGAATTTTTTGTGGGTATCTTCCCCTTGGAAACTGAGGAAAACATCATATTTTGTTATTCGACTAGTCATGGCAGAAGACGAAGAATAAGACATCTACGTAACTTGCATTGATGATAAAGAGAGAAGATGTTTATATGTCCAAATATATATATCTTTTGATAATTATATGTCGAGCTATTTATCGAGGGGTTTCAATGATCAAGAGTTGTAAGGTAACCAAACCCTCGATCGAGACTGCGTAGTATAAAAGCTTTTGAAATTCCTTGAAGCTTCTTTGTCTATTACTGCCTGAACCGGGCACCAAACAACTTTGGGAGCCAGGCACGAGAGCATGCACTTGGCATTAAATAAATATTATAAATATTTAATTGACAATATCATCTTCCTTCTTCTTTCTTTCTATGAAAGAGGCTTTATGCCTACTCAAATATTTATAGAAGTACAAGGGCAAATGACACAAAATAACAATTGGATGGAGATTATAAATTTTGTTCCCAAATAATTAACGACCTCTGATAAGTGGCTCATGAAAGAGGGTGAATTTAGTGCTTACCATAAATTAATATTTAATGCCAACACATTGAATTGTTATTAGTAATCAACATTCAAATTCAAGGTTTGCATCTTTTGTTTGAATAAGAGATTCTCTCCTAGGTTTTTTTTTTTTTTAATAGATTTTTGATAAATTAGAGATACATCAACATAAAGAGTAGTAAATGGTCAAAATTGTTACAATTTTATGTATCACTCAAATTTTAAGTTTTCTTATAAAAAAATCTAACAAAAATAAAAATCTAGCAGAGACGGAGGTCATGTGTTGTAGCCTCACGAAGAAGCAGAGAGAGAGAGAGAGAGGTTAAATCACAGAGCAAGTGAGCTATATTTCTAAACTCTGTTCAAAATAATTGAATTTATTTTCGTTGTTGAAGCTGGTAAGTTGAGGAATAGGTGATGTGAAATCGACTGTTCCGATGCCCGATCTCTATATATGGCGGTTGCAACACAAGACTTGTTGCCCATTTAAATCAGTGCAATCAGTGAAAGCAGTGGTTCAGTTAGTAGACTAAAGTAAAACTAAGGTTGGACTTGTTTATGGGAGAGATCCTTTTGGCCCAAGTCCAACCATGTTTTGGTTAAAATTTGAAACTATTTTCTTCTGTTTTTGAGTTGAAGGTTGGAATATTAGAATTTAAGATCTCACTTCGTTAAGAGATGAAGGTATTAACCAACTCTTACAACCACCAAATTACTTTTTTTTTTTTTTTTCATTCAGTTTAATCTCCTCATGTGGTAGTTTCTGTCATACCCTCGCTCATAGATAAAATTAGTGGTATTATTTATCATTGACAATATATGATATACACTACCAAAAAGTAGTTGAACAAACAAAATTTATTAGCTATAATAATGATAAATGTCTACAAAACCAAGAAATTATAGTTTTCCTTTGAATTGCCAAATCCGTGAAGCTTACAACAAAACTTGAACTTGATGTAGATCACAATTGATTCAATGGTATTCTCCAGGAAAGTTTATTGAATTGAAGGCAGCTGATATGCATAGAAGCATTCTCTTAGATTTTTCGGAAATATCTTTGAAAGAAATTTGGTTAACTTTAATTCCTCGAGGTGTGGTGCATCTTCCTCCTCGCTGAGACAGAAACTTCAATTGTATTTTTCAAGACGTTCTGGACGTGAACAAATAAAACCAAGCAAATGAGATCTACAAAAGAAAATTTATTTAGGTAAAAAATCCTAATAGGTATAAAGGTATTTTGTTGGATAAACTTTAATAGGTTAAACCTATATTAAAATCTAGAAACTCATATTAAATCAATAAGAATTATTATAGAAAACATACATGAATCCATATTATTAAACCTGAGTAGGATCGAGTCTTCCACAGTCAAATTTCCTTATGTTACTCTATATTTTTCTTCTTGAATAGGAGAGGAGAAAAGAGAGCAAAATACGTTAATTTGATTTGGGGACCATAACCCTAATTATGTTCTTTATATACTAATCTAATTAGGTTCTCATTAACCCTAATTTGATTAGTATTAGGTTTCTACACATTAAAGCTCATACCCTATAGATATTTCTAGAGCTCAATTAATAGATCACTTATTTGGCCCTATTAAAATAGATAGTCCATAATATAATTGTTATTAAATATGTAAGCCCATATCAATAAATATAAAAAATCCTAACAATCTCCCACTTTGGCTACATATGTTTCTTGAAATAATTATATGATCTATAATCTTAAGTGCGCACTGAAAAGCTATCTGCCTTGAAATATCTCCTTAATTACAATCTGGTCCATCAACTATATTAGTATGGGATCAAAGCGACATTTGTTACATATATTCGTAACTAGATCTATCAATGGTCACCACACCAACATATTTAATGACATAGATCAGGTATGGATACGTAGTATGGAAATTACATGTAATGTGATCTCAAACATGTCTATTTCCAACTGGTCCTACCTTAATCTTTAGTGAGATCAAACACAAATAATATTAAGAGTTTATAACTGAACTTTATACTTTATTCTGCAAAAAATAAATATAAAATATGTCTTTAACAAAGAACATCAAAATACTAACTCTCACTAAACATATACATCATCAACTAAAATAATACTCATATGAGCAGTGTGCTCATGAAAGACCTTAGGTGGTAATCCCTTATTAAGGGGATCCGCAATCATGGAGTTTGTCTCAATATGTTCTATAGCAACCTGACAACTCTGAACTCTTTCTTTAACAACAAGAAACTTGATGTCTATGTGCTTTGATTTCATAGAGCTTCTGTTGTTGTTGGAATATAGCACAGCCGAATTATTGTCACAATATATCTTTAATAATCTTTCTATACAATCTACAACTCGCAGCCCCATGACAAAATTTCGAAGTTATATCCCATTATTAGATGTCTCATAACAAGCTATGAATTCAGCTGCCATGGTGGAAGAAGCTATGAGTGTTTGCTTAGCACTCTTCTAGGAAATAGCTCCTCCAGCTAGCAGGTAAATATAGCCCGACGTGGATCTTTTACTGTCTTGGCATCCAGCAAAATCGGAATCAGAATACCCAACGATCTCTAAATTATCTGATCTCTGATATGTGAGCATGTGATCTTTTGTTCTCTGTAAATAACGCATAACTCGTTTGGCTGCTTTCCAATGATCCATCCCTGGATTACTTAAATATCTGTCTAACATTCCCACTATGAACGCAATGTCCGGACGCGTGCATACTTGAGCATACATTAGACTTCCTATAGCTGATGCATAAGGAATCTTTTGTATCTCTTTTCGTTCCAATTCATTTTTAGGGCACTGATTAAGACTAAACTTGTCTCTTTAGCTACAGGGGTGTCTCCTGGTGCACAACTTTTCATGCCGAATCTATCAAGAACTTTTTCGATATAGCTCTTTTGTGATAATCCAAGGATACCTCGAGTTCGATCTCGATGTATCTGTATGTCTAATACAAAAGAGGCGTCCCCAAGATCTTTCATTTCAAAATTCTTTGTCAAAAATCTCTTGGTTTCGTGCAATAAGCCTATATCGTTACTAGCAAGTAGTATGTCATCGACATATAACACCATAAATATATATTTACTCCCACTGAACTTATGATATACACAATCTTCAACTTTATTTACCTCAAATTCATATGAGATAATGATTTGATGAAATTTGTGATACCATTGACAAGAAGCCTGTTTGAGACTATAGATGAATTTCTTTAATTTGCAAACAATTTTCTTTGGGTTATCGGATACAAAGTTTTCTAGTTGCATCATATATATTGTTTCGTCAATGTCACCATTGAGAAACGCAGTTTTTACATCCATCTGATGTAGCTCTAAATCAAAATGAGCCACAAATGCCATTATAATCCTGAAAGAGTTTTTCGTTGAAACCGGAGAGAAAGTCTCTTTGTAATCAATGTCTTCTTTCTGAGTGAAACCCTTAGTAACTAGACGAGCCTTATATCTTTTAACATTGCCTTTTGAATCCCTGTTGGTCTTAAATATCCATTTGAAACCAATGAGTTTCGCACCTTCAGGCAATTCAACGAGATCCCAAACGTCATTATTTTTCATGGAATTCATCTCATCATTCATAGCATCGATCCACTTTTGAGAATTAGAACTTTGTTTGGCTTGATGGAAGTTGATTGGATCATTTTTCACCACTCCTATATTAACTTCATGTTCTTGGAGAAAAACAATATAGTCATCCGAAATCGCATTCTCCTTTCTCTAGTGGATCGTCTCAATGACACATCCTCTTGAGGTTGTTGAGTTTGCACTTCGGGTATAATTTCTTCATTTTGCACAGGGAGCTCATCTACATTGTCTTGATATTCCGGATTTGTATTTTGAACAATGTCAGGAATAGAAGTCTGATCATTATTAATAGCAATAGCAGGAAGAAAAATAAATTCCTCTTCAAAGACAATGTCTTTAATCTTATCTCCCTCCACAAACTCAACTTTCTCAAAACATCTCGTATTTCCTGTCTCAAAAAATGTTCTAATAATGGGATCGTAGAACTTGAAACCCCTTAAGCGTTCAGAGTACCCAACAAAATGGCAGCTTACAGTTCTTAAGTCCAGTTTTTTTTCATTTGACCTATAAGGTCTTGCCTCAGCTGGACAACCCCAAATATATAAATGTCTTATACTAGGCTTTTTGTCCGTCCATAATTCATAAGGGGTTTTAGCTACCGCTTTGCTTGGAACCCTGTTGAGGATATATGCTGCAGTCTTTAGTGCTTCTCCCCAAAGGGATTCTGGTAAAGATGAATGATTGATTATACTTCTTACCATGTCCTTAAGCGTTCTGTTTCGTCTTTCAGCAACACCATTCATGCTAGGTTTGCCTGACATTGTGTATTGCGAGACGATACCGTATTCCTCTAGAAATTTTACAAAAGGTCCTGAACGTTGTTCACCAGATCCGTCATATCTGTCATAGTATTCACCACCATGATCAGATTTGACAGCTTTAATTTTCTTGTCAAGTTGATTTTCAACTTCAACTTTAAAGGTTTTAAAAACATCCAGGGATTGAGACTTCTCATGTATCAAATATAAGTACTCATACCTTGAATAGTCATCCATGAACGTAATAAAATATTGTTGACTATTCTAAGAAGTTGTAGGAAATAGTCCGCAAATATTGGTATGAATTAGTTCTAAGACATCAGAACACCTATTGGCACCTAATCTCCTTATGTTTGTTTGTTTCCTTTTAATACACTCAATACAGACTTCGAAATCTGTCAAATCAAGGGAATCAAGAATCCCGTCAGACACAAGCCTTTGAATTCTCTGTTTAGAGATATGACCTAAATGCTTGTGCCATAGTGTGGCGAAATCCCTGTTAGTTAATTTTCGTTTTGTACCTCGTGAATTTATATGCAAAGTTTCATTAATTGAGGCAATTGTATTCAACAAATATAGGTTATCATACAAAGATAAAAAACCAATACCAATAAGATTCGAATCTTGAAAAATACTAAATTTATTATTTCCAAATGAACAAGAATAACCAAATTTGTCTAAAATAGAAACTGAAATCAAATTCCGTCTAAAAGACGGTACTACATAAGTCTCTTCCAAATTCAAAAAATGACCACTCTTTAATAATAACCTAAAAGTTCCTATAGCCTCTACTGCAACTGTTTTATCGTCGCCTACATAGATGAATCTTTCAGCATCACTTGGCTATCGGCTCCATAGGCAACCCTGCATAGACACACTTATGTAAGTAGTAGCACCAGAATCTATCCATCAAGTGTGTTTAGCTACAAAAGTTAAATTAACTTCAAAACAAATTAAATTGAGAAGCATACCTTTCTTGACACGCCAGTTGGCGTATTTGGGACATTTTTTCTTCATATGTCCAACTTTCTTGCAAAAGTAACAGATAAACTCTTCATTCTGTTTCTTTTGCACCTTATGATGTGATGTCCCAGATGTAGCTTCCTTTCCTCTTTTCCTTTTCTTGTTCTTAGAGATAGTTGCTAAGTTAACACTTTCAATATCTTCTCGCTTCAATCTTTTTTCTTCTTGCACACAGTGAGATATGAGCTCATTAAGAGTCCATTTATCTTTTGAGTGTTGTAACTCACTTTAAACTGATTATATTGTGCAGGAAGAGAAATCAAAACTAAGTGCACCAGCAGATCCTCAGACAGCTGTAACTTTAGTGTCTTTAGTTTGGAAGCAATATGAGACATCTCCATGATGTACTCCCTTATGTTCCCTTTTCTTTTATACTTCATTGAAACAAGGTTAGCCAAAATGGTACTTGTTTCAACCTTTTCGTTTTTCGCAAAACGTTGTTTTATATCATCAAGGAACTTCTTAGCATTTTTCTCTTCGGATATAGAGCCCCTAAAAGCTTTCGGAATGGAACGTTTCATGATCATAAGACACATGCGATTAGAACGTTCTCACTTCTCCATACTCGCTTTTTCATCAGCGGTACTATTGTCATTAAGAGATGCGGGTCGTTCTTCCCAAAGCGCAAGGTCAAGATCCATGCAACCGAGAACAATCATAATGTTCTCTTTCTAATTCTTAAAATTCGTGTCATTAAGTACAGGAATAGAATTTATATTAGTAGTTATTGTTGAAGCAGAAATTGTAACTGAATCGAGAACAAAACCAAATACAAACTCACAATTAATAATCATATTATAAAATAAGAATATTCAATTAATAAATTCATACATGACATGATTAAACTAATCTCATGATGGTGGGCCTTAAAACAAGATACCTAACACAACATTGACATTTAGTCTTTGGACAGAAATATCAATTGTAAGTGGTACTCTCCGTGTAGTAATCAAATATTGACAATTAATCCCGTCAAGTAGTAAGCCTTTCTTTGGACCGACTTATTACTCACATGGAAAACCTAATAATCATCACATATTTATTATCACAATTATGCCCATTATTGGGCCAAATAATAACCTTCCTTTGGGCTGGTCATTATTCGCATAAACAATAAGCATACACATCTTAATATTCCAAAATAAATAAATTTAATTATAGAGATTACTTTAACAACATATAATTTCAATTCAATTTATTTTGAAATATCATATATAATACATATATCAACAAACTTTTCTTTCCAAACTAAAGCAAAACTTGCATCAATTTAATCATTATGCTTGCATTGTTGATTATATATATATATTTATAACAATACATTGGTCTTAATGTCATGCATATATATATTCACGCCAAAACTAGTAAACACCTATATATATATATATATATATATGTATATATATGCTTTTCATACTACTGTCACGTGTATATATATATATATATATATATATTAAAGCAAACCTGATTAAATATATTATATATGACTTTTACGCCAACAAAAAATAAACATCAAACACACGTTGACTTTTATTCCAAACAAAACAAAACAAACTCATCAAAAAGTCACCAGCCGATTAAATAAATATATATATATGAGACAAAAAGTCACCAGCTGAATCAACAAAAAATATATATATATATATATATATATATTATGTGTTATCACACCACTGTCATATATATATATATATATTTACGCCAAACACAGAAACTGGACTCACGCCGATTAAATATAAATATATATATATATATATATATATATATATATGTTCATGCTTGTCAATAATCCAAAACAAACACACAACGCAGCCTTGACTCTTACGCGCATCAACCAAGACCCAAAAAAAAAACAAAACAGCAAGTAAATATATATATATATATATATATTCATCAATTGCTTCACGCTGAAAACAATACAGCATATGTTCTTCAATTGCTTCGCGTAGTAACATGCAGTAAAACAATATAAAATATATTCTTCAAAGTTCCACGACAATCACAATAATTAAATCAATTAATATCTCAATGATTCAATATGAGTACGCTCTGATACTAATTATTGGATAAACTTTCATAGGTTAAACCTATATTAAAATCTAGAAACTCATATTAAATCAATAAGAATTATTATAGAAAACATATCTGAATCTATATTGTTAAACCTGAGTAGGATCGAGTTTTCCACAGTCAGATTTCCTTATGTTACTTTATATTTTTTTTCTTAAATGGGAGAGGAGAAAAGAGAGCAAAATACGTGAATTTGACTTGGAGACCATAACCCTAATTTATGTTCTTTATATACTAATCTAATTAGGTTCTCGTTAACCCTAATTTGATTAGTATTAGGTTTCTACACATTAAAGCTCATACCCTATAAAAATTTCTAGAGCTCAATTAATAGATTACTTATTTGACCCTATCAAAATAGATAGCCCATAATATAATTGTTATTAAATGTGTAAGCCCATATTAATAAATATAAAAAATCCTAACACATTTTGTTTATTAATACCTTGAATTTGGTTTCTTCAACTGCGTCATTTGATCTCATGTGTGTCATTCTTCCTCCTCATAAATGTTGAAGCTTCAGTGGGGTTCTTCTATTAATTCCCAAGACTCATGCTCATTATCAAACCTGAAACTTTCGGTATCGAATCTTTTCATTGATTTCTGAAATTTGTCTCTGGTATCTTAGCTAAAACTTCCACATATAGCTTTTTCATTAATTCCCTAAACTCGTCTTCAGCATAAAGCTAAAACTTTCTGTGATTTCTCCAATATATTGCGTATACACCAAACGAACCCCACATTTCTTTATTGTATAATTTAACATTATCAACAAAGAAATCTAACAACATAAATTAACCTAGAGATTTTTTATCCATATTTGATTATTCGGTGGATGGTCCCCCCAACAAATCAAAGATCAGCATGTGATCATTAGTGGCCCCTCGCTGTTTTTGTTTGATTGTGATTTTGTTTTTTCTCTTGCTGTCTCACTTTCTCTTTTCCCTGTTCTTATTCTTTCTTTCTTTCTTTCTTTCCATTTTTTTTGGCGCACCTGTTTACCTTTTTTTTTTTTTTCTATTTTTATTATTTTTTTATTTCTATTTAACTTGTTTCCTACACATACCCACTTTCTTTCTTAATTATTTCCTAAATGTACACTATTTTAACTCGTTCAAATAGTACACCTTCCATATTTTTTAGCTTGTTAAATTAGTGCACGGATCTATAATTCTTTGTAATATATATATATATATAATTTTTTACTGAAATTTTTATAATAATGTTAATGCTAATGAAACTCACATAATAAATATACTGCTTTTTAATAAATTCTTCTAATTGTTTGATACATAACAAGTCTCATTATTTATTTATTTACTTTTTTACATATAAAGTAGGAGACAAATTCTACCCTTTTTAGGATTTAGTTTCCAATTATTTAACAAATTACTATTTAGTTTAATCTATATTTTCATAATTTTGTTTTCAAAACATGCATCAGTTTTTTTTTTTTTTTTGGAACATTATATCAATCAAGACCTGGCTGAGACGTCACTCTAAAGTGCAGCTCGAAAACCTACTCTTAGAAGATAGGAGAGGTTTACCCATATAGTGGTGGGAAAGATACCCACACAAAACGGGAGAAACACACAAAACCTACTTGAACCCATGACCTTTGTAACGAAGGCAAAGGTGAGGTGGGAGCCACCACTTGGAGCAAACCATGTGTCAGTTATATGGGTTCTTTTTGTTAGACTTTTTATAAAAGATTATTGGTTAAAGTCAATATATTATGAAAAAAGAAAAAAAACATATAAAGGACAAGACAAACCAAAACAAAATAAAGAATAATTTATAAAAGATTACAACCAGGCTATGGCAAGGGAAAGACAACAAAAGGTTTAGTCAGAACCAAACTTTTATAAATCAAAATCTATAGTACATCTCATTAAAAATCTTATAGGAAAAACCTAATGGGAAAATCCAACAAGGAAAAAAGAGTGTTCACCCCCTAAAGTCAAAACTAACTAAATCAATAATGACTTTTGTCAAGAAAATCATTAGAGAGAAGGGGACTCAAAAAAGTTAGAGTTGTCTACCACCAAATGGAGCAAAGAAAAAAAGGAAAACAAGAAACTAAAACATCCGTAATAGAGTTTCCCTCATGATAATTACAAATAAGAGATACACTTATCCCAAGCAGGATGCCAATGCCAAAGAACTTTAGAAGAGCAGGCAAGAAGAAAAGAAACAACATAAGCAAAATCACTCTCCAACCAAATCTTTGTCCAATGATAAGTCCAAGCATACTGGATGACATGAATAGCAGCCGTTAACTTCGCCTCCAAAGCATAATCAATCCCTCAAAGGAATAGCAAAAACACTTTTGAAAAAATCACAAAAAATATGAAAAACTCTAGTAGAACCAGTCAAACCGAGGTCCTTAAAAGCAAAACTATCAGTATTGACCTTAAGTCAACTCGGAGTAGGAGCTCAAACAACTTACGATTATTTTGTTAGATGATTGATATGATTTTAATTTAATATTTATTTATTTAAATTTAATCTAAGCTATTATATTTTAATATTGTTTAATGTGAATACGATAAAATTAAATTACTACAATGTATTTAAGTAATTGAGATTAAAATATATTACAAAATAATTATGTTTATGCTTACTCGTCTGATGTGTTAAATATTAGTATTTTTTTAAGTCCTTTTGAATTTATATTTTTGGCTCCGTCCCTTAATACAGAAATCCTAGCTCTGCTTCTAAAAATTTTATTAATAACTAGAAAAATAGTAACACCTAGTAAGGAGGGGATGTAATGAATCTTGCTTCTCAAGACATGCATAAAACTATTATAATATAAAAGGAAAAAAAAATGCATGAGACAAAAAATACAATAGAAAAACATGAATTTGAAACAAACATAACAAGTATGAAAGACAGAAATTAGCTAAATGTAAATTTACAAGAGAAATGCTCAAGAAGACAACTCCACCAAGCCATGTCCAAGCAATTCACACTCAAATAGCCAACAGAATCAGCTACTTGCATGATGGGACTATTTCTAGTGCACTAAAATTATACAAGAACACATGCAAGTATATACGGTCTATATGTAAGATAGTGATGAATCAAGGTCATTCTCACATGGACAATTGCTAAATTAGTGTTAAGTACTAAAATTGATTGATGACAAATTTATCCAAACAATCAAAATTTGAAAATGATTTTGAATTGAAAAACTGAACTTAATCAAATAATTAAAACTTAAGATTTCAACAGCAAATTAAAAGGTACTAGAGATATAATTTCACTGAAATATTTCATCAACCTATTTTCATTTCACATAATTTATTTTTATCTTGTGCTTAATTAATCAAGTAATTCTATTATATTCGTAAGCCTCTTTTGAATGGTCAAATAAACATGTCTAGATTAAATAGCCGGCTACATTCCAATGTCGATTAAGATTTAACTACCCACACACAATTATACAAACCACATAGGTATATTCCTATCCTACATGATCTATGCCATTCTATTGACTTCTAAATCATAAAACCTTTTCCAAGTGTATTACAACTACAAGATCTAATCAATTAATGGGCCCTAATTAATCAATAGCATTAAGCACCAATAGAACAAAATACAATGATAAAAATCAATCCATTCAAATCAATAAACCAATCAAATAGGCTGAATTCATGTTTAGGCTACATTGTAGCCCTAGATAAAATATTTAAGTTCATCATCTCTTCACAAATAAACGCAATCAAGTTATAAGCATTTAACATCAATTTAAAAATGAAAAGAAAAGAAATTGTCACAAAGATCTTGAAAACCACAATGAAATATCTCCCTTGTTGCTCTTGAATGGCTCCACAATTGATGCTTGATTGATTAACCTTGAAAATCTATGATGAAACTTAAGAAAAATGGAAGAAAAATGTGTATGTTAAAGTCTTTAGCTGCTAAATGATCTATGCACATTTTTGAATGTGATGTATTTATAGGCACCACATATTAGAGTTGAGAATTTCATTCATTCACATCTCACACCTTTGTCATGACCTACAATTGTGACTCGTGTCTCACAATCATATATCGCTCCCTTCTGCCTTCTTATGGTGAGTTGCAATCGCCACCTTCAACCCTACCTCATCTCACGACACTCGATCACAATGCTCTTTGCCTTAAAATGGTTACTTGCTAATGCGACCAACTACCTTGTCCACCCTTGCGATTGATCATGCGATGATATTTTTTGCTTGAGAATGGCGATATAAGATTGCCACTTGCAACCCAATTCAAGGTCACGATACCATCTCATGATAAGGACTTATTTACCTTCAAAAATGCCTTGAATTCCATCAATTGCTCAACTTCCATCAAACCCTAGCTCATCTACAAAAACACTTGAAAACCATGCAAAACACCATAATCCACTCAAGTTTTCATCACAAAAGCTCAGAGTATAAGTAGAAAATCATACTCTATTTTAGCGTAATCATTACACACACACAAAGTCTCAACCATTTGAAATTTAAAAATACCTAAAAAAAAAAATTGGTTTATAAAAAATATGTTCATCCTCAATCAATCATGAACTAGATCAGCATCATCATTAACAACCTCAACCTAGAAAAACATATCAACAAAGTTCACCAATATCAACTCAACTATATCAAGGATTTAGCATCAATTTATCAACAACTTCATCCTATTTCATCATCATCATCATCAACAACCTCAATCATTATCAACATCAACCTTAGAAAACAAAACATACAAAAAAATATCACAAAAATTAGATGAAATGGAGTAGCAAAGATGCGCTATTATTGAAGTAGCATCTAGCTTCATTAGTGATGAAGTGTCGATGGAGCACTCCATCATTGGTCTTCATCAGCGATGGAGCTAACTCTATGACTGATAAAGCCTAATGCATCATCAAGCTCTATCAATGATAGAGCTAGATGCTTCATCAATGATGGAGTGCTCCATCATCAATCCATTGATTTCTTAATCTGAGGTGGATTTTCTAGATCTAAATCTGGAAATCAAATCTCTATTTTTATTTATCTTTTTTTTAAGGAACTAAGGAAAAAGACAATCCATTTCTATCGCCCATTCCTAGATAGACGATGGAGATTGATTTATTTGCCTTTTTCGAATTTTATTGTTAATTTTTTGAAAAATTAATGTAAACAATTTGGGTTGAAGATTTTTCTTTTAATAAATTCATTTTCTATTATATGTATTTTGTTCATTTAATTTTTCAGATTTTTTAATTTTCTCTAATATTTTTTTTACTCATCTAATAGTCATATATATTTCTCGATTTTTTTGGTGATGACACACGGCATATATATGTCTAAAATAGAAAATACCCTTATCATTGACTAATAGTTGACTAGTTTTAGAGACTAATGTGATAAGTTTCTTGACAATTTGGACATGATGAGATTATAAGTCAATTTATGTTTAAAATCAAAGTTTATCAAAAAATTAGGAGTAAAATTGAAATTCGCCCAAAAATTACAATAAACTCTACAAAGATGCATTTTAGATTTCATTTAAATTTTAATGATGTGGTTGTTACCTTCTACCTCAACTAAAGTATCGAAGGAGTGATTTTTGTTGCGAATATTATAAGTTTTAACACACAGATATGCAAAACAAAGAGTAGAATTATAAGAACAACAAAACTTACATGGTTTGCCTAATGTGCCTACATTCACAGGCAAATTCTGAAAATATAACTTCTACTGTAATCAAAATATTAATGCCATTAGGACATGAGATTAGAAAAAAAAAATGAGAAAAATTCAAAATTACCTAAATCATTAAAAAAAAAAAAAATCGTTTTTGGCCTGTTCTAAGAAAAAAATTGTTTTTAGTTCCTCAAACAAATTAATTGTATTTAATACCCTTTATTGACCAAAATACTTTTGCGCGTGACAAGAGAACCTCTCGTCACGTTTGAATGTGATAGAAGAGTCTCCTATCACGCCCAAGGCAAGCATGACGGGAAAGACTCCCATCATATTTGAGAGTAATGGGAGAGTCTTCCGCATATTTAGGTGTGATGAGAGGCTCACTTATCATGCTTAGGCTTGATGGAAGATCCTCCTGTCATGCTTAGACGTGATGGGAGGTGTCCCGTCATGCTTGTGTGTGATAAAAGGCAAGTATGATAGGATAGCCTCCCATCATGCTCCTCCTGTCACAATGTTTTTAAAATTTTACTAAGAGGGGCACTTTTAGGAATCATGGGATATTAGGTATAATTTATTTGTTTAGGGGGTAAAAACAAAATTTATTTTGTATTGGGCATGACGGAAGGCAAGCATGATAGGACAACCTCTCGTCATACTCCTCCTGTTATAGTACTTTTAAAATTTTACTAAGAGGAGCATTTTGGGAATCATAGAGTATTGGGTATAATTAAAAAGAAATTTTATTTTTGTGAGGGAAAAAACAATTTTTGGTTTTGAAATAGAGGTAGATTTTGAAATTTCCACAATATATATATATATACATACGTACAATCATACATACATACATATAGATATATATATATATATATAAAACAAAACTGCTTTTTACCAGAAAAAACTTCAATAAAGCTTACCGATTTCTCGGACCTTCATCACACCTGCCGCAATATTCACCAACCCACCCAAAACCCACTCACTTATAATCACGAAAGCCATCTAAATTTCAATCTATGGCCGCACACACTAGCTTGCCGCATTCAAATTTCACCTTTGGCTACTCTTCCAGCTCAAGTCTCACTGCTTAAAGACAACACCCTAGCCAAGTCCACATGCAAGCTTAATTAAGTTAACAATCTATTTTAGTTCAAAATATATTTTTAAAAGAATTTTAGTTGTTACTTTGGTTTTGCTTGAAAGTAGACAGCAATGACATACCCTGATTCAAGAATTTTAGTTGGTACTTAATTGAATTTTTAAACCCAAAAAAATAAATAAATAAATAAACCAAACAAAATGAGATCTATAAGATTTTATTCATAGGTCAAAGATCCCAATATCACTAAAAGCATTTTATGGATTACGTACCTTGAATTTGTTTCTTCCTCGAAGGAGACTTAGATTAATCTTTGTTCTCTTTACTTTTCTCCTCATCATTATCAATAGGCCCCACAGATAAAACTAAAAATAACATATTTAAATGAAATCAAAATAAAAATATTTTGAGTTAGAGATTAGAAGAATACATATATATATATATGATTTCCATACTTTTTTACCTCATAATCCTACTATGCATTCACTCCAATTTACATAGATGAAATTAATTTATACCAATGTATGTTGATATTTTCCTACCAAAAAAACATTTGAAATTTCATATCTTATTAGACCTATAGCTATGTATGTAAATCTGTGTACGGTAAAATATTCGAAATTTCACATCTATTAGAACTATGGCTATATTATGTATGCATATGTTCTGAAAAAAGGGTCAAAATTTCATATCTAAGAATTATATTTATATATGTGTGTGTGCATAGGAAAAAAGGGTTGAAATTTCTTATCTAATTTGAACTATATCTATATATGTATGTATACGTATATGAAAAATCTTTTGAAATTTCATACTTAATTAGAACTGTAGGTGTTTTATGCGTTTGTGTGTGCACACGCACGCACTCTTTGTTGTGCGTGCATGCATGCATCTATGTGCCTACACTTGCGTCGTAGCTAGAATTATAGGTATATATGTATGTGCAAACGAAAAAAATTCGAAATCCCATATCAAATTAGAACAATAGCTATACTTGCGTGTGTGTACGTACGGAAAAACATTAGAAATTTCATATGTAATTTGAACTATAGCTACATATGCATAACACACATGTTACATATGCAATCATACTTATATATATGTGTGTATTTGTGTGTGTAGTACACCGGCAGTCATTTTTGTATATATATACATATATGTATGTACATATGTAATCAATATGTGTGTAAGATATGCACCAAGGTCAGTACATATGGAATCATATAAGTTATAGTTCTCAACCTTAAAAACACAAACATAAGTAATTCAAATAACTTTAAAATTTAACAAAAAGTAAAATATAAATAACATAAAATTGTCATTAAGGAGGGATTAAATGAAATTCGTTTTTGGTTAGTGCTTTTGGTGAAGAGAGAGACACAACAGTGAGAGGGTTTGAAACATTAACAAAATTTCAGGATTTTTGACCTAATAGTTTGTATGCCCCCAAATTTTTTAGGTCAAGGGAGCCATGGATTGCTAAAAAACGAAGCTAGGAATAAGGAATATTTCTAGTTCATACTTTATAGCTAGTTGATCTCCAATTACAATCATTGGAATATGTAGAACAAGGAACAAGTAGAAAAATATCTTTAGAAACAATTGTTGAAACAGTAATGTGCAGTTACTAAAGTTAAAATTTTATAGGAAATATGATGACAAAGGGAGAACATATCATAGTTTACAACATATACTCGACCCAATCAGTAAAGACTCAAATCAAATTGAGTTCTATATTATCTTGTTCTATATCTAAACTATCATTATTTTCTTTGAGGAGGTTATCTTCTTTTTAAGATAATTCTCCCTAGTTGAAGAAAAAAAAAAATCCACATCATATTTCTGTTAAATTTTGATGTTCTTACAAGAATTAATCAACTATCAAAATAGACTTTTATTCTAGAAACATGAGATTTGTATTAAAATCTGATGTGTTATAAAATAATATTTACTTAAGCTAAGACAGTTTATCAGATATTGCAATCTTTAATTAAACTCAAAAACTTACTGTCTCCTGCCTGTGGATCAATTTCCCATTTCAGTTCAAGATCCTCACAAATAACCTTCACTTGACATCCATTCTCAAAAATAATCTTCCATCGATCACCACGTATTTCACTAATGCCAACTTCATCATCATTACAGTATCAAAAACGGGGAAATGACAATCAATATAGGGCTTCAATGACAGCATGTAAAATGAAATCTATAAGAGAGTCCAATTAATCAGAGGCTCCCATTTATTTACCTTGATTAGTTTCGTCTTTATCCTCATAATTGTCTAAACATACCCTGGGCACGAACAACAGCTTGAAATACGGTTCAGCACAATCCTGAAAGAGGATCTTTAAATGATAACGTCCAAAAAATTAATATTAGTCTCTAACTATCTTCAACATAATAAGGACATAACTAGAAAATTAAAATAAATAATAAACCAATTTAAGGATATACATGCTCTTTCAATTCAAAAATTTTTAATTATACAAGCATGAAAAAAAAATAAAATCAAAATAACGTATTTATCAATTGGTAATCTATATGAGAGAAAGTGAATTTAATTTTTGATTTATGATTATGATGTTTGCTAAACATCATTAGCAATTAAATTATATAAATCCCCCCTATAAATCAGAAATTAAATTCTTGTTAAAAATGAAAATTAAAAATATAATATAAATATCTCTTCGGTCAAATTTCTTTCATTGCACTATTGCTTCCAAAAATAGTTGAATCATGCAAATAAATTAAAAAATAGAGATAAATACATTTAAATCATTATTTTCCATTAATTATTGGATATAACAAAAAATTTAAAATTATAGGATTTTTTCAAAAATAAAATTTTAGAATTCGTTAATTAGTTTTTTTAAGTCAAATTATAGAAATTATACATAAAATGTTCAAAAGAACACTAATATTTGAATACATATTAGCTTATATTGGAGAGATTTATTTGGTATTATATATATGTGTGTGTGTTTTGTCTATATATATATATATATATATATTACAATAATTCTAACAAATAAAAGATAAATGTTTATATGAATTAATATAAAGAAAATAATTGCAATTAAATATAATTAAAGATAAGGATTAAAAAAAAGTGAGAGTTTAAAAAGTAATAAATTTAGATTTTTTTTTTACTTTAAAGCTGAAGATATATATTTTTCATAAAAAAAAGAAAGTAAATAAAAATTCCCTCCTGGCCATGCACGGGGTAAAATTAAGGGCTTCAATTTATTTACCTCATTTGCCTCCTCGGATCCCATCTTCCTCCTCCATATATGGACGGATTCCACATGCTTTATCGTGTTACATCCTACACAATTACCACAAATATCCTTAAGGGGAACAAATCAATGAAATGATCACATCTACATGAGACTTTAAAAAATTGAAGGCTCCAATTTATTTACCTTCATGTCTCTGGGCATACATTAAGCGGACTCCACACTGCTCCACCTTGTTACGTAATTTTGAATGTTTACTAAAATCATTCAATTCCATCACTTCAATTTGGAAAGATACCTCGTCACTACAGGATAATGATTCGCCAATTTGGTGGGGAAACAACCGGGAATCAAACCCAATGATCACATATTTTGATTTATATGGGCAATCAGTATAAGCCATATCAGTAACAACTTCGCTAACAACATGTCTCTGTCCATCTTTAAATGTCGAATATTTACAGGATGTCGACATATTATACTCGGAGCCATGTTTTGGAAATGCCGCAACAGCACACAGTGTAAAACCCACAAAGTCATTCAACCAATCTGGTGGCAACTTCAGTGTAATAAAAGACTCTGAACTTTGATTATCGAACCATTCCGGAATTTCACTTGCCGGATAACATATATTAGTAGTTGTTGGTGCATCTTCAAATTCCTACACCATTTTAGTAATTATTATATAACATGTATAAATTTATCATCATACTGTTTTTGAGGAAAAGGAAAATTTAATATCGTTGTGAAGAGAGCATCAAAACAAACCTTATCACGATACTCCTTCGACATAGTTGCCAAATCTTGTATCTGTGGTAGAATTTCCGGTAGAGCATCTGTGACAATATCTTTAGGGATATTTTGACCCAATTTGAAATAGTTGGTGAAGCAACAATACCTACGACCAATTATAATTGCTACTTTTTGCAATATTTCGGGTAAGGCATTTGCTTCCATTATAGATATAACTTCTACAGGGCGCATAGACAAAGGCCTCTTGGAAAAACTGATATCTAGGGAATCTAGATTAGACAGATATATGATGCTTGCTGGTATGCTTTCCAAATTGTTTTTGCGTAAATTTAAAATCTTTAATGAGGATAAACTACCAACAATGTCAGGTATCTTTGTGACACTACAATCAGCTAGATCTAGTTTCACCAAATTATTCAAGCCTGTTAAAGGAGGCAATAATAACAAACCCTTGCATCCCCTAAAAGCTAATGTATAAAGATTGTTCAAATGAATGATAGATGATGGTACTTCTTTTATGCCAGAGCTTTCAACCCAGAGATGTCTCAAAGATTTTAGAGTTCCTATATCGTTAGGCAACTTATCAAGTCTTTCGCAATAAGAAATATACAGAATCTCAAGAGATTTCCACTTGCAAATGTTGTTTGGCAGACCTTTAAGCTTTCTACAACTATTAAGATTCAGGACAACTAATTTGCTTAAATTCTCGATGGAAGAGGGAAGTTCTTCTATAGCTATTCCAACCAAATGTAACTCCACTATATTACACGGCATCTCAGGCAACACTTTGCGATCAAAGCAATGAGAGAGAATAAGTTTTCTAAGAGATGTCAAACCAACAAGATTTGGAAGACTCTTAAGTCCAAAGCAAAAGGTTAGGTCCAGGAAATTGAGCTTCCTAAGATTTTGAATAGATGATGGAATTTCACACAGAGTTGTACAATTTTTTAAAACCAAGCTCTCTAGATTTCGAGAACTTGAGAAGCCTGCGCAACTTGTTAGGTTTGAACAGAAACTGAGGTCAACTTCTTTCAGCTTACCAAGATGTGGTAACTACCAAAAAAAAAAAAAAAGGCATATTACTACTTCAATTAGGTATTTACATATAGCTCACATCAATATTGCAACATCAATGAAGAAAAATACCTGAACATCATTCCATAATTGCTAGAGTGTGCCTTGGTGCATCTGAAGTGTGACAAGGTTCTTCAACTGAAACCTTGATGGTAGTGACTTGAGTGGGTATTCAAACCAACTAAGATACTTTAACGCAATAAAATTGGAGTCAAGGGTTTCAAAACCATGCACCTTGTTGCCATTCTCTCCATAGCCATAACTCGAGTTATAGAATTTCAAGAATCTTAATTTATGCATATTTGCAAATGCATAATGATTTAAGTATATATCTTCTATATTGGACATATCTAAAGAGATGCCCTCGATTCTTCCTGTACCCTAATACACATCAAAAAATAAAAATTTTAGATAAGTTAGCAACGCTTATACAATAACTTACAATATATTGTTGTTTAAAGGTCAAAATAATAATTTTTTTTTTCTTTTTAAAGTAAATCATGCACGTCTAACTTGGGTGTTTTCACATTAACTAATATATAAGGATAAATGGAATAATACTCTCAATGCAATAAACATTTAATTGAACCTCACCGTGTTTGTTTTCAAAACTTGATCAATATCCTCATAATACCATAATTGACTACGTTTTCCAGGATCTTCGGTAGATTCTTGCCGCACAATTTCTCTACTCATTACTAGCAACAAATCATGCATTTTTATCACATTGTTTGATTGAATAATCAAATGCTTGTCAATGAGGATACTTATTCCCACATCCGCAGAACAGCCACAAGCCTCTAGGAATACTTTTACAACACCAACTTCACTACCTACAAAAAAACATGCAATGTCCAGAAAAATCTTCTGCACCTCATCATCATCAAGGCCATCATAACTTATTTTCAATACCCCATGAAATTTTTTGTTAGGAATTTTTTCTAGTTTACTAATTGCACTTTCCCAAACTTCTTTTCTCTTGTCACAGAGAAAGGCTCCCAAAACCTTAATAGCTAATGGTAGACCTCCAGTATAAAGTAATACCCTTTTTGATAGCTTAATATAGTTTGCTATGGGATGGTTTTTTTTTTTAAGCCATAACGACAAAAAAGCTCAAGAGCATCATTGGGATTTAATTCCTTGACCTCATATATGCAATTCACTCCACAGTTATTAAGCACTTGCTTATCTCTCATAGTTACAATGATTCGACTTTGTGAATTAAGATAATCAGGACTTCCAATCAAATCTTCTATTTGTTCAAAATCAGTCACATCATCAAAAACAATTAAGAGCTTTCTACGGCTAAGTCTACGTTCTCCACTAGAAGTGCCTATATCTACCTTTTTTTTCCCTTAGCACTGCTGAATGAAGTTTTTCTCTCAAGCCAATTAATCCACTGCTTTGTTCAGATTCTTCCCTAACTTTACGAGCGAAGTAAGAACCATCAAAATGACAATGGATTTTGTTGAATACAGCTTCAGCAAGAGTTGTTTTGCCTATTCCTCCAGTGCCCCAAATTCCTACATGAAAAACTTCCTTTGTCGCCAATAATGATACAATATGTTCAATCTTTGAATTTATCCCGACTAAATTCTTGTCATCACTTGATGACATATCAGTCAACCACTCCAAAATATGTTTGACAATATTCTTTATGAGTTCAGACTCCGGCCTATAGAACACATAAAACAAACAACAGTAATTGGCAGATTAGATGCATGAAATTGGAGTTGATCCTTCAAAATTATTTTCCACGCAATAAGAGTAAAAGTACTACAGACATGACAGAGTAGAAATTAAATACTATGAGAGTTATTATTCACTGCATAATACTGCTATAAGAAAAATTGGAGATTTACTTATTGATACTTGAATGCCACCCAGACAGATTAGCTGCTTCCTCGAGAGCATTCTTCCAGATCTGCACTTTCTCTAAATTCTGACTAAAACGTTCTTCATGAATTGTGAATGCATCCCCATAAGTTCCAGTCTGTTTCCTGACCTCAGACGGACATACATTATAAAAAACAGGTATTACAATTTGCCCATCCCTTTTCTTGCATTCCAGGATCTTCGCAAGTTCTTCAAGACACCATCTGGAATCTGCATAGTGTTCGGAGAAAATGATAATGGAAATCTGAGAGTCTTCAATTGCTTTGAGAAGAGATGGAGAAATTTCATCCCCTCTATTAAGCTCGTCATCGATGAAAGTTATAATGTCTTTGTCACGTAAAGCTTTGTGAAGATGGCTGGTGAAATTGTAGTGTGTATCCTCGCCCCTAAAACTTAGAAAGACATCATACTTGAATTGAGGAGTACTAGAAAACGACGAAGCAGTCTTGCTCAAGGCCATTGATGATGACAAAATGTCCAGAGAGAAATATTTTTTTCTTTTTTTTTGAACTGTTCAGTGAGGGAATGAACAGAAATAATAAACTTCTATTACAGCCACAGCCTGTCTATTCAAATCTATAGTTCTTCTCTATAACCTCTTTTCACCTTATTTTAATGGCAATAGAGGCATTTCACTTTTTGATCAACAATGCAGTAAGGGTGTGTTTACTTCATGGATTGGGGAATGAGAATCAGGAATGAGATTGATTGATAGTGTTTACTTATTTAAAATTCATTCCGTAATGGAAATGAAAGTGTTGGCCCCACATCAATTTGGGGTTGAGGAATGGGAATCTCATTCCCCCCAACCCACTTGGGAATCCCATTCTCATTCCCTTTGTCAAGCTAAAATGTCCCTTATACCCTTCTTTAAAAAATGTGTTATAAGTTTATTCCCTTTGTTTTATATTTATAAATATAAATATTTACATATGCTATAAGTTTTCATAAAAAAATGTGTTAGTGCAAAATGTCATATTTTATAAGAAATAATTTACAGTTAGCACTAAAATTTTGAGTTCAATTGAAGAATATTACAATAACACGGTTAAGAAAGTTTAGGTAATATTTTATATATAATTAAAAAAAAATGATTTGATATACCATATAAATACATAATATCTTCTTCTAAAAATAAAATAATAAATACACAAAATGCTTATAATGATATTGTCAAATTGTTAAGAATTTTTTTTTTTTTAGCTTATTATGACCAATTACAAGATAAAAAGATAACACTAACATTTTAAACAAAATTTTGCATATTGTAATTAATCCATAATTTTAATTAAGGGTATTTTTGTAACTTATAATTAATTCATTCCAATTCCAAAGTAAAGTAAACAGCTTAATGGGAATATTGCTGATTCCGATTTCGATTGTTACAGTTGAAGTAAACAATATATTCTGATTCCGATACTTCATTCCGATTCCAGATCATTTCGATTCCCATTCCGATTCCTCAAAGTGAAATAAATGCACCATAAGAGTATTTTCCTTTTTTCAGGATTTTTCGCTTTTGATAAACAATGCAGTAAAAGTATTTTCCTTTTTTCAGGATTTTTTACTAAATCACATCGCTTTTGATAGATCTCGCTTTTGTACTAATTTTTAGCCTTTTTTAACTAATATTTTTAAAAATTAAGTTGACTGATATTAATATCTATTCTAGAGAGTTTGTTTCTTTTTTAAAATATTTAAGGCTAACTCCAATGTGCATCAAATTAGTGTAAAAACATCAATTTGGTACAATTTTGATCTCCAACAGAGATAACAAATACCAAATTTCAAGGCAAATTTTTGGTGTTGATGAACGGTGTAACACCAAATTTGGTGTTGCACTGTTTATCAAAACCAAAAATTTTTTTAACAATAAATCAATTTATTTAAAAATATATAATAAATTATTATAAAAAAAATAAATTATTTGAAATATTTTATTGAGATCTTTAAAATAAGTATAACATAGAATATGTTTTAATATATTTTTAAATTTTTAATAATATTAATTAAAAGATTATGTATATAATATTCTTTGAAGATGTTATTTACATCAATTTGATGTCAAATATATTGGAGTATAAAAGAATTTAATATAAAAAAATTTGATATTAACATCAAAATGATGTAAAATTTGATATTATACCGTAGAGACGGTCTAAGATGAATTTTACTTTTATATTTTGCCTGTTTTTGTGGACTGCTTTTGTGCATATGCTAACCCACCATAGAGGTGTGCCACGTGAACCACAGGGGTGTGCCACGTGAACCTGTTGAAATTTTTTAAAAAATTGGAAAGGAGTGTCAGGCCTCTTCAAAGAATACATCATAAATTCATAATGGTGTTGAAGCCTAAAATGATATATTTTTAAGTTCTATTATATACATTAAATTATCATTTTAATATAATTTTTTAGTATTAACAAACATTATAATATTAAATTTAGTATTAATTTATAAATTAATTTAATTAAAAATATATCTTAAATTATTATAAAAAATATATTATTTAAAATATTTATTGAGATCTTTAAAATAAATATAATATTAAATATATTTTAATATATTTTTAAATTTTAATATATGATTAAAAAATTATATATAAAATATTTTTTAAAAATATTATTTATATTAATTTGATGTAAAATATATTAAAATATAAAAAAATTTGAAGTAAAAAAATTTGATATAGATATAAAAATAACGTGAAATTTGGTGTTCATACGTTCAGAAATGGCCTTAGCACTGCAAAAGCTAACAACAATTCAGCTGCCTTTGTGGGCCGTACTACAATCCTGCAGTGGAAGATTGATGCAACACGTTTGTCAGTCAGCTGACTGCAGAACGCGTGTTATTGGTGGGAGATTTACGCGTGGGTCAGGGTGGATTTGCTATCTTGCGCCATCGGGGTACTGACCCCTCCATTTCTTTTTTTATTTTTATTTTGGGTTTTGTTGAAAACTAACCTTATTTAGATGACCCTAGTGAGAAATAACCCTCAGTTGGTAAGGCTGTGCAGAAGGCTATACATTTGGACAAAAATACCCCTGGTTAGTCAAGAAATTACAAAAGCGTCATTCCTTGTTTCCCTACCAAAAACCGAGTGGTTTAGTGTGATCCCAACCCTTTTCTATAAGCCTGAAGGAAAACAAACAGCCATCTGCCTGAAGGAAAACAAACAGCCATCTACCGAAGTCATAACCGTCTTCCATGCCCGTCGGCCGTCGACCCATCAGCGTCGCACCTAACCTGCACGGACAGTCGTCAACATCGCAGTGACCAGCCTTTTTGTTCGACCGTCGCTACTCGTCACCTACACACCTCCACCCACCGCCGTGTTTTAAACCTCGACCGACCACCGTGCGAATGCGAAAATGGGAGAAGGGAAACCCGACCCAGGGATCCCAACCTTGTTCACTGTCGTGATTTAGTGGGTAAGAAACCCTAAGCTACTGATCGAGGATTCAGAAGAAAAGGCTCGCCACCCACCGCGGAAGCTGCTCTGAGTGACGACATATTGGTTTCCTCCACCCGCCCATTGTGGTTCTCTCTGTCTGTAAGGTTAGTCTCTGTTTTGTATTTTGAGTGGTTTGGGTTCAAATCGAGTGGTTGATGTGGAAAATCTCAGTCTGATCTGGCATTGTTTAACTGGGTTAGTTTCATCTGTTTGCAATGTAAGATGCACTTTTTAGATGCGGATTCTGGTTTTCTTCTAAAGATTCATGCCTGATCTGCTTATATATTTAGTTGAAGCTTTCTTTTAAAATGTATCTCTGTTTGTTTCCAGAGAAAGGTTTTTTGGGGGGTTTTGGATATTGCAGGTTGTGAGGAAATGGGAAAGATGATGCTTTGCTTGGATGCTGAGAAAAGGGAGGAAAATGAGAGACAATGTGAAATTTTGAGTCGTTTTATCTATTGTTGTACAACTCAGTTGAGTGGAGCAGTTGGTTCTTCACACGGTTTCAAGTGAAGTGCTCTTTGGGCGTGATATTGTAACAAATATGTGATTTTAAGGTCATCGATTATTTTCTTTTAACATGAATATTCATGGGTATGAATGGCAATTCAAACATATATTTAGAGGTAAACATTTCTTGGAATTGCAAATTGTTTTGTCATTTTGTTATGTTAGTTATTCAGTTAGCGATTGTTAATCTCTTGTTTTGAGTTATTTATCACCTATTTTGGTTGTCCAAATTTATGTAATTAGGCCAACCACGGAGGCATTTGCTGGCAATTGGGTGGAGTACATTTGTTACTTCTAAAAGATTGGTTGCAAGAGATGCTTTTGTGTTTTTGAGGTAGTTGAATCGAAATTATTAGACTTGTAATAATGCTCAGATTGAGGTACAATGTTATGGTAGCTGAGCTTTATTGACGATGATATGTTCTCTAGGGGTGAGAATGGTGAATTAAGAGTTGGGGTTCGGCGACTTGCTCGTCAGCAGAGCCCGATGCCTTCATCTGTGATATCCAGCCAGAGCATGCATTTAGGAGTCCTTGCGACTGCTTCCCATGCTGTTATGACAATCTTTCTTTTTCTCTTTAATTTTAGATTGTTAGTTTATGATCTTTCTTATCTTGTAGGATACCAAAGTTGCTAGTGGACTGGCACTATCAATTCTAGAGGAGTTGGAATTGTTTTATATGATATTGTGGGGCATATCAGGCAATAGGGATAAAATTGTGCATCAAAAACGTTTTAGAAAACCTGGGGAGATTATAGATTGGGTCACAGGGCTGTTGGAAGAGTTCAAAATGTTTGCAGGTCACCAGGCTCATGGAGGAGCAGTAGCAAAAACAGAAGTGAGTTGCTCAAATCAGTTAGTTCAGGGAGGAGGTTTCAGAATGAACACAGACGCGGCAGTCAAAACGGGCTATGCATATATTGGTTTGAGCAGTCTTTACAGATCAAGCTAGAGCAGTGATTGCAACAGCTTCTAAGCCTTTTTGGCTCATCCGCAGTTGTAGTAAATGGAGGTAAAGCCAATCGATTCTTCTTGTCGAATGAGTTCAAGTTGGTGATAAGCTCATGGCCTTCTTCATCAATTCAGTTGATGGGCAATGACAGTATCATGCAGAAACAAGGGGAGCAAAACAGATGCCTACATAGGCTGATATCCCCCACCCTCAGCCATTCTGCAGGGCTGGAGGCTTTGGTGCCCAAAGTAGTAAAAGAGAAGACAAAGGTGAGTTTGTTTGGAGGAAGAACAGATGATCATCATCATCATTATCAGGATGGAATGTTATTGTCACAACTGGTGGCTGCGATAATTCACAGGGACATCATAGAGGAAGAAGTTATTGATAGTGTTGTTTTGCTTATCTTTGCAGCTCACGATACAACTTCTTTTGCTATTGCCATGACATTCAAATTGTTGGCTCAGTACCCGAATTGCTACTCTCTCCTCCTTCAAGGTACATAATACTATCAAACAAAATTAATAAAAAGTTGACATGAAGGGATAAAAAGTTGCCATGACATTCAACATTTATTTTGGTGTTTTGTTGGTTGAAGGATAAAATTCAGTGAATAATGAGTTAGGTTTGGTATGATTAATATTGAGTGCTGTTTTGATTTTTTTCCAGTTTCTTTTTAGTTCCGCTGAAAGAGTTTAGGTATTATTTATGTTTTATGTTCTTTTTCGTCTATCCAGCTGTATGCTGTGAAATTATATGAGCATGACTTGAATTATATGAGAAAATTCAATGAATAATGACTTAGTTTGGTATGTTAAAATTATAGACCCTCTCTCAATCTAGCTTTTGAGATTTTTTCTTCTTCCTTCATTGACTTGTTGATTCTCTCTTGATGAGATAAGCATGACATTACCACCCTTACACCGAAAATTAAGTTTTTCATGACCAAAACAAAGTTTCGAATTATACTTTTAATATATATTGTCGCAAGTGCTCTTAATCTATCTTACATTAAATTGCTTTTATTTGAAATAAAATACACCTTATAAAGAAACTTTAAGTGTCTAAATGAACCATCATATTCATATAGATGATATGCATTAACATACTTTTTAATTTTTCAACCAATAAAAAGAATGGACAGTGGGAACCACTAAGGGGGGCTGCATTTTGCAAAGGTTGCACAACACAGAATCAAACGTATGCAGTGACTTTAAATGGGGTTTATTTGTTGTGTTAATTAGTAGATCACACATTTATCAAATATTATATTAATTTAGTGAATGGAAAAGCTAGCTATTAGGTTTATAAATGATATTTAGTGGAAAGATGGTATACTTTTGATATTGAACAGAAGCCATGGTTGAGAAGTATCTATCTTCTTTCAGGTATACAATCATGTCATGTCTAGTCTAGCTTCTGTCTAAGAATTTCAGAGTGTAAGAGAATATAAAATGAACAAATTATGATTAACTTATGCGGTCTTTCAACTTTTGCTTGCAGGAAGCTAGCCAAATGAACAAGAGATTGGAAAAGTAATTACTATGTTTACAGATGATCAGTTTTTGGGAGGGCAACTGCTTGCTTCTGCATATTTTGTTTGGGCAGCTTTTTGTTCATTTTTGAAGGGTTACTTCTTGCCCACTTACAGCAATCATGTTATCTGATGATGAAATAGACATCTAGAGTTACTAGATATTACATGCACATGGTATATGTTTATTGAAAATCTGCTTTTTTTAATTCATGATGTTCTATAGTCAATGTGTTACTACCAACATGTCACTCAATTTTTAATATATATATATATATTTTTTAATTTAGTATAATAGAATAAGTCTTGATTATTATTATTATTTTGTTTTGGTGTTGTTTTTGTTACTACTTGGGTGCTCCCAACCGGAAGGGTTTTTATATTCATTATGCAAGAATTATTGAAAGTACAAAAAAGAGTACTAAATTCCAAACCTAGATACACAATTTCCAACTTTCGAGTTAGGAATCCCAACCCAGAGGTTGGAAACCTTTCCAAACTCAAGATACGATTCCCAACCCCTAGGTTGGGATTCCCAACTTTCGAGTTGGGAATGAAACTGCCAGCATTCCCACCCAACCTTATGGTTGAGATTTCCAACCAGAGGGTTGGGATTCCCAACCTAAAGGTTGGGAATCTCAACAAAAAGGTTAGGTAGGTTCTTAACCCCTAGGTTGGGATTTCAAACCCTGAGGGTGGGAATCCCAACCTACCCGAAGTCCAGATTTTTTCAGACCTCCAACTGTATCTTGGGTGGAATTCCCAACCTTCAAGTTGGGAAACCCAACCTCAAGGTTGGGACCCAATCTTTCCCAACCTTTAAGTTGGGATTCCCAACTTACGGATTGGGAATCCCACCCTAGACATCGTTGGAAGTCGAAAAACATCCCAACCTCAGGGTTGGGAATCATAACATGCAGATAGGGATTTGCAGCCTAAGGTTCGTTTGATCACAACCTGAAGGTAGGGATCACAACCTGAAGGTTGGGATAGAAAACCTTGAGGTAGGGATCCCAACTCTGTGGTTGGGATCAAACCTGGTGATAGATGCCAAATAAACTAATGATCCCAATCTTGAAGTTGGGATCCCTAGCTACAGGTTGGGATCAAAACCTATAGGCAGGGATCCCAACCTTTACGTTGGTATCAAATTGGAGTTATTGATCCCAACCTTAAAGTTGAGATCCCAACCCTGAGGTTAGGATCAAATCCTGGAGGTAGGGATCCCAACTGACAAGTTAGTATCAGACCCATATGAGTCCCAACATGAAATGTTATCCCAACCTTAAAGTGGGGATCTCAACCTGAATGGTTGGGATGAATACCTGGAGGTAGGGATCCCAACCTCTAGGTGTTGATCCCTCATCCAGGATTTGAAACCATTAAGGGATGATTCGTACCTCCAAGTAGGGAAACCTACCTCTAGGTTTTGATCAAAGCGGGTTGGTAAGGATCCCAACATCCAGGTTGGGATCAAACCTAAGCTTTCTGGATGCCAGCACAAGAGATGCTCCCAACGTTAAAGGATAGATCCCTACCTCCAGGCTGGGATCAAAATCAACCAGTAGGGTCCCAACCTGTAGGTTGGGATCCAGCCTGGAGGTTGCATCTGACATCAAGAGTTGATCCCAACGTTAAAGTAGGAATCCTTACCTCCAGGTTAGGATCAAAACCTTTAGGTAGGGATCCTAACCTCCAGGTTGGAATCCAATTTGGAGCTTTGTTTTCAACATCAAGGGATGATCCCAACGTTAAAGTAGGGATCCCTACCTCCAAGTTGTGATCACAACCAGTAGGTAGGGATCCCTACCTAAAGGTTGGGAGGCGGTTCCTAAGTCCTAACGTTTGTGTTTGTTATTTTTTTCCCATTTTGTATGTTGAATCTGGTTTTTGCAACATGCTTGTACGTGTTTTGATCCCCAACACGTTTCCTTATGTTATTTTCGGATTCCATCGTGCTTGAAATAATGTAATTATTATGGCAACATAGTTAGTCATAAGTTCTTTAATGACTAAATACCTGTTTGGGAAATTTTGTCTTGAATAATTTTGAACTTGTGGAAATCCAAAAATCGTTAAATAGTTAGCTAGTCTAATTATTGATCAAAAAGGCAATATCTAATATAAGCCTACTGACAAAAAACCGAATTAAAAATTTATAAAAGAGATTTTTCGCATACTTAGTTTTCTATAAACAAAATGGAATCCGAATATCAATACAAATGCAAATAAATATATGCTCAATATTAAATCAACAAGGGTTGCAACATGTGATTCTTTTTTTTTTTTTTTTTTTTGGGATACAAAACAAGCTTTTATAAATAAAAAGAAAGAGAGTACAAAAGTAAACTAGTGTCCACCAACAAAGCAAACAAAAACAAAAATTGGAACCCACCAGCACGAGTAGCTACCTGTACATTACATACAAAAGTTAAGATATGGAACTACAAATATTATATGGACAAAGTAGTATAAGAGGAACCACCTGCAATGCCTTTCTTGCAGAGTATCTTACGGCACTAGAAACCCCAACATTTGCACGCACTGACATTCACATCCCAACATACCCTGCAATACTTGAACATAACGCCCCCAAAAGGAGTGCAGCAACACTAATATATGCACATATAGACATGAAGCAGAAAACCAGGGAAGCATTGGGTATTTTGACAATATGAAATCAATGAAAAATACAATATTACCAAAAAAAAAAAAAAAAGAATTGCCATCACCTCCTAATGCCAGAAGATTCTTGTTTGAGGGGTTGTAATGCGAAACATATAAATACTAAAAATCTAGTTCAAAAAGTACATAAATAAATATTAAAAAGCACCAGCCCAAGTACACATGCCATCTTTGAAATCATCCCATATTGGGTCCTAAAGAAACCTTCAGGTCCATCTCAAATTGCATCTAATGCCTAGATTGTATAATAAGCTTAGGAGAATTATGAGTTCTAAAATTGTTAAACAAAAACTTCTTAGTTTAATTCACTGTTAAAAATTATAATTGTTGAAACTTACATGACAAGATCAACCACTATGATGGTGAAGAGTTAAAATTAAAATGTAGGCAGAGATATAGTTACTTCAATCATATATAATAATTTAAAATTTATTTGGTACTCTTGATATAAGTTTCACTAGGAATTCAACACAATTTGCCTCCTAGCTTAAAAAAATACAGGACATGTACAGTGATATTAAATACAAGATCTGCAGGTACAAATTACTCATTTACGAATCCGGAATCATTGATTAAAAAACTAAATACAAAATAGAAAATTTCCCACAAATGGTAACTGAGGCAGAGACATACCTGAGCCATTTCAGGAGGTCCCTCATCCTTGGCAAGAACCCACTTGGATAAATTGAAAAGACGAAGCTAATATTGCACACTGAGAAGACAAACACAATAATTGGAGAAGTACTTGCTACAATGTAGAAAACCTCCCCAAAAACCCAACAGCGAGAGCAAAATGAACATGGACATTTATTTCCATAAGGACGCGAAAAATCTGCGCAAGAAAACAATTGAATAGATTCCTCATGAAAAAGGTCACATGTAAGAAACAAGAAGCAAGAAAACAGGAATCATTACAAAATACACACAAATCCTATTTGATTATCATGACATGAACCTGTACACGAAGCAGAAATTACAAAACTCCGATGCTGATGAATTCATTCCCAAAACTAACTAAAATTCACTCGAACCTCACTACCATAATATAGCAACAAAACATATATTATACTATGCCAATTACATGTTTCACAGTAGAAAATATATACGTATACATAATGCAATTATATATACACTGAGAAGCCACAAGACACAGAGATATTGTAAAACTACATTAAATTGTCTTAGCCCCAAATAAGTATCTAACATCCTACTAGTGGTGCACCATCGGGAAGATATTTTTTCTTTCAGATGTTGATCGCAAACTTTCAAGGAAAAAAATGTCAGAGAACCGCAGACACTGCAATTTTTGAAGCTAGAATTTCCTTAAAAATACATCCTTGTAAAGAATTCCATGGCCAAAGAGCATATGCTGAAAGAATGGTCTCCATATAGGTGGAAGTTTCTCCACTATAAAAAACGTAAACAATGGCATTGGCATGTTGATTGTTTGTAAATGTTAAAGATCCCAAAAGGATAGCAAGCTTCACTCAACCTTATGATCTGCTGCTTCTGGCATGATTTCGATATGTATAATAATCTTCCCAGAACAACTTTCAATCATGCCCTGAAAACAAGCAAAGTTATTTCAAAGAAGCTTACACACTTGTAATGGATTCCATAGCCAAAGAGCATATTCAGAAAGAAAGGTCTTCATGTAAGTGATTCACTATTGAAAAGTGCACAATAGCATTGGTATGTTGATTGATTGCAAACATTGAAAATCCCCAAAAGGTAGCAGAATTCACTCAGCCTTATGATCTTGCTGTTGCTGTCATGATTTCGGTGCCTTCCCAGAACAATTTTTCAATCATACCCTGAAAGAAAGAGAAATTATTTCAAAGATCAAACCATCATGACTATATGGCAAAAAGGAAGCTAGAAGAGTATCAAAATTCAGCAAAATTGGACTTGATGACCAACATGATTCTTGATAGAATGACTCCGATTGAAATTCCCGATAAAATTCAAGGCTTCTTCATTGCGAACCACAACACAAGCTATGAGTACCCCTATGTATACCATAGTGCATTCAAAGGAAGCGCATGTTTCATTCATTAAATATTTAAAAAATAGAGATAGCAGATTTGTATAGCTCCCTTCCATTTGCGTGCCTTCCCAGAAAAGCTGTCAGTGGCTCATATCGACGAGGGCGCTGCGGACGGCGGCAACAACGACATGGAGGAGGAAGAAGTGGAGGAGCTGGACAACAAGAAGGACTACAAATTGCAGTATTAGTCAGTGGGTAGTGGTGGTGGTCGAGATGAAGACGAAGATATAAGCATGGTGATCAGCAACAGCTTCGTTTACACAAAGTCGGAGATGGTAGTGGATTACAAGATTGATGAAGAGGAGTTCTACAAGATCAGTTTGATGGATTGCCTTCCCAGAAAAGCCGTTAGTGGCTCGCGTCGACGAGGGCGTTGCGGACGATGGTGAGTATGACATGGAGGAGGAAGAAGTAGAGGAGCTAGACAACAAGAAGGACTACAAATTGCAATATGAGGCGGTGGGTAGTGGTGGTGCCAGAGAGGTTGTGACTGCAGAGCTTTTGGGCAGAGTTAGAAAAAGAGCTGTAGCTTTTTGGTGTCTTCATTATGGGCATTTTTGTCCATTTATGGTCACTTTTGTACGAACAAAATCAAAAGGGGTAGTTTTGGAGATGAGCTACTGAAATGGGTCATTTAATGCATTTTCTCTTTTATTTTTTTGATTTGAAATAGATACCCCCATTTCTGTCAAATCACATTTCTTCAAATCACATACACTTGATACGTGTTTTTCGTTTTTCTTATTCAATATTATTGCATTCATTTTAATTGATTTTACACATATACATCACAAAATGTTCCATATGTATGTATGTGGTCCACATTGCAGTCATGAAAATAATTATATAGTAATATTTTTTAAGTATTGTTATTAATTTTATATAAAATTTACTTATAAATCACTACAACAAAACAAGTCAACCATACCGGGCAATGCCCGGTATGGTTGACTATCTATACCAGGCAACCCGTCCGGCATGGTTGCCGTCGGTATGGATACTTTTAGTATCCATACCGGGCGGGTGCCCGGTATTGATAATAAATATCCATACCGGGCAGGACCCGGTATGGATATATTAATGTGACGGGTTGACCCGTGAGTTTTTCAATATCCATACCGGGCAGGTGCCCGGTATGGAAAATATTTTAATTTTTTTAAAAAAATTAAATTAAAAAATTTGTAATTTAATATTATAATAAAACTACCAACATACATAAATGTTAAAAATATATATTATTTAATATATTAACAACATTTAAATTACATATTCTAAAATTAAATATACAACATTTAAATTACATACTCTAAAATTAAATATACAACATTTAAATTACATACTCTAAAATTAAATTATATTTAAAATACATACTCTAATTTAGACCAAGTTCGAGATGATGAACTTTAGCATAGAAGTCATCTGAGTCAATTTCTGCTTCCGTCACCATTATTCCTTCACCCATCCAATCTAATAATTTGCAGTGATTGCTATTCGATCTACCAACTTGGCTTGAGGAACCCTAAGATATGGACTGTATGCACAAAAATTTAAAAATTTACTCCTATCAACAAATTTAAATAATTACATTTATATAATATATATAAAATTAAATTGAAACAATAAAGTCAATCAATTTTATGAAAATTTTGACGAAATTTTCCCTATTTTTCAACCTTACCAAAAATTTAATTCACCTGCAATATAAATAACAAAATAATTTCACAATATATCCAACCACTTCAAAGACTCTATCTCCCCACAAACATAAACACAAATAATATATATACACATATATTGCAAAAAATATGAAAATATGATTATACCAAAATCATAAAATACATACCCTATGGACAGATAAAACAACGGAAGAGGAGTAAATTGATGAATATAACGCTCCCAGATAAAACAATCGAATACGATGTATCCAGACAGTGTCAATCCTTAGCGTAGCTGAAAAAAGAAAAAAAAGTTAAGTAAAAAAATAAGAAAAAAAAGACGACCGGACTACCACATCGGCGGTCGGACGGCAGTCCGGTCGTCCTATGAATTGAAGAAGAAGAAGATGAAGAAGATGAAGAAGAACAAGAACAAGAAAAAGAAGAAGAAAGGTAGAAGAAGAAGACATTGAAGAAGAAGAAGAAGAAGAAAATGAGAAGAAGAATAAGAAATGATGACTCACCGGAGCGACGATCGGTGATCGAGGTAGCTGGCGACGGCGTCGGTTGGCAACCGGAGCGGCGACAGTGGTGGGTGGCGACGGCTAGGGTTTCTAGAGAGAGAAGATGTGAGAAAGAGATAAAGAGAGAAGAAAAATGGAGAAAATGACGAAGGGGAGTCCGGTATAATCTGCCCATATTATCCATACCGGGCGGGTCCTCGCCCGGTATGGATAATCCATATTATTTTTATTTTTTTTAAATCCAAATTATCCATACCGGGCGGTCAGGGCGCCCGGTATGGATAATCTGATTATCCATACTGGGCACTAAACGCCCGGTATGGATAATCCATATTATTTTTTTTTTTTAAACTCAAATTATCCATACCGGGCGGTCGGGGAGCCCGGTATGGATAATCCGATTATCCATACCGGGCACTAAATGCCCGGTATGGATAATCCATATTATTTTATTTTTTTTAAAACTTAGATTATCCATACCGGGCGATTGGATTGCCCGGTATGGATAATCCTTAGCGTAGCTGAAAAAAGAAAAAAAAGTTAAGTAAAAAAATAAGAAAAAAAAGACGACCGGACTACCACATCGGCGGTCGGACGGCAGTCCGGTCGTCCTATGAATTGAAGAAGAAGAAGATGAAGAAGATGAAGAAGAACAAGAACAAGAAAAAGAAGAAGAAAGGTAGAAGAAGAAGACATTGAAGAAGAAGAAGAAGAAGAAGAAATGAGAAGAAGAAGAAAATGAGAAGAAGAATAAGAAATGATGACTCACCGGAGCGACGATCGATGATCGAGGTAGCCGGCGACGGCGTCGGTCGGCAATCGGAGCGGCGACAGTGGTGGGTGGCGGCAGCTAGGGTTTCTAGAGAGAGAAGATGTGAGAAAGAGATAAAGAGAGAAGAAAAATGGAGAAAATGACGAAGGGGAGTCGGGTATAATCTGCCCAGATTATCCATACCGGGCGGGTCCTCGCCCGGTATGGATAATCCATATTATTTTATTTTTTTTAAATCCAAATTATCCATACCGGGCGGTCAGGGTGCCCGGTATGGATAATCCGATTATCCATACTGGGCACTAAACGCCCGGTATGGATAATCCATATTATTATTTTTTTTAAAACTCAAATTCATACCGGGCGGTCGGGGAGCCCGATATGGATAATCCGATTATCCATACCGAGCACTAAACGCCCGGTATGGATAATCCATATTATTTTATTTTTTTTAAAACTTAAATTATCCATACCGGGCGATTGGACCGCCCGGTATGGATAATCCGATTATCCATACCGGGCCTTTAGTGCCCGGTATGGATAATCTATATTATTTTATTTTTTTTTAAACTCAAATGATCCATACCGGGTGCCCCGACCGCCCGGTATGGATAATCTGATTTTATTATTAAAAATTAAAAGTAACTTATCTATACCGGGCCTTTAGTGCCCGGTATGGATAATCTATATTATTTTTTTTTTTTTAAACTCAAATGATCCATACTGGGTGCCCCGACCGCCCGGTATGGATAATCTGATTATCCATACCGGGCCTTTAATGCCCAGTATGGATAATCTGATTTTATTATTAAAAATTAAAAGCAACTTATCTATACCGGGCCTTTAATGTCCGGTATGGATAGTCCGGTATTAATAACCTGTTTTCTTGTAGTGAATGGTTAGCTATTTTTGATAAGGTCAAATGTTTTTCTAAATAAAAATTTAATTTGTTAAAAAAACATTTCCTAAACTTCTTTGTAAGAAAAATTAATTTTTATTACAAAATACGTTTGAATTGAAATACTTTTTATGATGACATTATTGTGGTACTTAAAGTTTTATTTAAATTAATTAAAATTTAAATATCACCAATTATAAAAATTATATAACAGTATCAAATATGCAAAGGTAAAAATTATATATAACAAGTTCTTTTTTTATTTATTTTTATGATTTAAGGTTTTTTTTAAATATAAAATTATTCATTTTACTTAAACATTATATTTATTTTATTTTATTTAAATTTTTATAATATTATCAAATTTTATTTTATTGTGGGCTGCTTTTGTTCACTTTTGACCCATTTCGTTTCACATGCTTAGTTCTCAATGCAAGCTTCTGTATTTGAAAGACTACGAAATTATTTTAATTTCTGAATAAGTGGATGTTTTATGTTTTAAATGTAAAATATATTAACAGTTTCAAAAAAAAAAAAATTGTAAAATATATTAACATACATGTACATCAGTACATGTACGCCATGATTACGAAACTATCTTCTTTATTACAAACATCGGGATGTTTGTTTCTTTAAAAAATAATTTGCCCATACTTTTTTTTTTAGAAAAAATTTGATAAGACCAATATCAACCAAAAAAAAAAAAAAACCAACATCAAAATGAGAAATATGTTGTCTCTTAAAAAAAAAAAAAAAAAAAGAGAGAGAGAGAGAGAAATATGTTGGAGGAAAATGTTGTTAGCAACTGTCGTTTTATAAACTTGAAGTTTAATGAATAGGGAAGTTAAACATTAAGGTACATCATGCCCACATAATTCATGAAAAATGGTATATTATGAATTATGATACTCTTGATTGGAATTTTGTGACCCTAACAACTATTTAACTTGAGTATTAATAGTATCAACATATGTGTACCGATTCAGATACCCTTTTAATTGATACTTTAGTTCATCTTCTCTGTTTCTTCTTCCTTTCCTATTTTCTTTCTCCTCTTTTTTTCGCTATTTTTTTTGTTTACTTCGATTCTTATACTCTCTCCACTAAATCATTTTCCATGGAAGAAAAACATTGTTTTAGTGTTCATAATAATAAGTTGATTGGTTGCTTATAGCGAAAATATGATTTGAATTGTTTAAATCTATATAAGTTTTTTAAAGTTTTTTCTTTTTTAATTATTTTCGGCATGCTTTGTAAGATTGTTCAAATTAAAAGTCAACAACAGAAGGAAACTAATAATAAAAGAACTCAGACTAGAATAAAGACTTAAAAAATCTAAAAATGGAAAAAATATAAATCAAAGGAAAATAAGAAAATCAGTCTCCAAGAAAAGCAATCTTTCCTTCGAGATTTAATAAAGCAATATTTCCTTCGAGATTTAATATCCCTCAAAGTATGAAAAACCTTCACATGAGATTTAAAGGAAAACCTACATTTGAGATTTAATTACGTCTCACACGAAGGTTTTCTTTACTTCAAAGGAATGAATTTTTCTTCATTTGAGCCATGACCTTGTAGGCCCCCTCACAATTCCGCCCATGTTAGTAATGTTATGTTAAGAAACACATAATCGCAAACACAATGCAAATCATAAAAATAAAAGAGACATGAAAAAGCTTCAAGTAGTTTGGTGATTAATGTGATCCTTGCATCAACTGTTTACCATCTATCAATTTTAGCATTCTCTTTTCTAGTAGAACTAAAATCCTAATCCGAAAGGACCTTTTTTTAACTAATCCTAAACAATTAAGGAAGTAACTAATTATTTTCCGTAAAACTGAGCAAAATTTGAAATTTAATAGAATTATGAACAAATTTCCTAAAACTGATGCTTCACAAAACAAATCCAATGTAAAAAAGAGTATAATTATTGAGCATGTTGAAATATTGATAAAAGTAATTGAAAACTATTTCTTTTATCATCTTATGTTGTCATTATAAATACCTGAGGATTAGATTATATAAATTTTAATTTTAAAGTTTAAAATATTTTGTGATTTCAACATTCAAATTTAAGTAAAAGTTCTATAAATAGATATAGCATAATCCATAATATAAATATGGAAGTAAAGTTTTGGAATTCAATTGTACATTTTAATTTTCATCAAACATGCAATCTCAATTCATCCCATATAATAAAAATTGAATCACCACGTCAAAAAAAAGTTATTCCCTAACAATTTAAAATGTTGGCTATTATAATACAATACCATGTAAAAAGAGATCATTGAATCTTTACGAAGACAACCTACTCTTACATAGAGGAGAGGCTCACACGAATGTTTATTAATAGTCACTAGAAGAGATCGACCCTCAACCTTATATGAGGTGAGGAAGTACTTAAGTACTAGCAGTTGGTGTTTTATTTATTAAAAGTTAAGAAGTGCAAGCTGTAGAATTTAAAGTACCTTCCATTCAATTTACAATAAAATTGACTCTTTAATCTTGGTCCCATTTGCCAGAAGAAGCCTTTCAATGTTAAAGAAAATGGATTCTTTTGTTTCAAAGATTAATAGAGGTTTTTTTTTTTTTTTTTTTTTTTTTTTTAATATAGAAAATTGATATCCATTGACCTTGACTCATTTTTTTTTTTTAAAACCAAAATAGTATATCTTGTTCTTTTTCCATTTTCCAAGCTAACTTAGATTCTTGTTATTAATATTATCTAAACAGCCATTTCTTCTTCCCTTTTCAAAAAAGGGGAAAAAAAACAACTACTTCTTGGTGCAGTGGAGGAAAAAATATATATTCATTGATGCAGCAGGGTATTCAATCGTAAAGATGAATCAAAATATTTATAAAACTTGCTCAATAAAGTATATTTATATATTACATTAAAATTTCAATTCAAAATTAATAGTAAATATCAATTTTGTAATTTTTATTGTATTGTCTGCATAATATTAATATCTTGAAGAAGCACTCTGGATTTAGAACTGTGTTTTAATTAATTTCTTCATTTATTTATGATATATTTAAGTCTTATAAAAAGAGAGTATGATAAATAACAATTGAGCATGTGAATATATTGATGAAAGTAATTAAGGATTCTATTATATCAACTTAAAATTTTAAATTAATTTTTTGCTTAGAGTTTTCAACATTTGATTTTAAGTAAAAACTATACATAAATATAGCATAACCCATAACATAAATATAGAAGATTTTGGATTTTAGATATCATTTACAGTGTAGCGAATGATTGAATCTAAAATATTTAATAATTGAAGGAATACTCTCTATTGTTAAATTATATTATATAGTAATTAAAAAAAAATTAATGAAAGTATGAAACTCAATTATACATTTTTATTTTTATCCCTTTCTTGGAAGATGCATCAATCCCGTAGGAGAAAAGTTATACGTGAACCATGGCAGAAGAGGTTATAAAATCTTTATGTAGATCACTCTAATTTTAATATCAATCTCTTTAATTATTCTAAACATCCCTTTAATTATTTTAAGATAACAACGAAACAGACATAACAGTGAAGCTTTACTTTGTCTGTTTTGTGGATTGCTTTGCTGTTCACTTTGATTTAATTGCAATATATATATATATATATATATATATATTTGGTTACACAACACAATGCTTTATGAAGACGTCATATTTGAATAGACTTAGTTCCATTGATGGTGCAGAGAGTGTTCGAGAAGAACGCGGTTGGTGGCGTCAGTTGAAGAAGATAAGTTTTGTGGACATTTAATAGTGGAAGATTGTTTCTTGTTCTGTTTTTCCATAGTTGATATTGACTTGGAATTTTCTGGCATCAAATTAAAGTCTAGCCATCTGCTTTGAACTTTCATATTATGTTTGAAAAATCTAGTGAAACTTTTTTTTGAAGAAAAAAATAAAAATCAAATTGTCGGCTATGATTTTGTGAGATCCAACCATCAAAAATTAAATTTAGATAATTACTTATTGCAAAATTAATAATAATAACACGGTTGGTCACGTCAGTTGAAGAAGACAAGTTTTGTGGACATTTAATAGTGGAAGATTGTTTCTTGTTCTGTTTTTCCATAGTTGATATTGACTTGGAATTTTTTGGTATCAACATTAAAGTCTAGCCATCTGCTTTGAACTTTCATATTATGTTTGAAAAATCTAGTGGAACCTTTTTTTGAAGAAAAAAATAAAAATCAAATGGTCGGCTATGATTTTGTGAGATCCAACCATCATAAATTAAATTTAGATAATTACTTATTGCAAAAATAATAATAATAATAATAATAAATTTCGATAATTACTCACAAACACGGGAGGAAGTATGTAGCCCAAGCCCATAAAGAATTTTGCAATTTTTTATTTCAAATATTATGAATATACTCCTAGGTTTGCTGGTTAATTATAAAATACCCTTCGTTTTATGGTATTACGAAAATATCTCCCCAGGTTTTAAAGTGTTACGAAAATACGCTCAATCTAATTACTTTCTCCAATCTCTCTTTCGAGGTTTTTTTTTTTTTTGAAGTTATTTATTTATTTTACAAGATAGGGTTTTAGATTATTATTGCTAATTTTACATAATTATTTTGAACTCTTAATTTATGAATTTTATATTTAAATTTATTACAAGTATGGAAACTTTATTGTCCATAAATGTAGAGATTGAAATTTGAGATTTCAACTATTGTTTAGCTTTAATAATGTGTTGTTTGTTTTGTTGACATGTTGTATATGTTTAAATCAATTAAATGTGGTGTTAATTTAATTTATTATGGCATTATATAATGTTTGTTCTTTTTGGTTGACATGTTATACATATTATATTAGGAAATTAAATTTAGTGTTTGTTTAATGTTTGCTAATTTTATTTTCAAATTGTTTAACTAAATGATTTGATAATATTATGTTACAATGTCAAATAACAATTCATCTAAACCACGAAAAACTCTTGTAGATGAGTTTAATTATGGGTTTAAAACCTTGTAGGATAAATTTTATATAATTTTTGTAATTGCATTGCATTGTATAAATTTTACATAATTTTTTGTAATTGCATTGCTTTGCATTGCATTTTTTTTTTCTTATCTAGATTTTACGTTGTCTTGTTTGGTATTGTAGTTAATTTGTGCATTTTGAGGAGTAAGGATCATTATGTCCCTCTCTATCTAGGTGTATATTTTGTTTTCAATCAATGAATTTTTCTTGTACAGTCAAAGTTTGTCTAAAAAATTTTTTATGTCTTTAGTTTAGCCACTCTAACAAAAATTCTTGGCTATGCCCTTGCGTACCAAGTATCTAAGAATTTGATAATACATTATTAAGAGATGATTCATTATTGTATGTAAACATATGTTAAAGATGATTCAAATATGAAGACCTAAATGTTGGATGTCAACTGTTTTTTGCAAATCTTGTTCATAAGTAATATGATACCAAAACATATAAAAGTATAATGTTGGGTAACAAGAGATGCTTGCTTGGCTATAAATAAAGATTAAGATACATTAAATATTTTTTTGAGAAGAATTACCCCTAATCTATTTGAAAATTGAATATTTACAAATACATATAACTTTTTTATTTTTTTTTATAACATCCTCTCTTGGACTAATGGATTGACTAGGTTTGACTATCAAGTGGCGACGTTCACCATTAAAAAATGTTGAAAAACGAAATTGTCCCTATATACTCTCAATGTGTTTTAAAAACCAAAACTTAAATATATATATATATATATATATATTATTTTAAACCCCTAAATTCATCTTCTAGTGAAAAAAATTTTCAACTCACTCAATCACCAAAAATTCACCATCATCTTCAAGAACTAAAAACAAACCATATGAAACTCATATGAAAAAATCATCACCAACTTCCAAAAAAAAGAAAGAAAGAAAGAAAGAAAGAAAGAAAGAAAATCTAAAACCTATTTGAAACCCATTTAAAAAGCATTATCAATCTAAAAAAAAATTACCTAGGTTCCACCACCAAAAAAAAAAAAAAAAATCATCATACCACCAAATATTCTACAAGAACTAAAAAAATAAAATCAAATCAAATGCAAAATTATAATTGAGAGAAAAAAAATAAAACTCAAAATTATCTTCAATCTTAACCCATCTAAAACCATTTTCAACCAATCACATTCTCCTTAATGAAGCCACACATTATAGCTTTCACCTCCTCTATACTAAGTTCGACTTCGAATGCAATCGAATCCAGATGAATCTAGAGCCAATCAAATATGGAGGTTAAAATAAACCCAATCAAACCCGTCACAACCAATTAGATATAGAGCAAACCCAGATGAATTTGGGTTCGACTTCGAACCTAGATCTGGGTTTGAAGAATAAGAAGAAGAAGAAAAGAAGAAGATGATGATGATAATGATGAGAGAGAGAGAAAAGAGAGAGCACTGCTAAAATTTAAGGACATATCCAGTCCCTTCTATAAAGTACACCAAAAATGACTTAGGACTTTACTATCATGAGCAGAGACTATTGTTTTTGGTAATCCATACAAACGAACTACCTCCTTAAAGAATACTTGGGTGACGTGACTAGTATCTGAAGTCTTTTTGCATGGTACCAAATGTACCATCTTGGAAAATCTATCAACTATCACAAAGATGAAATCCATACCTCGCTGAGTGCATGGAAGTCTTAATATGAAATCCATGGATAAATCTTCCCAAGAAGCTTCTGGAATGGGAAGAGATGTGGATAAACCCATGTTTTGCATTTGGCCCTTCCTTGTTTGACAACTCCAGCATCACTTTACAAATTTTTCGACATTACTCTTTAAGTGTGGCTAATAATAGCGAGCTTTTATTAGAGATATACTTTTATCTCTTCCCATATGTCCACTTAATCCTCCTCTATATAGTTATTAAATTATATGCTTCCTTAAATATCCCTATGAGATATATAATCATTCCTCAAAAAATAAGAAGCTATCATATAATTAGAATCCTTTAGGATGAGAAGGTTCTTTCAAGCAATCTTTCCAAGGTTTTCTGAAATCTTAAGCATCAACATACAAATCTTTCAAATAGTCAAACCAATAATCTTGCTTCTAACTGTAGTTAATAGGACAAATCGCTTACTTAACGCATCAGCTACCTTGTTGAGTTGACCTAGTTTATGCTTGAGAGAGAAAGTGAACCTCTGGATATATGCAATCCATCATGCATGCATCTGATTAATCTTTGCAGAACTATTAAGAAACTTGAGAGCTTAATGATCACTATTCAAAATGAACTCTTTTTGTATCAAGTATGGCTCCCAATGTTGTAAAGTCCTGAATACTGTATATAATTCTTGCTCATATGTTGATCATTTCTGTCTAGGATCACTAAACTTTTCACTAAAGAAAGCCACATGTCGACCTTCCAAGAAAGCACGGCTCTAATTCCTAACCCTAAAGCATTACAGTAAACTATAAATAACAAATCAAAATTTGGTAGAGCAAGTAGCGGTGTAATGGTCGACCTTTCCTTAAGAATTACAGAACTGTGCTTTAAGGCATCATTCTAAGCAAACTATTTTTGCTTTAACAAATCAGTGAATAGAGCAGTAATACTACTGAAGTTTTTCACAAAGCACCAATAAAAAGTAGCAAGTCCATGAAAATTACTAACATCTCCAATACTTTTTGGTGTAGGCCATTCTCAAATAGCTTTAAACTTGACCTCATCCACCTTGATTCCTTCAGCATTGACTACATATCCTAAGAAGATTAAGTTATCTGTCATGAAACTGTAATTTTTCAAATTAGCATACAGATTGTTTTCTCACAGTATGTTGAATATGCTTCTCAAATGTTGTAGATGTTCTTACTCTGAACGATTATAAATCAAGATATCATTGAAATAGAGAACAACAATCTTTCCAATGAAAGGTTGGAATACTTGATTCATAAGTCACATGAAAGTACTTAGAGCATTTGACAACCTGAATAACATGACTAACTACTAATATAGCTTTTCCTTAGTTTTAAAGGTTGGCTTCCATTCATCACTTGGGCAAATGCGGATTTGATGATATTCACTTTTTAAATCAATCATGGAGAATATTGTTGATCCTCCCAGTTTGTCTAGCATGTCATCTAATTATGGGATTAGAAATCAGTATCGTATTGTTATCTTATTGATGGCTTTACTATCTACACACATTCTTCAACTTTTGTCATTCTTTGGTGTCAATAAGGTTAGTACTGTATAAGGACTCATATTTTCCTTAATCAATCCTTTCTAAAGGAGATCCTCCACTTGCTTTTACAAAGTCTCATATTCCTTTAGGCTCATGTAGTATTTGGGTAGATTAGGTAAGTCTACTGCAGGAATAAGATCAATGTAATTTTGAATATCTTGCATTGGTGGTAACTCAACATGAAGTTCATCTAGTACAAGATCCTAATACTCTGAGAGTAAAGATGTGATAGGTTTTGGTACTACCTTTGAGACGGTTACTATTGCTACCATCATTTTGGTTATGAGTAATAATAGACTTTCCTTGTAAGTTGAACTTGCTGGTGTCGTATCTTGTCTCACAGGAATAAGAATGATCTTCACATTATTTTTATAAAAGGTATAGATGTTATCCTTATTTTTATGGACGGTGCTTAAATCGAACTGTCATGGCCTACTAAGGAATAAATGCCATGGCTATGGTCTGCCAAACAATAAATGACAAGATTCATATCAACAACATCACATAATACCTCATCTTTGTAGTGTTTTCCAATGGACAAAGGTACTCGATATCGTTCTGTCACTGTGATTTCTCTTACATCCTTGATCTAACCTATGCAATATGGTTTAGGATGTTTCTATGTTTGCAATTATAATTTATCAACCAACGTTTTAAAGGCGATGTTCTCACTGCTTCCTCCGTCAATGATCAAGTTAAAAACTTTTTGGTTGACTGTACATCAAGTTCTAAAAATATTATGTCTTGGAGGATCAATCTCTTTCTTCAGCATGTACATAAGTCGCTGGACGACCAAATATACTCCTTCATCTTCATATGTCTATTCCTCTAGGTTTTTTTTTTTTTCTTCTTCTACCTTCTTTTCTTTTGGATCGAATTGTTCTTCCCCATCTTCTCGTACAACCATGTGAACCGATTGTCTCTTGGGGCATTGCTTAGAATAATGTCTTGTTTGGCCACACTTGAAACATTTATTACCTCGGGGAGTCGTATAAGGATTGGTGGAAGTAGGTCTCGCATTGGTCTGATTTCCAATTTGTCATGCATTTGGTAGGACACTTAGACACCCTTGACATCGAGGGTGTCGAGGTCCCACTGGTGATAAGGCAATGATGAGTTCCACTGGTGAGACCCTATTGGATTTGTCATCGACGATCTAGATAAACTTACCCGAGTTCGTTCCAAATTGTCGAACCCACTTAGGTTTGTCGACAAACCTAGTGGATTTGTTTAACAATCTATTGATAATCTTGGTTTCGTACTGCCTATTTAACTAGAATGAAAAAACATGGACTTTAATTTGTCTTTGTTCTGATGTTCGGAGGTATGCATGGATTTTGTTTTTGGGTTTTTGTTTGATCTGAGTTTTTGTTTAATTTTTTGAATTACTTGATAAATTTGGGTTTATTTTGTAGTTGATTGGAGATGAAGATTGATGAAGAAGAGAGGTTGAAGATGAAAATGGAAGTTTCATAAATCTTTCTTTTTCAAGAAAAAAATTAAATTTTAATATTTGAAGATTTGATGTAGATATTCAAATAGATTTTTTTAATAATTTTTTGTTTTATTTAAAAGTGAAATAATCAAGGGTATTTTAGTCTTTATATATATTATGTGATGGTTAATTATTAGTTTTTTAGTCAAATGAACCAATTTGATGAATTTTTAATACATTAGGAATGATAGAAGTAAAATTTTTCTATTATAATTTTCTATTCATTTTTATTAAAAGGAGTTGTCACTTCGTCCTGTTATTTTGAGACACAATGCCTTGTAGAAGAAAGTATATATAATTTTCAAAGAAATTATATATAATTTTTATTAGATTCACATTTTATCTTCGTAGACCTTGACTTATAATTGGTACCTGGCATGCCCCATTTCCACTGACGGCGAGCAACTTCTTGAATTCCCCGTAATTTTAATTGAAATTCATACATCATTATTAAAATTCCTATAGGTCCCGTTGCCGTGTCGAAGAAAAGTTGATCGCGTGTATAAGTGCCTGCAGGACAAGAGAGTCAATAGATTAACTCCACTACACATGCTTAGCTATTTCGGTGAAGTTTTCCTGAAATTTTATTTAGATTTCAAAACTCAAATTATTAGCACCAGTGCAGGACAAGATGGTCAAGAGATCATAGTTCCACTACACATGTCTAGCTATTTCGGTGAACTTTTTCTGAAATTTTATTTAGGTTTCGAAACTCAAATTATTGGCAACAGCGGCATTTCATTTGTCTTTTCATATTGGCAGCGACAATGGAAGGCATATTTGTCTTTTCATCTTATTTTAATGGCAACAGAGGTATTTCACTTTTCGGTGAACAACACAATAAGAGTATTTTCTTATTTTTCAGGATTTTTGACTAATCCACTTTACTTTCTGATGGAAATTACTTTTGACCCATTTCATTTCACATGCTTAGTTCATAATGCAAGCCTCTACATTTGAAAGACTCTTAGCTCATAATGCTTAGTTCTTTTTTTTTTCTTTTTGTTAATTTTTTGGATTTTGATTTTGAATGATGATTTTGGTTGACGATTATATGTTCGATTATGGAAAATTTTTTATTTATAAATTTATTTTTTTATTTTTTGATTTGTTAATTTTTTAATTTTTTTTTTCAAATTAATGATATGATGAAATTTTTTATTTAATTTATTTAATTTTTGTTTAATAATAATTATTATTTCAATTATTTAAAATTATAACATATTTATTTATTTTTATATAAATTTAATTGTAAATTCTAAATATTTTTATTATTTATTTTGATTATGAAAGGATAGTTTGGTAATTGACAAATTTATTTTTTTATTTTTTTATTTTTCAATATAATAAGAGTATTTTGATCATTACTATTTTTATCACAAAACCACTACAATTTTGGATATAAACAGTTTTTGACTTACAGTAAAGGGTTTTTTTTTACTAATATTTTAAAAAATTATGATGAACTGACATTATTGTCCACATTATTTGTGGAAATGATATATTATGATACTTCTGATTGGCACCTATTTAACTTGAGTTTTAATAATATCAACATATGTGTATAGACTAAAATACCCTTAATGAGGTAAATACTATATTTCATCTTCTCTGTTTCTTCTTCCTTTCATGTTTTTTGTCTCCACTTTTTTTCACTATTTTTTTTTTCACTTTGATTCTTACATTCTCTCCACAAAATCATTTTTCATGGAAGAAAAACCTTGTTTTAGTGTTCATAATAATAAATTGATTGGTTGTTTATAGTGAAAATATGATTTGAATTGTATAAATCTATATAAGTTTTTTTTTTTAATTATTATTTTCAGCATGGCCTAGTAAGATTGTTCAAATTAAAAGTCAACAACAAAAGGAAACTAATAATAAAAGAACTCAAAATAGAAGAAAGACTAAAAAATCTAGTGATAGAAAATGTAAATCAATTGAAAATAAGAAAATAAGGCTTGAAGGATCTTTCCTTCGACATTTAATATTTCTCAAAGTATGGAAAACCTTCATTTGTGACTTAGAGGAAAACCTACATTTGAAATTTAATTAAGTCTTAAATGAAGGTTTTCCTTTAATTAAGTCCCAAATGAAGGTTTTCCTTACTTTGAGAGATATTATGTCTTGAAGGAATGAGTTTTTCTTCATTTGATCCAGGACCCTTATAGGCCCCCTCATAATTCCGCCCATGTTAGCATTGTTGTGTTAAGAAACACATAATCGCAAACACAAATGCAAATCATAAAAACGAAAGAGACATGAAAAAGTTTCAGTAGTTTGATGATTAATGCGATCCTTACATCAACCGTTTATCATCTATCAATTTTAGCATTCTCCTTTCTAGTAGAACTAAAATCCTAATCCTGAAGGACCATTTTTAAACAAATCCTAAACAGTTAAGGAAGTACCTAATTAATTTCCATAAAACTGAGTAAAATTTGTAATTTAATAAAATTATAAACAAATTTCCTAAAACTGTTTAAGGCTTCACAAAACAAATCCAATGTAGAAAAGAGTATAATTATTCAGCATGTAGAAATATTAACAAAAGTAATTGAAGACTATTTCTTTTATCATCTTATGTTGTCATTATAAATACCTAAGAAATTGATTATATAGATTTAAAATTTAAAAATCTTTTGTGATTTCAACATTCAAATTTAAGTAAAATTTCTATAAATAGATATTAGCATAATTCATAATATAAATACGGAAGTAAAGTTTATGGAATTCAATCGTACATTCTAATTTTCATCAAACATGTAATCTTAATTCATCCTATATTATAAAAATTGCATCACCATGTTGAAAAAAATCATATCCTAACAATTTAAAATGTTGACTATTATAATACAACACCATGTAAAAAGAGATCATTGAATCTTTACGAAGACAACCTACTCTTACATAGAGGAGAGGCTCACACGAATGTTTATTAATAGTCACTAGAAGAGATCGGGCCTCAACCTCACATGAGGCGAGATAGCAGTTGGTGTTTTATTTATTAAAAGTTAAGAAGTGCAAGCTGTAGAATTTAAAGTCCCTTCCATTCAACTTACAATAAAATTGATTCTTTAGTCTTGGTCCCATTTGCCAGAAGAAGCCTTTCAATGTTAAAGCAAATGGGTTCTCTTGTTTCAAAGGCTAATAGAGTTCTCTTTTTTTTTTTTTTTTTTTAATTAATAGAAAATTGATATCCATTGACCTTGACTCAAATTTATATAAACATATATATATATATATATATATATGTAAACAAAATAGTATATCTTGTTCTTTTCCATTTTCCAAGCTAACTTGGATTCTTGTTATTAAAATTATCTGAACAGCCATTTCTTCTTCCCTTTTCAAAAAAGGGGAAAAAAAACTACTTCTTGGTAAAGTAGAGGAAAAAAAAAATTCATTGATGCAGTAGGGGATTTAATCGTAAAGATGAATCAAAATATTTATAAAACTTGCTCAATAAAGTGTATTTATATATTACATTAAAATTTCAATTCAAAATTAATAGTAAATATCAATTTTGTAAATTTTATTGGTATTGGATGCATAATTCTGATATCTTGAAGAAGTACTCTGTTTTAGAACTGTGTTTTAATTAATTTCTTCATTTATTTATGATATATTTAAGTCTTATAAAAAGAGAGTATGATAAATAACAATTGAGCATGTAAATATATTGATGAAAGTAATTAAGGATTCTATTATATCAACTGAAAATTTTAAATTAATTGTTTGCTTAGAGTTTTCAACGTTTAATTTTATGTAAAAATTATAAATAAATATAGCATAATCCATGACATAAATATAGAAGATTTTTGTGTTTAGATATCATTTATAGTGTAGCAAATGATTGAATCTAAAATATTGAATGATTGAATGAACAATCTCTATCACCAAATTATATTATATAGTAATAAAAAAAAATTAATGAAAGTATGAAACTCAATTATACATTTTTATTTTTATCCCTTTCTTGGAAGATGCATTAATCCCGTAGGAGAAAAGTTATACGTGAACCTTGGCAGAAGAGGTTATAAAATCTTTATTTAGATCACTCTAATTTTAATATCAATCTCTTTAATTATTTTAAACATCCCTTTAATTATTTTAAGATAACAGCAAAACAGACATAATAATGAAGCTTTACTTTGTCTGCTTTGTGGATTGCATTTTTTTTTTGGTGAATACAAGAACTGTATCTGGGACGAACCTAGAAGACTACCAGGACCAATCAAGATAAGACGTTAGTGGCATGATCTGGAAAACTACTCCCAATTGGAAGGGATTGCTTTGTGGATTGCTTTGCTGTTCACTTTGATTTAATTGCAATTAGGGGTGGGCGTTTTCGGGTTCAGGTTGGGTTAGGTTGAAAATCTCCCAACCCAACGTGGGTTGGGTTGAAAATTTTTCAACCCACCCAACCCAATTTAATTTCAACTCAACCCAACCCAACCCAACTCATCTAATTTTTTTTAAGATATAACCAAACCCAACCCAATAAAAATGATCGGGTTGGGTTGAGTCTGTCGGGTTGGATTTATAAATCCTCTAGATTTATAAACCACTTGAGATTTCTGATTTTTTCTCTCGTGTCTTCATTCTTCTACTCTAGATTTATAAATCTTCTGTGATGGATTTCATGTAGTAGCGTAAAAGTATATATCTAGAAAAGATTCTAGATAGGAAAGACTTGGTTAGGGGTGAGCGTTTTTAGGTTCGGGTTGGGTTAGGTTGCAAATCTCCCAACCCAACGTGGGTTGGGTTAAAAAATTTTCAATCCAACCCAACCCAATTTAATTTTCAACCCAATTCAACTCAATCCATCCAATTTTTTTTAAGATGTAACCCAACCCAACCCAATAAAAAATGATCGGGTTGGGTTGGGTCTGTCGGGTTGGGTTGAAGATGCTCACCCCTAATTGCAATATTCCTTTCTTTTTCTTTTTTTTTTTAAACACAACACAAAGCTTTATGAAGATGTCATATTTGAATTGTCTTAGTTCCATTGATGGTGCAGAGAGTGTTCGAGAATAATATGGGTGGTCATGTTAGTTGAAGAAGATAAGTTTTGTAGACATTTAATAGTGGAAGATTGTTTCTTGTTCTGTTTTTCCATAGTTGATATTGACTTGGAATTTTCTGATATCAATATTAAAGTCTAGCCATCTGCTTTGAACTTTCATATTATGTTTGAAAAATCTTGTGGCACTTTTTTAAAAAAAAAAAAAAAAAATTCAAATGGTCGGCTATGATTTTGTGAGATCCAACCATCATAAATTAAATTTTGATAATTACTTGTTGCAAAAATAATAATAATATTATTATTAAATTTTGATAACTACTCACAAACATAGGAGGAAGTATGTAGCTCTGTAAGCCCATAAAGAATTTTGCAATTTTTTTCAAATATTATGAAAATATCCTCAGTTTGCTGATTAATTATAACATACCTCTTCATTTTACAGTATTACGAAAATATCTCTCCAGGTTTTAAAGTATTATGAAAATACCCTCAATCGAATTACTTTCTCCAATCTCTCTTTCAAGGTAATTTTTTTTTTCAAGTTATTTATTTATTGTACAAGATAGAGTTTAGATTATTATTGGTAATTTTTTATAATTATTTTGAACTCTTAATTTATGAATTTTATATTTAAATTTATTATAAGTATTGAAACTTTATTGTCCATAAATGTAGAGATTGAAATTTGAGATTTAAACTATTGTTTAGCTTTAATAAAGTGTTGTTTGTTTTGTTGACATATTGTATATATTTAAATCAATTAAATGTGGTGTTAATTTAATTTATTAGGGCATTATATAATGTTTGTTCTTTTTGGTTGACATGTTATACATATTATATTAGGAAATTAAATTTCATGTTTGTTTAATGTTTGCTAATTTTATTTTCAAATTGTTTAACTAAGTGATTTGATAATATTATGTTACAATGTCAAATAACAATTCATCTAAGTCATGAAAAACTCTTGTTGATGAGTTTAATTATGAGTCTAAAAACCTGTAGGATAAATTTTATATAATATTTTGTAATTGCATTGCGTTGCTTTTTTTTTTTTTTTTTTCTTTCTTAGATTTTATGTTGTCTTGTTTGGTATTGTAGTTAATGTGTGCATTTTGAGGAGTAAGGATCATTATGTCCTTCCCTATCTAGGTGTATATTTTGTTTTCAATCAATGAATTTTCCTTGTTCTGTCAAAGTTTGCCTAAAAAATTTTTATGTCTTTATTTTAGTCACCCTAACAAAAATTTCTGGTTATGCCCCTGCTCACAAAGTATTTAAGAATTTGATAATACATTAGTAAGAGATGATTCATTATTGCATATAAACATATGTTAAAGATGATTCAAATATGAAGACTAAAATGTTAGATGTCAGTTGTTTTTTGCAAATCTTGTTCATAACTAATATGATACCAAAACATAAAAAAGTATAATCTTGGGTAACAAGGGATGCTTTCTTGGCTATAAATTAAGATTAATATACATTAAACAATTTTTTTTTGGGAGAATTACCCCAAATTTACTTAAAAATTTAATATTCACAAACACACATAACTTTTTGATTTGTTTGTAGTGTCCTTCCTTAGACTAACGGGTTGACTGGGTTTGATTGTGAAGTGGTGACATTCACTATTTAAAAGGTGTTGAAAGATAAAATTGTCCCTATATACTGTCAGTGGGTTTCAAAAACCAAAACTTAAAAAAAAAAAAAAATTGTTAATCCCCTAAATTCATCTTCCATTAAAAACATTTTCAACTCAATCAATCACTAAAAGTTCATCGTCATCTTCATCATCTTCAAGAGCTAAACAAACCATCCTCAACCTTGAAAAAAAAAAAATCATATGAGACTCATATGAAAAAATCATCATCAACCTCAAAAAGATAAAAAAAAATCTATCTGAAACCCATATGAAAATCATCATCAACCTAAAAAAAGTCAAAAGGAAAAAAAATTACCTAGGTTCCACCACCGGAAAAAAAAAAAAAAATCATCAAACTATCAGATATTCTACAAGAATTAAAAAAATGAAAAATCAAACTCAAAAGTATAATTGAGAAAAATAAAATCAATATCAAAGTCAGCTTCAACCTCAACCCATCTAAAACTATCTTCAACCCATCTAAAAAACTATCACATTCTCGTTGATGAAGCCACTCATCATAGCCTTAACCTCCTCCACATTAAGTTCGACTTTGAACCTAGTCGAACCTAGATGAATCAGGAGCGAACCAATTAAACATGAAGGCTGGAGTGAACCCAATCAAATTCGTCACAGCCAATTAGACAAGGAGCAAATCCAGATGAATCTCAGTTTGACTTTGAACCTAGATTTGGGTTAGAAGAAGAAGAAGAAGAAAAGAGGAGAGAGATGGTGACTGGTTTGAGGAAGAAGAAGAAGAGAAAGTGGAGACAGATGATGGGTTTTTTGTTTTTTCATTATTTTTTTAAATTTATTTTTTTCTCAAGGAGGATGAATATTAGTTTTTTAATTTTTATTTAATTATTAAATTTTTTTCTAAGGTGGACGGTGAAGATTTGATTAAAACAATATTTTTATTAAAATTTTAAAATTTTTTCTCAAATTAATCTCCACTGTCAATTTTTAAATGGACGGTGGGGATATGATTAAATTTATTTTTAATTTATTTAAATTTTTTTAAATTTTATTTTAAAAGAAAAATAAAAAGTAAATTTATTCAGGGGTAATTTCATCATTCAATATTTTTTACATGGTCAACCATACCTAATGACAATCAAAGCAGTCAACCTGTTAGTTCAAAAGAGAATGTCGCAAAAAAACCAAAAAGTTGTATGTGCCTGTAAATATTAAATTTCCAAGTAGTTTGGGAGTAATTCTCCCATTTTTATTTTCTTTTTGCTTTCTAATATATTACTTCAAACAACAACAAAATTTAGTTGATAATTATTTGAATATGCGATCATAAGCATAGCATAATAGTAACCATTTCTCACCACAAAATGGAGGTCTTCAATTTAAATCTCTCATGATTTTTTTTTTAAAACAATAATTATGTTATCATTTACCTTAAGTTTATCATTTGCCTTAAAAGAGAGTAATAAGATTATCTTAACCTTTGCCTTAAGTGTAATAACATCACGGACAATTGATGTAAAGATAAAGTTCACAATTTACCTAACTGTAGGAGTTTGTGTAATTTTATTTTGTCTCGATATTGGCATTCATAATTGGACTTAGATCGCACATATTAATGATAAGGAAACAAAAAACTGCTTATTATAATCCGGTAATTCATCCCCACGAAGCCTTCTATCTAGCTTCATTCATAAATCCAAGCATCACAAAATTTATTCCATATTACTGATCATCTAAAGAATATGACAAGTGATTTACAAGTATCGCACCATCTACATCAATTCAAGATATACATGACCATCACGAAAGATGTTGATCATAGATTAGTTGGATACCGCACTTGCTCACCTTGCAACATTCTATAGGTTTACTAACGGTACTGTAAAGACAGAATTGGAAAGAAACCTCGTTAAACTGACATAATTTACCAACATTGTGCGGATATATATAGAAATCAAACCCCATGACGACATGATCTGACGCTATATGTCCCAAATGACCTCCTGTCCCACTATCCAAAATGCCTTTAGCAACCCTCGAGCAACCATCTTCAGATTTGAGTTTGCGTTGACATAAAACTCTGAATCCCCTTCCATCAATTTGATGGTTTCGAAATGCCACAACAGTGCATAGAGCAAAACCAACGAAGTTTTTATTGAATCAATCTTGCGGCAGCTCAACAGTTATAAACGATCCCATGCTCTGGAAAGGAAACCAATGTGGAATTTCGCTTCCAGGGAAACATATAGTAGTGGCAAAAGGTGGGACAGCAGAACCCTGTACGGTAAGAAAAAGTTATTTTGGAACATCATGGACTTCGATATCAAATTGATTGAGCATTTAACTTCAAAAAGAAAAGGAAAAGAATGAGATAAACCTTATCATAATGCTTTTTCTTCCAAAAAGCTGCAACACGCTGCATTTTTGCTAGAGCATCTTTCATAACATCTCTGAGTACATTTCGATCCAATTTGAAACAATTGATGAAGTCCATTTTAATGCTTGGATTAGTTATCGGCACAAACAGGTTCAAGAATAATAAACTCGATAACGCTTCCAATGATGTGCAATCGTATGCATCTATATGTATAAATGGAAGCCTTGGTAAAAATTCAAGTCTCTTGCAATAGGTTATGTCTAGGTACCTTAGCTTAGAAAGCCTTATGATGCTTCTTGGTATGCTTTTGAAATCGTTTTTGCCCAGATATAATCTGTGTAGCGATGGTATGTTACCAATACCATCCGGTATCTTCTTGATACCACAATCAGTCAGATCTAGAGTCCTCAAACTATGCAAGCCAGATAAAGGAGGCAATAACAATCCCATGTTATCCTGACCACCCTTACATTTCTTAAAAGATAATATATCAAGGCTGTTCAACTGAATAATGGACGACGGAACATCCCTTATAGCAATTCCCTCAGCATAAAGTTCTTTCAAAGATCCTAAGGTACCTATATCATCAGGCAACTTATCGAATTTTGAACAACCTGAGAGATAAAGATGCTTGATCGACTTCCACTTGCAGACGCTACGTGGGAGGCACTTAAGCCTTGAGCAACTTCTAAGATCCAGTTCAACTAGTTTGCTTAGATGCTCAATTGATGAGGGAAGTTCTTCTATACAGGTTTCATCCAAAAACAACTCTTCTACACTACATGAGATCTCTGGAAGTGTCTTTAGACGCGAGCAGCGAGTAAGAATTAGTTTCCGAAGAGACGTCAAAGAAATGCAATTTGGAAGAGCCCTTAGGCTCTTGCAGCCTCTTAGATTCAGGACATCAAGCTTCCTGAGATATTGAATAGATGATGGAATTTCCAACAAACTTGCACAGCCTTCTAGGATTAAACTCTCAAGATTTGGGACTCCTGAGAGGTCTGGAAAACTGGTTAGGTGCTTGGAGAAACTAAGATCAACTTTTTTCAACCTAAAAAGAGGCTGCAAGTATACAACAGAGGTGATCCAATTAAGTTAAAAGAATTTTAATTAGGTACTTGCAAACTACTGATATGAAAATAAATTCGTACCTGAACACCATCCCAGAGTTGTTCAACGCTGCTGTGAGGCATATCAAGTGTGACTAGATTATAAGGACGAAAATTTGACTGCAACGATTTGAATGGACATCCATGCCAATGGAAATACCTTGGCTCAACAAAAGTGGATTCAAGGCCTTGAAAAACGAACACCTTGTTGTCGTTCTCACCATAGCATGGGCTATAGAATTCTAGGAATCTCAAATTTTGCATCCTAACAAAGGCACGAGGGCTTAAATGTATATGTCTTGTTTTAGACATATCCAAAGAGATGCCTACAATTGATTCAGTCCCCTGATGTATATGTAATCAAGAAGATGTAAGTTAATACAAAAATGTTCTATTAGTACATGTTAAAAGCAGATATATTATTAAAATAATTAAAAAAAGAGAGAATGATTACTCTTTCAATATTTTAATGTCAAATTATCCATATCTTCAAAGAAAAGAAAATTTCAACCTTTAATATTTAAAAAATAAAAAAGAACTTGAATCTGTAAATTCATATGAAACAAGAGACATTACTGCCAAGCTAATGCATTAAACTTAATGAAATGATACTCGAGATAATGGTTTACAAAGTCTCACTATATTTTTTGTAAGTACATGATATATATCCTCATGATGCCACAATCGACTGCGTTTACCAGGATCACCAATAGATTCTTGCCGGACAATTTCTCGACCCAATGCTTGTAACAAATTATGCATTGTTATCATGTTATATGATATAGTTATCAAAGACTTATCAATGAGACCACTTATTCCTATCCCTGTGAAGAAACCACTAGCATCCAAAAACTCTTTTACAAAATTAAAGTTCCTCCCTTTTAAGAAACATGCGATATCTAAAAATATATTCTTCTGGTCATCATTTAGTCCATCGTAACTTATTTTTAAGACCTTTACAATGTCTTTATCAATGATTTGCTTTAATTTATCAATTGCACTTTCCCAAATATCTATTTTCTTATCAAATAGAGAGGAACCCAAAATTTTCAGAGCTAATGGGACACCTCCAATATATATCATTACCCTGTTTGACAACTCCACAAAATCTATTGTAGGATACGACTGCTTGAAGGCATAACGACTAAAGAGCTTAAGAGCATCACGAAAAAATAATTCCTTAACCTCAAACATATAATTCACTCTACAATTTTTAAGCACTTGTTTATCTCTTGTCGTTATAATGACTCTGCTTTTAGAACCAAGACAATCAAGACTACCGATCAAATATTCTATTTGCCTAAAATTACTCACATCATCAAAAACAATGAGAAGTTTATTTCGACCAATTCTATTCCTTGTGAAGGCACGTCGCATAATGCAAGTGCCTATATTTACATTTTCGTGCCCTAATATTGTAGAAAGAAGCTGTCGCCATATGTGGTTTAGCCTACAACTCTGTTCTGCTTCCTCCCTAACATTGTGCATAAAGTAAGAACCTTCAAATTGAGAAGAGATTTTGTCAAAAACAGCATTAGCAAGAGTAGTCTTGCCTACTCCACCAATGCCCCAAAGTCCTAGAGAGCGAACTTCATTTGATCCGTTGCATAATAATGACTCAATTTTCTGGATCCTTGATTCAATTCCAATAAGATCATTGTTATCAGTTGAGGACAAATCATTCAATCTCTTTAAAACATCTTCGACAATACCCTCTACAAGTACAGATTCTGGCCTAACAAAGACAAATGAGAAAATAACACATATAAGTTGTACTAATAGTTGTAATAACTGATGTAAGAATATGTTACTGTTAACTAGTCCAAGGAAAAGACTGCTGTAAAATTTCTATAAGATATCAATGAATTGGGATTTGATCCTTCAAAAAATATATGCTACAATAAAAGGGTAAATTAAAAGTATCATAACTAAAGAGTAAAACTTTGAAAATGTTACATATCAGAGTTAATATTCAAGACGGCAGGTATCAAGGACAGAGCTCGTCATGGGCTAGGGGGGGCTCAAGCCTACCTAGCCCATCTTAAAAAAAAAAAAATCATACAATAATATATAGTAAATTTATCTATATTTTTAGTTATTAATTTTTTTCATACCAAAATACATATATTTATATTTCAGTCAATTGCATATTTCTTATTTATATTTAATTTTCTATTCAAATATTGTATTTGTAGAAACTTTGATTTGATATATTAAGTATGAAATTTCATACAGTTTCACCACTATAACATGTTAGTTGCATATATTATTACTAACGTATCTTTTACTCTTTGTGTCGTTCATAATGCACTCTTAATCTAAAGTATGGTAGTAATTTATGATTGTCAAAAATATAGATGATCTATATTATTGATGCTATAATTAATAAATTCAATTATTTAAATATTTAAGATTTGGCTTTATTGCTGATTGATTATATTTGCATTTCATATATCTTTCATATTTTGTTAGATTTTTTTTTTTTTACTTTTCTTTTTTAGTTAATATATTTATTTACAATCTGAATTTTAAAAAGTAAAACTCATTATTTACCCTCTAACTAAATGTACATATGTGTTTCAATTTGCAAATTTTTTGTATAATTGAAGTTTATTTAAAAAAATTTATTTTAGCCCAGCTTGGTAGACACAGTTGGCTACGCCCCCCACAAGCATAATATTAATGGATAAGTGTTGCTACAAGTGAGACTGAAAAACATATATATATATATAAAACATGAAAACTTACTTAAGGACATGTGAATCGAACCCAGATAGATTGGCAGCTTCCTTGAGAGCATCTTTCCATCTCTGAATTTTGTTTAAACTCTCCGTGAAACGTTCCTCATGATCAGCAACGCTTCAGCAAAACTACCAGTCTGGTTTCTCACAACTGATGGATCTATCTCATAGAAAACCGGTATTACAATCCGTCCATACATTCTCTTGCTTTCAAGAATTTGTACAAGTTCTTCAAGACACCATCTAGATGATGCATACCCTTTCGAGAAAATAACAATAGAAATTTGTGATTCCTCGATTGCTCCCGAAAGAGATGGGGAGATTTCATCTCCTCCATTAAGCTTGTAATCAATGAAAGTCTGAATATGTTTGTCACGCAATGCTTTATGAAGATGGCTGGTGAAAGTGTAGCGGGTATCCTCACCTCTGAAACTCAAGAAAACATCATATTTTGTGGAATGACTAATTGAAGAACAAGAAGAAGACATACTTCTATTGATGAATAAGACTACTGATCATATGATAATATTGCAACTATTTATTGTACACAATATAAAATAAATAAATAGATAATCGGTGCTTCCTTGAATTGCCTTGAGCCTATAATAAGTTGTTATTGTTGACTGGATTAATTTCTGTCCAAATGAAGACAAAATCGGTGCTTCCTCGAAGCTCCCTAGCTATTGCCTTGAGCCTATAATAATTTTTTGTTGTTGACTTGATTAATTTCTTTCCATCAGCTTGTTTAAGAAAATTTTCAGTTTATCGAGGTCTCGTGCAGGCGTTGGGACGCAACAAAATGTGGTTTAGCACATGAAAGCCCGCTTAAACGTGCATATTAGGCGGCTTAAATAAATTAGCATTTTGTTGTCTTTAACAACAAATGGAAGATCAAGTCTTCTTCCTTTCACCAACCCTTAATTATTTGCGAGAGACACTCGAGCTGTGAACAACTAGTCAAGAAGCAGTTTCATCCAAAAACGGTCGGATTGTGAAGCCTGAATTAGTTATGTGGCCCAATGACAACCATCATGGGGTCCAGCCTGAATTAGCTAGCTTACTGTTTTGCCTCCAGAGTATTAATTTAATTCTTTATATTTAGTTTTTGTGAGTGAGGTGTTGAGCTAAACTGAGAGACTGTAAATATTCGTACGATAGTAATTAAGTTATAGTGTTTCGTTGGTAAAGAGATCATATTAAATATTGTTGAACCATGTAAAATCTGGTAACTCTTATTTTCTGCATTATGTGTGATGTTTGATTTTATGTTACACTTGAATTGAGTTAGTTCCATTGATGGTGTAGAGAGTGTTTGAGAAGAGGATGGGTGGTCGTGTTAGTTGAAGAAGATAATTAAGTTTTGTGGAGATTTAATTGTGGGAGACTCTGTTTCTTGCTTTTTTTTTTTTTTTTTTTTTGTGTGTTAACCCCATAGTTGAGATTGACTTTGGAATATTTTGGTATGGACATTAAAGTCTAGCCAGCTACTTTGAACTTTCATATTATGTTTGAAAAATCTTGTATCACTTTCAAATTGAAAAAAAAAAAAAATGGTCGGCATGTGATTTTATGATATCCAATTATTATAAATTAAATTTTGATAATTACATATTTAAAAAAATAATAATACATTTTGATAATTACTCACAAACCTGGGCGGAAGTAAAAAGTATGTAGCCCCGGTGAGCCCACAATGAATTCCAAATTTATTTTTTCAAATATTATGAAAACAGTCCTCAGTTTGTTGGTTAATTATAAAATATCCTTCTTGGTTTAAAGTATTAAGCAAACATCTTTCCAGTTTTTAAAGTATTATAAAAATACCCTCAGTCTAATTACTTTCTCCAATATCTCATTCAGGTTTTTTTAATTTTTTTTTCAAGTTATTTATTTGTTGTACGAGATCGGGTTTTAGATTATTATTTCTAATTTTGGATAATTATTTTGAACTCTTAATTTATGGATTTTATATTTAAATTTATTCCAAGTACAGAAATTTTATTACCTATTAATGTAGATATTGAAATATGAGATTTAAACTATTGTTTTAACCTTAATAAAGTGTTGCTTGTTTTGTTGACAAATTGTATTTGTTTAAATTAATTAAATGCGGTGTTAATTTAATTTATTAGGACATTATATGATGTTTATTCTTTTTTGTTGTGATGTTATACATCTTACATCAGGAAATTAAATTTGGTGTTTATTTAATGTATGTTAATGTTAATTTTGCAAATTGTTTAACTAAGTGATTAAATAATATTAGGTTGTTATGTCATATAACAATTCACGTAAGCCACGAAAAACTCTTTTTCATGAGTTTAAGGGTTTAAATTGAACCTCATAGGATAAAGTTTAAATAATTTTTTGTAATTGAATTGTGTTTCATGTTTTTTCCCCCTTTTTTGTCCCCTTAGGTTTCATGTTATTAGTTAATGTGTGCATTTTAAGGAGTAAGGTTCATTATGTTCCTCCCTATCTGGGTGTATATTTTGTTTTCAATTAATAAAATTTTCTCGTACTATCGAGATTTGCCTAAAAAATTGTTTATATCTTTATTTTAATCCACCCTAACAAAATTCCTAACTGTGCCCTTGCTCACAAAGCATGTAAGAATTTGACAATACATTATTAAGAGAAGATTCATTATGATACATAAACATATGTTAAAGAAGATTCAAATATTAAGACTAAAATGTTGGATGTCGGCTGTTTTTTTACAAATCTTGTTCATAATTAATATGATAATAAAACGTAAAAAAGTACAATGTCGGGTAACAAGGGATGCTTTCTTGGCTATACATTAAGATTAAGATACAATATATATATATATATATATATTGTTGTGTGTATTTTTTGGACTCATTAAATGGGCTGATAAAAGCCCAAATTAAACTCAATTTAAGCCCAATTTAGGCCTGATAGAAGGCCCGATAAAGTCAAAGCTGGTCAAAACCCATCAGATGAGGCCCAGATGACCCAAGCCCAGCGAGCTCTTCAGCTCGCCCAGTTAAAATCTTCAGTTTGCATCAATGAGCCTGTAAGCACAGTTAGATTATAGCTCGTCTCGTATACAGCTCGTTTCTTAGCGAGCTCAACTCGCTAACCACCATAGTCAGCAGCTCGCTCAGGAACGTAATTAATGCAGTATCTTCCAAAACAGGCAATTACCTATTTCAACCATGATTCTCTCTCCAGAAACAGAAGTTTATTCAAATTCAAATCGAATCAACATCATCCCTGATTTTATGGAAGCAGTTTCCTGATATTATTCAAATATATTAGGAAGTGTAATTAATTCACGATTCTTTTCCTTATTTTTCTTGATTATTTAGGAAGTGTAATTAATTTGAGATTCTTTTCCTGATTTGTTGATTACCAGAATTGTAACGCCTTTTCCCCTATAAATAGGGGTTAAACTTCATTGTATCAGATCATCACAAAATACTCAATAATATACTGTCACTCTGCAGAGATTAAGAGATAGACAGTCGTGGATGTAGGCTTTAATTGCTGAACCACGTAAAAAGCTTGGTGTTCTTGTCTGTGTTTCTCCTTGGTTTTTATGCTTTCTCACATTGATTGCAGGTATTGGGCATTGATTACTCGTCGACTGAAATTCAACGTCGACATTTTGACGCTAGAAAGAGGGCCCAAACTGCAATCTTTCTCGTCATAATCTCGTGATTCCTGACAACATGGCAAGAACCAGACAAACCAAGTACGTAGGCTCCCAAGCTGACCACGCAGAAAGCCAGACCAGTCACCATCAACAGGATGCGCAGCAGGTGGAAGGCGCACCCATGCATGTAGTAGGGACGTTGTATGCTAGTGCTACGGCAAAGGTATCACCTTTGCCTCCGCGTCAACTGGTTCCAATCGCCCTGATAGTAGATGGGCAACAGGTGTGGTATCAACGACAAGAGGCACTAGAGGATACGGTCAGACGGCTTACAGAGGCCGTCAACATGTTGGTGCAGGCTCAAGTGCAGAATGTGCCAAGGGTAGAGATCTAGGTACCAAGGCCCGCACCCCAGCAGCAGCATGAAGCGATGCAAATACCTGATCGACTGGCGAGGGAAGTCCCAAGGCAGGCAGGCTCAGCTCGCTCCTCCAACGAGCGTTCTAGAGCCGGGAACCCAATCCGTGAAGAAAGGGAGGTCATACGCCCAGCCAGCTTGATGGTGAGACCGAGCTATGATGGACACCAGCGAGCAGAGGTTGGACATGATAGAGTCAGGGTTGCAGCTCCCAATGTCGATGAGGTGAATGAACGACATGCAGGGTCCCATCAGCTTAAGGATTGGATTGAAGAACATAAGAGATATGATCCAGAGCACCCTTCCCCGAGCCATGACCATAGGAGGAAATACTAGCTCCGCGATCCACAAGTAGATGAACTCTTCCAGAGGGTCCAGCAGTTGGAGGCATGACTTGGAGCTCCAGAGCAGCGTGGGCTCTACGGAGAAAGGACCCCGTTTACAAGGGAGATAGAGACACAGCCTCTTCCTTCGAGGTTTAAGATGCCAAATATAAAGCAGTACAACGGGGATAGCGACCCCTATGACCATCTCGACGCCTTCAACATTCAGATGGACCTATAGACAGGCAATCCCATGGTGAAGTGCTGGGTGTTCCCAACTACTTTGGGAGACATTCCAAGGACGTGGTTCAGGAATCTCCCAGTTCGCAGCATAGGCAGTTGGGAGGAATGTCAACAGAAGTTCGTTGGCCAGTACAGGGCATTGAGAAGGCAGCTCACTCCATCCTGCCACCTAGCTACTATTTTTCAACGTCAAGGTGAATCATTGAAGGGGTATATCACCAGGTTCAAACGCGAGGTCGCGAATGTAGAGCATCAATCAGATGAAAGCATATTGACAGGGATCTCAACTAGGTTGCGCAAAGATGGAAAGTTGTATGAGAGTATTTACAAGTCCCCAGTGAAGGATCTGGGTGAGTTCTATGAGCGAGCTGCAAATGAGATCAGATGGGAAGAGACCTTCGGCCTGAAAAAGTAGAATCAAAAGAATGAAGCGGGCAGTTCCAGCCAAACAAAAAGAAGAAATAATGGTAGGAACGAAGAAGGAAGAAATGGTGACTCAAGCAATCAGATCGCCAAGAAGGCAAGGAGAGAGCCAAGGTATGAGCGACCTTAGCGTCAAGGTCGCTATGAGCACTATAGCATCCTATCAGACTCACAAGACAGGATCTTTGCAGCAGAAAAGAACAGGGAAGATTTCGAGAAGCCCTATCCTTTGAGAACCCCTGTTCATCAGAGAGTTAGAATCAAGTTTTGTGCCTATCATAATGAGGTCGGACACAACACTTCAGATTGTTCGGCGTTAAAGGACGCCATTGAAAAGCTAATCAGGAGAGGTCGCTTGAGAAACTACATGGAACAACCTGCAGACTCGCGACCTCGGTAGGAACGACCTCATCAACAATAACCAAATCATCAGCAACAGCCCCAGCCAACTCCCGAGCCCGAGCACGAGCCTGCGGTAAGGACGATTTTCACAATTCATGGTGGCCCCCATATCGCAGGTACTTCGAACAGATTGCATGAAAAGTACATTCGAGAGGCAAATCACATTTTCCAAGTTAGTGGGCTAGATGGGTCTACTAAAAGGGCAAAGACAACCTCGGACGAAATAGTTTTGCTGATGAAGATGACAGAGGTGTGATCTGGCCTCATAATGATGCGCTGGTGATACGAGCTAGAATTAGCAACATGGAGGTACGGCGCATCATGATCGATACCGGGAGCTCGGTGAACGTGATGTATAGGAGCTGTTTCGATCAGATGGGGCTGCGAGTAGAGCAAATGAGATCGTCCCCAGAGCCTTTATATGGGTTTCACTGGAGATGCTATAGTACCAGTGGGCCAGATCAAACTGCCATTGACTCTTGGGGAGTCAGGTCGTCAAGCAACTACTCTGACAGACTTCTTGATAATTGACTGCCCATCAGCGTATAATGTGGTCTTGGGGAGACCCGCCATAAACGAGTTGGACGTGGTCACTTCCACCTAAACTCTTATAGTTAAGTTCCCAACTCCAAATGGCATCGGATGTGTTCGAGGAGAGCAGCACCTAGCAAGGCGATGCTATGAGGACGTAGTAAAGATAGACGTCGGAGGAAAGAAAGTGAACGTGGTTTCGGGGGACGAGCCACGAACTATAACTGAGAAAGGAGTCAGTCATGACCTGGACCCATGTGAGGTAGATGCAGACCGAGCTACTGGTCCAGTTGAAGAGTTAGAAGAAGTGCAAGTCAGCGAGGTAGATCCAGAAAGGTGCCTCAAGCTGGGAAGAGGATTGACTCCAGGCCTAAGAACCCAGCTCACTGACTTCCTGAAAGCGAACTTGGACGTATTTGCGTGGAACCATGAGGACATGGTGGGAATAGATCCAAAGGTGATGTTTCACAGGCTGAACATTGATTCTCACTTTAAGCCAGTTCGCCAGAAGAGAAGAGCCATGACAGGGGAACGCTACTTGGCATTGAAAGATGAGGTAGATAAGCTGCTGGTTAAAAAGTTCATCAGAGAAGCTTACTACCCAACCTGGGTTGCAAATCTCGTGCTAGTGAAGAAGAAGAATGGGAAGTAGAGAACCTGCATTGACTTCACTGACTTGAACAAGGCGTGCCCCAAGGATAGTTTGCCCCTACCAAGGATAGATCATCTCGTGGATGCTATTGCTGGCCACGAGCTCCTGAGCTTTATGGACGCATATTCGGGATATAATCAGATCCCAATGAAGCCCGAGGATGAAGAGCACACCTCGTTCATGACTGATAGAGGGTTGTATTGTTACAAGGTGATGCCCTTCGGGTTGAAAAATGCTAAGGCAACCTACCAACGCTTGGTGAATATGATGTTCGAGGAACAAATTGGAAAGACCATGGAGGTCTATGTTGATGACATGCTGGTAAAATCCAAACAGGTAGGTGACCATGTTCGTGACCTGGGAGAGATGTTTGAAATTCTGAGGAGCTACCAGTTGAAATTGAATCTGCATAAATGTGCATTTAGAGTAGCTTTTGGGAAGTTTCTGGGCTTCATGGTAAACAGTAGAGGTATTGAAGCAAACCCTGAGAAGATCAAAGCGTTGATTGACATGAGATCGTCAACCAGGGTGAAGGACGTGCAGAACCTCAATGGCCAGGTCGCAACATTGAGCAGGTTCATTTCAAAAGCTACAAACAAGTGCATACCGTTTTTCGATATTTTGAAAAAGGCAAAGAGTTTTGAATGGACTGAGCAATGCGAAGTAGCCTTCCAGCAACTGCAAGAATACATGGGGCAAGCTCCACTCCTTTCTAAGCCCAAAGAATGAGAGAAGCTGATTCTGTACCTAGGAGTGTCACAGCAAGCTCTGAGCGCTGCATTGGTGAGGGAAGAAGAAAAGACGTAGCTTCCCGTGTATTATGTAAGCAAGCGATTGCAGGATGCTGAAACCAGGTACTCCCAGATGGAAAAGTTAGCTTACTGTCTGGTGATCGCATCAAGGAAGCTGCGACCTTACTTTCAGGCTCATACAGTTGAAGTCCTCACCCAGTACCCGCTAAAGCAAGTTTTGCAGAAGGCCTCAGGTCGGCTATTGAAATGGGCAGTAGAACTCGCACAGTTCGACATCCAGTTTAAGCCAAGGATGGCCATCAAGGCTCAAGCCATAGCAGATTTTATTACAGAGTTTACGGGACCTGTGGATGATGAAGCTGAATCTTCTGAAGGTTCGGCCTGGGAACTCTATGTGGATGGATCATCCAGCGAGCAGAGAGCTGGAGCTAAAATTTTACTAATCAGTCCTGAAGGCCACAAAATCCTATGTGCTCTGAGATTTGGCTTCTAGGTAACAAACAATGAAGCTGAGTATGAAGCTTTGCTCGTGGGATTGCGTTTGGCTAAGGAAATGCATGTTGAACGATTGAAGGTCTTCAGTGACTCGTAGCTCGTTGTGTGCCACGTAATGGGGGAATATCAAGCCAAGGGACCAAAAATGGCCCTCTACCTCCAGAAAGTTCACGAGCTGCTAGATGCGTTTCAGAAGTATGAGATGAAATAGATCCCACGAGCTCAGAACGCACATGCAGATGCATTAGCTCGCCTGGCTACCACGCGAGATGCAGACTTCCTTGGGGCAATCCCAGTTGAATTTCTACCGGTCCCAAGTACAGAAGGGAAGAATGTGATTATGGCAATATTTGTGCAGCCCGACTCTTGGATGAGCCAAATTCTTAATTATTTGCAGGATGGAAAGCTGCCGAGTAATAAGCTGGAAGCACGGCGTCTGCGAGCTAGAGCAGTCAGGTACTGCATCTATAATGATGCGCTGTACAAGAAAGGGTTCTCAGCTCCACTGTTAAGATGCATCGATGGCCCAGAATGTGAAACAGTTCTAAGGCAAATACACGAAGGCCATTGTGGGAACCACGCTGGGGGGCTATCTTTAGCTCAAAAGGCACTTCGTCAAGGCTTCTACTGGCCCACCATGAGGCAGGACGCCATCGATTTAGTGAAAAAATGTAACAAGTGTCAGAGGTTTGCCCAGATTCCCCGAGCTCCACCAGCTTTTTTCCAACAAATGGTAAGTCCTTGGCCCTTCGCGATATGGGGGATGGATCTGATCGGGCCTCTGCCAATGGCACGAGGAAGATGCAAGCATGCAGTTGTCGCAGTTGACTATTTCACCAAGTGGGCAGAAGCAAAGTAGTTAGCTGAAATCTCCACAACAAAGATTGAAAAGTTTGTTTGGAGTAACATCATTTATAGATTTGGGGTTCCACAGCAGATCGTCACGGATAATGGAACTCAGTTCAGCAGCGACCAGTTTCTCTGGTTTTGTAGTGAGCTAAAGATTAAAAAGAGCTTCTCATCAGTGGACCATCCACAAGCCAACGGCCAAGTAGAAGCTGTGAACAAGATTATAAAGCAGACCCTGAAAATGAAACTGGAGGCAAGGAAAAGAGCATGGGTAGATGAGCTCCAAAAAGTACTGTAGTCTACAGAACCACAGCTCGTGGACCAATAGAGGAAACCCCATTCTCAATGGTGTATGGGTCTGAGGCCATGATCCCAGCCGAGTTAGAAGTCTCCTCGCATCGAAGAGTGACCTTCAATCCAAATGACAATGATCAGCTACTTGCGGCAAATCTAGACTTGCTTGAAGAAGCCAGAGAAACAGCCAGGTTAAGAGTAGCTGTCTATCAGCAAAGAATAGCGAGGTACTACAACAAGTATGCTCGGATTCGCAGATTCAATGTGGGAGATTTGGTCTTACGTCTCATTCTACCAGGAGCCCGCAAGCCAAGTGATGGATCCTTAGGCCCGAACTAGGAAGGACCCTATGTTGTCGAAACAAACTTGGGGAATGGAGCTTACCGGTTAGTTAATGTGAATGGAGCTGAAGTTCCTCGAGATTGGAATGCTGAGCATCTCCGCCCTTATTATCAATAAACTTTTTGTTGTATGAAACTTAGATTCAATTTATTGAATGAAAGCCCATTTCCCCTCGTTTGTGGTTCAACTTGTTTCATTAGGCTAACGGGCTCCGAGCTAAATAGCTCGCTATCTAAAAAGAGCCTAAAAAGCAGTCGATGTGATGACCCACTGCATAGCTCATTATTTTAAAAGAGCCTAAAAAGTAAGTGACTAAATGTCCTTGCATAGCTCGCTAGAATAAAAAGAGCCTAAAAAGCAAGTGACTAAATGTCTTTGCATAGCTCGCTATAAATGAAAGAGCCTAAAAAGCAAGTGACTAAGTGTCCTTGCATAGCTCGCTAGAATAATAAAAGCCTAAAAAGTAGTCAAGGTGACGACCTACTGCATAGCTCGCTATAAATGAAAGAGCCTAAAAAGCAAGTGACTAAGTGTCCTTGCATAGCTTGCTAGAATAATAAGAGTCTAAAAAGCAGTCAAAGTGACGACCTACTGCATAGCTCGCTATAAATGAAAGAGCCTAAAAAGCAAGTGACTAAGTGTCCTTGCATAGCTCGCTATAAAAATAAAAGAGCTTCGAAAGTAGATGGCTAAATTGCCTCTGCATAGCTCGCTAAAACGAAAAGAAAACGAGGTCATTAACCCCTACATGGTTAATTAACCTAAACAGCCCATCAACGATATCCATTTAATAGGCAAGTTTTCGGTTTATTACAACAAGTTACTTGTTTAAATGATTGTTTGAGTTAACACTTTTGATTAAGTAAGAGCTTATGCCATGCTGATTAGCCCGCATAGAGAAAAGATGTATTACACCACATGAACATTCAACACAGGAGAAGTGAAGAAAGTAAACTTCATTAAACACTAAAAACTCCATTACAAAAGAAAGCTGAGAACATACAATTATAAAAATAAGAAAAAGTTACAAAAGCTAATTCTAGCCTAGAGTTTGGGGATCTGCACTTTCAGCTGAAAGGTCATGGGGAGGAGACGAGCTGGGGGGCTCAGGGCCTCCAATAGGTTCGATCTGAAAAGTCGTGCCGGGAGCTTGCTCTGCAGATGGAGCTAGATCAATCGAAGATGAGGCAGCCTTTGCTTTAAACTCTTCCACGAGTTCGAGTCCCACATCCCCAAAGATAGAAAAATCCATCTCTGAATGGGACTGCCACAACGTGAAGAGAAAGTCACAACCTGTTGACTCCTCAACCTCATCCCTCGCTTTAGCAACTTGAGCCTCCAGCTATTGAGCAGCCTACGCTTTAAAGGTCGATAGCTCCTCAAAGGCATTGTTTGCAGCTTGGTTGGCTTTTTGTCTCTCAATGGTCGCTGCAGCCAATTGAGCTTGATGACCCTCCTCGTACTTGTTCCCATCATGGACTTTCTTAACCAGAGACGCTATATCATTGTTGGCAGCCTACAGCTCATCCTCCAATTTCCTTATTTGATCATTGGTTTCCCTTGTCCCCCTCCTTCGCTTCATTGCAGCCAGGGCGCTCTGAAAGGGTTACAGGTCAACATTTGATAAAATAAAGAACTTGTCAGATGTAGAAAGATGACTTACCAGCATAGAATGGCGAGCTGCGAATTCGTCCAAGTCCTCACCCCTAAGACTCCTATTTTCCAAAGCATTTGCATGGGTAAGCATAATTGGTGCCCGGTGGTCAAGAAAAGAAGTTAATATCTTCCCCTATGTCCAAGCTCGATGGCTGGTATTGTTGGCGAAGGGGTTCTCTCGCGCTTTAGGATATCGCGCTCATTCGTGGAAGCGGCACGCCGCGAATGAACGGTGCGCTTGGTTACCCACCTACTGGTATCAGCACCGGCTGCCTGAGGAGTACTCCCAGATGGATTTTCCCTTTCTCCACGTTGAGGAGCGACCTCAGTTGAAACTGCCTCTTTTCCAGGCTGTGGGGTGACTTCAGGTGGAGCTCCCCCTTACTGCGAGCTTTGATGCAAAGTCGATTGAAGATGCTCGAACGCGGTTGAAAGAGACACCACGCTAGGAGCTGCGACCTCAGGAGCTCGGGTTTCAGCATGTGGCCTTGGGCATTTTGAGGGAGCAGCAGGAGAGGTCGGAGTATCAGCTGGTCGTTTTGTTGAGGCCGCTGGAGGAGTAAAAGATTTAGCAGGATTGTCTGAGGGGCATTTTAAAAGAACTAGTTTCTTCCTATTGGATGGAACTGGCCCAGAGGAAGAAACTGGAGGAGAAGAAATTCTTTGGGAAGCACCCGTTGATGGGGTGCAAGCTAGAACAGGCAATGGAGCCTCTAATACAGTTGTATGATGGGGGGAGGAAGATGAATCTATCTGCACAACTGGGGCTGTGTGGGATGGATCTGATCCTGTCCAAGTTGAAGCAGGAACCGGAGAGGTGGTTGTTTGAGATACGCCCTTTTATGAGGCGCGAGCTGAAGACACTTTCGCCTTAGATGAGGCGCGAGCAGGAGCACGCTAGGTAGAAGCCTTCCGGGTTGGAGAAGGTGAGCGAGTTGTACCCGTTGCTGGTATAGAAACTGGTTGTGGATGTTGGGAAGCTGACGTGTCCTCCACCTGGACTGGAACTTCAAAGATAGAAGGAAGTCTAGGATCATCGCTCATCTTGCCTATGTCCTCTTTAGGTCGTAGAACAGGGGAATCCTTAGGTGGGGCGAGGCCATAAGCTCTAAGGACAACATCGTCAAATCAAACTTACTGCTGATGCCCGTGTCCCCTGACTTCGTGAGTTTATCAAGAACTCATTTCTCCTCGCTATTGAGAGGAGACTCATCCATTTTTTGTACTACAAAGCAAAGCATTAAAAAAAAAAAAAAAAGAGAGCTCGGTTCTAGCTCGCATTATTTTATCCTGCATACCTAGTTCCAGAGCGTAGCTGAAGTTTTGGAAACCCGCGAGAGAGGGGCAGGAGACATAGAACCAGCTCGTCTTGTACGGCCCGACATTGGACTTGCCCTTCGCTTCTCCTTTAGGCAAGAGATCTTTGTATTTTGACAGACAGGCTGTAAGGTAATAAATGCCGTCCGGTTTCTCTCCTTCTGCTACACTTAGAGCCTTGAAAGAATAGAACTGTTGTATAATTCTTGGAGTAGGGGGAGAAAGGCCATTCCTGAGGAAGGCCACAGCCAACGAGGTCAGCTACGCGTAGGAGTTCGGAGTCAACTGGAACGGCGCGAGTTTGACCTTATTGAGAAATGCGATCAAGTAAGGTTGAATGGGGAACCTTAGCCCCTGCTCGAAATGTTAAGTGTTGACAGCGATGTACCCTCTTGGTGGGTAGCATGCATGATTCTTTGATTCAAGTAACAGTGCACGACAACCCAAAGGAATGTGGAATTGAATGACAAGTCCTTCAACATCAGGGCGCTTTAACGACGAGGGATGATGGGTGAATTTATCCCGAGCTTCTCTCCCTTGTCTAGCATGCGCTCGGGCTTCATCTCGCTCACGAGCCTCACCGCTTGAAATAATTCCTTACGAACTTCACTTAAAGACATTTGTGTAAAAGAAGCATTTTCAGGTCGCAGCAAGTAAGATAATAAAATAATAGAAATTCTATAAGTATCCTACTCCACAGGTCGCTGGTATCATGGGGGGCTTGGCCTAAACATAGACGACCTACAAAGAGCAAACTGCGAGCTAATGGTTCACAGAAGCTCAGTTCTATAGGTAGCATGCATAACAAGGCACAAACAGTAACGAGGTCGTAAATAGATATGTAACAGGATCAAATTAGCATAAATCGAAATGTTTTGACAATATTCAAAAAAGATGCAGTAACTTCATGCCATATTCAAATCATTGCAAGTAATAACGACAGGGAAGAATAAAACACAAATGTAAGTGTAATATCAACTCAACAGTATAAAACAAAGACTTGAGATTTGAAGAACTTACTGTGAATTTCTGAAGGGAAAGTGAAACGGCGACTGGAAATGCTAATTTTGTGAAAAGACGGTTAGTCTTTTGAAACTTGGTTGCTTGGTTACTTTGAAGGAAAATGACAGGTAAAAAGAAAATGAAATGGGGCTCCATCAATTTATAGGCAAGTGAGCTTGAAACCCCAGTCATGAGATCTTCATACAATGTAATCGTCATTGATCCAACGATGCAGCACAAAGTACGGTCGTGTAATCATGCAGCCGTCAGTTGAAGGATGTGCGCATTTAATGCGCGTGTAAGAGACGTGGTGGTGTCGTATGGTAGAACTGTCAGTTGAAAGACATGCGCATTTAATGCGCGTGTAAGGGACGTGCTGGCGTCATTTCAGTGACCTCCTGCATGACCGCCACGTGTCGAAACTGATAAAGTGGAATTTGAAAAAGGTGCAGAAGCGGTTATTTAAGTCAAGCGTGCCAAGGAAGCCAGCTTTTACCAGCGAGCTCGAGCTCCCAGTTCGCAGAACGAACTAAAAGCTGGGGGGCTAATGTTGTGTGTATTTTTTGGACTCATTAAATGGGCTGGTAAAAGCCCAAATTAAGCTCAATTTAAGCCCAACTTAGGCCTGATAAAGTCAAAGCTGGTCAAAACTCATCAGACGAGGCCCAGATGACCCAAGCCCAGCGAGCTCTTCAGCTCGCCCAGTTAAAATCTTCAGTTTGCATCAATGAGCCCGTAAGCACAGTCAGATTATAGCTCGCCTCGTATACAGCTCGTCTCTTAGCGAACTCCAGCTCGAGACCGCCATAGTCAGCAGCTCGCTCAAGAACATAATTAATGCAGTATCTTCCAGAACAGGTAATTACCTAATTCAACCATGATTCTCTCTCCAGAAACGGAAGTTTATTCAAATTCAAACCGAAGCAACATCATCCCTGATTTTATGGAAGCAGTTTTCTGATATTATTCAAATATATTAGGAAGTGTAATTAATTCACGATTCTTTTCCTTATTTTTCTTGATTATTTAGGAAGTGTAATTAATTTGGGATTCTTTTCTTGATTTGTTGATTACCAGAATTGTAACGTCTCTTCCCCTATAAATAGGGGTTAAACTTCATTGTATCATATCATCACAGAATACTCAATAATATACTATCACTCTGCAGAGATTAAGAGATAGACAGTCGTGGACGTAGGCTTTAATTGCTGAACCACGTAAAAAGTTTGGTGTTCCTGTTTTCATTCTTGGTTCTTGTCTGTGTTTCTCCTTGATTTTTGTGCTTTCTCACATTGATTACAGGTATTGGGTATTGATTACTCGTCGACTGAAATTCAACGTCGACATATATATATATATATATTGCTTTCTAATTATATTACTTCATATAACAATAAAAATTAGTTGGTAATTACTTAAATATGTGATCATAAGCATAGTGTAATAGTAACTATTTCTCGCTACAAAATGGAGGTTGATCTTTAAAATCCCTTTCATTTTTTTTTTTTTTAAGAACAATTATGTTAACATTTACCTTAAGTTTATCATGTACCTTAAAGAGAGTAATAGGATTATCTTAACCTTTGCCTTAAGTTTAATAACATCATAGACAATTGATCTAAAGACAAAGTTTACAATTTACCTAACTGTAGAAATTATATTTTCTTTATCTCTTTCTTCCCTCTTTTCAATGCAATCCAATACCCAAAGAAAGACAATGAGACATTTTATTCTAATGAAAAGAAAAATGCATAAGCAATTGATAAATAAGCTTGTAATGTAGGATATTTAACGAGTGCTTTTGTGATCATGATGTTCTAAGATTCAAAACCATACGATTTGTAATGTTATGTGTCAATTTCTCTTAAAACAATTTATATATCGTTGCAAATCAATCATCCCTAAAATATATTTCTGGACATCCAACTAGAGAAATATTATATATATATATGAAAACGATATATATATCTTGGTACATCCAATAATCATGAAGAAGATGTTGCTGGAGGGAATGAGAACAAATATCCCACACCACCTTTCAAAGAAACATCAGAACAACGAATAACCCCACCATCAACACATCTATAAATTTGTTGAATAATTGTTGTACAGAGTCTGTTGATATATATATATATATATATATATATATATGCAAGAGTTCACCTTCTAAGGCAGTCATTAAAAATTTTTCTTTCTCTTTAGTGTGTGTGGTTCCTCTTCCTCATTACTGCTGTGTTCTTCCATTGAATCCCAGAACTCATCCTCCTCAGAGCTGATACTTTCTTTTGATCCTCCAACATCTTCAGCATAAATCAAACGCACCCCACATTTTTTCACCTTTCAAAATTCAACTTTATCAACACTAAATTCAACAGATAACTCATCATGTGAACATGACTGTTCATCAAGACCGTCAAAACGAATATTGAAATTATAACCAAGGAACACATGGTCTGACCTGATGTACCGTGGTCCGTCACGGTCCGAACCGTACAAATTGGAGTGTTGAACATGTTGGAATAACTTTAATAGGTTAAAACCTATATCAAAATCTAGAAACTCATATTAAATCAATAAGAATTATTATAGAAAAACATACTTGAATCTATATTGTTAAACTTGAGTAAGATCGAGTCTTCCACAGTCAAATCTCCTTAGGTTACTCTGTATTTTTCTTCTTGAATGAGGAAAGAGAAGAGAGAGTAAAATTACGTTGATTTGACTTGGGGACCATAACCCTAATTATGTTCTTTATATACTAATCTAATTAAGTTCTCATTAACCCTAATTTGATTAGTATTAGGTCTCTACACATTAAAACTCATACTCAATAGATATTTCTAGAGCCCGATTAATAGATAACTTATTTGACCCTATTAAAATAGATAACTCATAATATAATTCTTATATAATATGTAAGCCCACATTAAGATTTATAAAAAATCTCAACAATCTCCCACTTGGGCTACATATGTTTCTTGAAACAATTATATTATTTATAGTCTTGAGTGTGCACTAAGAAACTATCTGTCCTGAAATATTCCCTTAATTACAATCTGATCCATCAACTATATTAGTATAAGATCAAAACGACCTTTGTTACATATATTCGTAACTAGACCCATCAATGGTCACCACACCAATACATTTAATGACATAGATCAAGTATGGATGCGTAGCATGGAAATTACATGCAATGTGATCTTAAACATGCCTATTTCCAACTAGTCATACCTTAATCTTTAGTGAGATCAAACACAAATAACATTCAGAGTTTATAACTGAATTTTATATTTTATTCTACAGAAAATAAATATAAAATATGTCTATAACAAAAAACATTAAAATACTAACTCCCACTAAACATACATATCATCAACTAAAACAACACTCATATGAGCAGTGTGCTCATGAAAGACCTTAGGTGGTAATCCCTTAGTAAGCGGATCTGCAATCATGGAGTTTGTCCTAATATATTCTATAGCAACCTGACGACTCTTAACTCTTTCTTTAACAACAAGAAACTTGATGTTTATGTGCTTTGACTTCATAGAACTCCTATTGTTGTTGGAATATAGCACAACCGAATTATTGTCACAATATATCTTTAATGGTCTTTCAATACAATCCATAACTTGCAACCCCATGACAAAATTTCGAAGCCATATCCCATGATTAGATGCCTCATAACAAGCTATGAATTCAGCTGCCATGGTGGAAGAAGCTATGAGTGTTTGCTTAGCACTCTTCCAAGAAATAGCTCCTCCAGCTAGCAGGTAAATATAGCCCGACGTGGATCTTTTACTGTCTTGGCATCGAGCAAAATCGGAATCAGAATACCCAATGATCTCAAAATTATCTGATCTCCGATATGTGAGCATGTGATCTTTTGTTTTCTGTAAATAACGCATAACTTGTTTGGCTGCTTTCCAATGATCCATCCTGGATTACTTAAATATCTGCCCAACATTCCCACTATGAATGCAATGTCCGGACGCGTGCATACTTAAGCATACATTAGACTTCCTACAACTGATGCATAAGGAATCTTTTGCATTTCTTTTCATTCTAACTCATTTTTAGGGCACTGATTGAGACTAAACTTGTCTCCTTTAGCTACAGGGGTGTCTCCTGGTGCACAACTTTTCATGTCGAATCTATCAAGAACTTTTTCGATATAGCTCTTTTGTAATAACCTAAGGATACCTCAAGTTCGATCTCGATGTATCTGTATGCCTAATACAAAATAAGCGTCCCCAAGATCTTTCATCTCAAAATTCTTTGTCAGAAATCTCTTGGTTTCGTGCAATAAGCTTATATCGTTACTAGCAAGTAGTATGTCATCGACATATAACACCAAAAATATATATTTACTCCCACTGAACTTATGATATACACAATCTTCAACCTTATTTACCTCAAACCCATATGAGATAGTGATTTGATGAAATTTGTGATACCATTGACGGGAAGCCTGTTTGAGACCATAGATTGATTTCTTTAATTTGTAAATCATTTTCTTTAGGTCAGATACAAAGTTTTATGGTTGCATCATATATATTGTTTCGTCAATGTCACCATTGAGAAACGCAGTTTTTACATCCATCTGATGTAGCTCTAAATCAAAATGAGCCACAAGTGTCATTATAATCCTGAAAGAGTCTTTCGTTGAAACCGGAGAGAAAGTCTCTTTATAATCAATGTCTTCTTTCTAAGTAAAACCCTTGGCAACTAGACGAGTCTTATATCTCTCAACATTGTCTTTTGAATCCCTTTTGGTCTTAAATATCCATTTGCAACCAATGGGTTTCGCACCTTCAAGCAATTCAATGAGATCCCAAACGTCATTGTTTTTCATGGAATTCATCTCATCATTCATAGCATCGATCCATTTTTGAGAATTAGAACTTTGTTTGGCTTGATGGAAGTTGATCGGATCATCTTCCACCACTCCTATATCAACTTCATGTTCTTGGAGAAAAATGATATAGTCATCCGGAATCGCACTTCTCCTTTCTCTAGTGGATCGTCTCAATGGCACATCCTCTTTAGGTTGTTAAGTTTGCACTTCGGGTATAATATCTTCATTTTGCATAGGGAGCTCGTCTACATTATCTTGATATTCCAGATTTGCATTTTGAACAATGTCAGAAATAGAAGCCTGATCATTATTAATAACAATAGTATGAAGAGAAATAAATTCATCTTCAAAGACAATGTCTTTAACCTTATCCCCTCCCCTCCTCCCCCCCTCTCCAAACTCAATTTCCTCAAAAAATCTCACATTTCCCGTCTCAAAAAATGTTCTAGTAGTGGGATCGTAGAACTTGAAACTCCTTGACCATTCAGAGTACCTAACAAAGTAGCAGCTTATAGTTCTTGAGTCCAGTTTCTTTTCATTTGGCCTATAAAGCCTTGCCTCAGCTGGACAACCCCAAACATGTAAATGTCTTATACTAGGCTTTTTGCCCGTCCATAATTCATAAGGGGTTTTAGCTACCGCTTTGCTTGGAACCCTATTGAGGATATATGCTACAGTCTTTAATGCTTCTCCCCAGAGGGATTCTAGTAAAGATGAATGATTAATCATACTTCTTACCATGTCCTTAAGCGTTCTGTTTCGTCTTTCAACAACACCATTCATACTAGGTTTGCCTAGCATTGTGTATTACGGGACGATACCGTATTCCTCTAGGAATTTCGCAAAAGGTCCTGGACGTTGTTCACCAGATCCGTCATATCTGTCATAGTATTCACTACCACGGTCAGATTTGACAGCTTTAATTTTCTTGCCAAGTTGATTTTCAACTTCAGCTTTAAAGGCCTTAAAAACATCCAGGGATTGAGACTTCTCATGTATCAAATATAGGTACCCATATCTTGAATAGTCGTCTATGAACGTAATAAAATACTGTTGACCATTCCAAGAAGCTGTAGGAAATGGTCCACAAATATCAGTATGAATTAGTTCTAAGACATCAGAACACCTATTGGCATCTAATCTTCTAATGTTTATCTGTTTTCCTTTAATACACTCAATACAGACTTCGAAATCTGTCAAATCAAGGGAATCAAGAATCCTGTTAGACATAAGCCTCTGAATTCTCTGTTTAGAGATATGACCTAAATGTTTGTGCCATAATGTGGCGGAATCCTTGTCAGTTAATTTTCGTTTTGTACCTCGTGAATTTATATGCAAGGTTTCATTAATTGAGGTAATTGTATTCAACAAATATAGGTTATCATACAATAATAAAGAATCGGTACCAATAAGATTCGAATCTTGAAAAAGACTAAATTTATTATTTCCAAATGAACAAGAATAACCAAATTTGTCCAAAACAGAAACTGAAACCAAATTCCGTCTAAAAGACAGTACTACATAAGTCTCTTCCAAATTCAAAAAATGACCAGTCTTTAATAATAACCTAAAAGTTCTTATTGCCTCTACTGCAACTGTTTTGCCATCGCCCACATAGATGAATCTTTCAGCATCACTTGGCTGTCGGCTCCACAGGCAACCCTGCATAGACAGACTTATGTGAGTAGTAGCACCAGAATCTATCCACCAAGTGTGTTTAAGTACAGAAGTTAAATTAACTTCAGAACAAACTAAATTGAGAAACATATCTTTCTTGATACGCCAATTGATGTATTTTGGACATTCTTTCTTCATGTGTCCAACTTTCTTGCAAAAGTAACAGGTAAACTTCTTATCCTGTTTCTTTTGCACCTTATGCTGTGATATCCCAACTGCAGCTTCTTTTCCTTTTTCCTTTTCTTGTCCTTAGAGATAGTTACTAAGTTAGCACTTTCAGTACCTTCTTCTTCAATCTTTCTTCTTCTTGCACACAGTGAGATATGAGCTTATTAAGAGTCCATTTATCCTTTTGAGTGTTGTAATTCACTTTAAATTGACTGTATTATGCAGGAAGAGAAATCAAAACTAAGTACACTAGCAGGTCCTCAGACAGTTGTAACTTTAGTGCCTTTAGTTTGGAAGCAATATGAGACATCTCTATGATGTACTCCCTTATGTTCCCTTTACCTTTATATTTCATTGAAACAAGGTTAGCCAAAAGGGTACTTGTTTCAACCTTTTCGCTTTTCGCAAAACGCTGTTTTATATCATCAAGGAACTTCTTAGCATTTTTCTCTTCGGACATAGAGCCCCTAAAAGCTTCTGGAATGGAACGTTTCATGATCATAAGACACATGCGATTAGAACGTTCCCACTTCTCCATACTCGTCTTTTCATCAGCGATACTATTATCATTAAGAGATGTGGGTCGTTCTTCCCGAAGCGCAAGGTTAAGATCCATGCAACCGAGAACAATCATAACGTTCTCTTTCTAATTCTTAAAATTCGTGTCATTAAGCACATGAATGGAATTGATATTAACAGTTATTGTTGAAGCAGAAGTAGTAACTGAATCGAGAACAAAACCAAATATAAGCTCACAATTAATAATCATATCATAAGATAAGAATACTAAATTAATAAATTCATACATTACATGATTAAACTATTCCCATAATGGTGGGTCCTAAAACAAGATATCTAGCACAACATTGACATTTAGTCTTTAAACAGAAATATCAATTGTAAGTGGTACTCTCCATGTAGTAATTAAATATTGACAATTAATCTCGTCAAGTAATAAGCCTTTCTTTGGACTAACTTATTACTCACATGGAAAACCTAATAATCGTCACATATTTATTACCACAAGTATGCCAATTATTTGGCCAAACAACAACTTTCCTTTGAGCTAGTCATTATTCGCATAAACAATAGACATACACATCTTAATTTTTCAAAATAAATAAATTTAATTATAGAGGTTATTTTGTAACATATAATTTCAATTCAATTTATTTTAAAAAATCAGACATAATACATATATATTCATAAACTTTTGTTTTCGAACCAAAACAATGCTATCATCAACTTAATTATCGTGCATGCTTGATTTATTATATATACATATAATGGCACTGATATATATATATATATATATATACATATAAAACTGAATCACATATCTCATGAATGCCAATGTGCACGCCAACCGAAACAATATATATATATATATATTATTTCATACTCAAACCAATGCAATATATATTCTGAATCAAAAGTCACCACTGTCATATATATATATATATATATATTAAAGCAAACCTGATTAAATATATTATATACGACTTTATTGTCTTTCACACCAACAAAAAAATTAAACAAACAAACAACATTGACTTTTGCCAACTTTTGCCTCAATAAAATATATATTATATGTTATCTGCCAAAAGTTGCCAACGGCATTCAAAACACCCAATTAAATATATATATATATATAATCATCCTTGCTTCAAGATTCTCAGACCATTGCATTATATATTATATATATTATCAGCCAATAACCAAAACAAACAGAAGACCACAAAACCGAGACAGATCCCGATTAAATATATATATTTATATAAATCCATGCCTGAGAATTGACGCCAAAACAAACAAAACAAAAATTGTCAACAGTAAAAGGCATGAACTGATCTCAATATATGTTTACACAAGCAGACCGAATTCAAGAACTTTAAACCAAATATATATTTATTCCGCAAGCAAACCGAATGACTTTAAACATAAATATATATTTATTCCGCGTTCACGTAGAAAAATAATACATGTATTATTCAAAGTTACGCGACAACAACCATAATTAAACTAATTAATTTCTTAATGATTCAATATGAATTAGCTCTGATACCATTTATTGTATTAAAACTTTAATAAGTTAAAACCTATATCAAAATCTAGAAACTCATATTAAATCAATAAGAATTATTATAGAAAAACATACCTGAATTCATATTGTTAAACCTGAGTAAGATCGAGTCTTTCACAGTCAAATCTCTTTAGGTTACTTTGTATTTTTCTTCTTGAATGGGGAAAGAGAAGAGAGAGTAAAATTACATTGATTTGACTTGAGGACCATAACCCTAATTATGTTCTTTATATGCTAATCTAATTAGGTTCTAATTAACCCTAATTTGATTAGTATTAGATCTTTACACATTAAAGCTCATACCCAATAGATATTTCTAGAGCCCGATTAATAGATCACTTATTTGACCCTATTAAAATAGATAGTCCATAATATAATTGTTATATAATATGTAAGCCCACATTAAGATTTATAAAAAATCCCAACAGAACATGCTGGCGACCATCTTGAAACTTCACTTTAAATTCACAGCCAACATTCCAACCATGACCATCCTCCTTGTAATCTTGAAATGCCACAACGACGCATAGTGCAAACCCAACAAATTTGTTGTAAAACGATCTTGTTTGCAATTCAAGGATCATAAAAGATTCTGTAGTTTGAAAATTGAACCACTCCGGTATTTCACTTCCAGGGAAACATACACAAGCTTTTGGTCCCACATAATTTTCCTGTACCATGAAGTTTATGGCTATGTAAGCATCATTTATAATAAAATCAAATTATTTTTAACGTAAGACGGGCAGCATAGTTATAATAAGATAAATAAGATATCATCTAATTTGTAGAATTCTAATCTATTTCATTCATTGCTTAGTTTCTGAAAGTGAAAAATTAAAATCCTAGTTATAGGACAAGAATACCTTTCGATATGTTTGCCACCACGAAGTTGCTAAATGTTGCATTTTTAAGAAAGCATCTTCCATAATCTGTCTCAATGCATTTTGATCCAATTTGAAACAATTGATGATGTTGACATAGCGTCCATGCAATGCAACAAAGTTGACAGCACTTATTGAACTTAGTGATGTGCAATTGTGTGCTACAACAAAAGTTCCCGGAAGCTCTGGTGAGAATTGAAGCCTTTGATAACAGCTTATATCCAGCCAACAAAGACTAGAAAGGTTTACAATACTCGCTGGCAAGACCTCAAAATTGTTTCCTCCAAGATATAGATCTTCTAGCGTGGACAAGTGACCGAAATCATCAGGTATCTCTACAATATTGCACTTGGATAACTTTAGAGGCACCAAATTGTGCAATCCTGACAAAGAAGGTAACAACAAACCACTTGATCCTGACCCTTGGATCCTGCAAAAGATAAAGTACGAAGATTGTTCAAATGTGTGATGGATGGTGGTACTTCTTTTACAGCAGTTGCTTCAACTATGAGTGACAGGACCTAAATCAGACTCTCTCTAATCTCTTATCTGGAGGGTCCCGTCGGGCACTCCGACGGACTTTTCTTAATCCGACTTGTCGGATTTGAGAGATCCATGGAATAAACCCCTTATTCTTACTCGATTTCTTAACTCAAATTAATTGTATTATTTACTTTTGTAAATAATTTGGGTGGATAAAAATTTTTCTGCAATTTCATTTTAAAACAAGTTTATAAAAATTTCGGCAGCATAACTGCTGCATTTTTAAGTTTCCAAAATTTTTACCTGCAATAAAATACACTTCGACTATTTCCATTTCCACCCAACTTCGTTTATCCACAAACATGCATTTTCACCATACTTTTTCACAATCAATATGCATGAACTCATAGTGGGATGTCTATAAATATATGTCAAACATGAAAATTCACAACCATTTACAACAACATTTACAATATATACAAATCCAAAATGCAAGCTACCAAGATCATGGTGTAATGCATGTTACACACGCTTTAGGAATTTCGCAACCATACATATATCGAATATACATAGATGCATTAAGTGATAAATGTGGATCATGTGCAAGTGTTCGAGTATATATACATATCAAAATCATGCTACAATTTCTCAATCATAAAGTACTTTAGATTTATTATTTATAAAGTCAAAACATGTTTAATGTTTATGCAAATCATCCACTTGACGCCTACCTAAATATATAGCGATGACCTCTCTGTCTCACAGCTACTTACAATGGCACCTAATAGTATGTACAAGCTTCACAACAAATACACACATTCGTATGGCAGAACAACACAATATAATCGTAGAATTATATAATAATCCATAACTTATTTAATATTAAAATTTTGGATTTTAAAGTTTTTCTTTCTAAAAACTCCATGTATACCCCCAAAGTGTTCAAACCATCACGGGCATTTTAACTAATGCCAACGTGAAACTATTGAAATATCTCGACCACCACGATACGGAATTTATTGCGTCGCAACATAGTGTGAAATAATCTCGTATCCGAGCAACTACAATGCGAAATTTTCTGTATTACAATTGTAGTGCTATAACTCTGGGCGACTATGAGCGGAATGTGCTGCATCACTACGTATTGCCAAACTATGAATCTAAACGACTACATGCAGAATTGTTTGCGTCGCAACATAGCGCTAAATATTCTAGAAAACTGAACAACTACGGATAAAATTTTCTGCATCGTCATGTAATGCTAATTACTCTGTGAGCTGAGCGACTACGGATGGAATTTTCTGCATCGTCACGTAATGCTAATTACTTGTGAGCTGAGCGACTACGGATGAAATTTTCTGCATTGTCACGTAGCGCTAAATCTCATATGATCTAAGGCATATACATGGGTTTCAAAACTAACTTCGCTAAGTGCAAAAGTGCAAAACTTCTTACTTTTCAAACTCTAGAAATTTTCTCGATTCAAATATTTTAAAAGCGATTTTGTGTTGATTCCATCACTTTGCAAATTCCATTAGAAACTCACATGCTCAAAACTTGAAATTGGGATTTGAAAATCATTTTTTTGTTTTTGTTTAACAATCATATACAAGATTTAAAATAGAAATCGAAATAGACGTAAGTAGTAGGACACTTACCTTAATCTGTGCAAGCTCGAGTCAAGCGTCTCAACGAGTCTCTCGTGCCTCGCTCGTCACCTACACGTCAATTTCTTATTATCACTTGCGACAATTACATAACTCAAAACTTAAAATAAAGTTTCTAATACAATTTGCTCTATTTACAACCCTTTATACTATAACCTTTCCAACTCGATTTTAACTCAACCGAGACTCTCTAATTTCGATTTCTTTGCACGAACCTTATTTATTATCACCTAGGGACACTCTGAAATGTTCAAAATGGTTGCCGAAGGCCTAGAACACAAAATCACCGTTTTTGGACCCCTTAAAATCGAGGCTATGCTAGGGCCCATCCTAGTGATTTTCTTCACTCTGTTTTCACTATAATCACCTCCCTAACTCGCACTTAGGTCACCTGTAAAACGGTTTCGAAAAATTCTAAGTATCGAGGGGTGAAACCTATGAAAAACGTCTATTTTTCGACACTTTTTTATGCACTTTTGTGGCATCCTACATACAACGACTTTAATTCTTTCGTATCTAAAGTTCTTTTACCTAATTATGATCGAATATATTCATTTCATGCATCGGAGAATGCATTTGCATTCACAATTCACTTTACGATTACATAAATGCACTATTTGAATCATAACTTGCTCAATTTTTATCAGAATCGTTCCCTTCCAATTTCTATGGTTTGCTATGTCCCCTAGACATGTTTTGAAGTCTAGAACAACTCCGAATAAGCTCAAAGAGTGCAGGTCATCACAACCCCTTCATTGAGCTCGGGATTCTCAACTTAACTAAAAACCACTCATTTGATAATTCTATCACTTCTATATGTTTTTCTAACTTTTATTATGTGTGAATCTAAGCTTATTTGGATCAAAACACAATGATATTACACATTCCATATATGCCATGCCACCCACACATTCTCATTCAACACTTTATTTCATTTTATTTTCACTATTTTTACTAAGTTACTCTCTTAGACATTTCAACAAACAACATATGTGCAACTTATTTGACATTTCACTTCCTCAAATCATCATTTAAGATTTTCCATTTATAAACCTTAGTCTAATATCCATACACTACAACATGTCATCTAAGCTTTCATATCACACACTTAGGGTTCTACACTTGTTTTAAGTGTAAAACACTCATCACAACATACTACATCTACATAACTATCATCATACCCATACCATTCCAACCATCATCAAAGTAGAGAGAGAGAATGATATCTTACCTAAATCTTGGTTAGGTTTTGCTCTCCTAGCTTAGATCAACACAAAATCTTGTTTTGGAGCCTTGGATTTGGTTGGAAAAACTCACTTCTTCTTCCCCTTTGAATTGTCGTCACTCTTCTTTCCCTCTCTCAATCTCACGGCTTGCTTCTTGTTTTCAAAAAAAAAAAATTTGCTAAATGTCATGACTAACACTTACATATATATATATATATATATATATATATATACCTTCACTTATTTACAATCCATGCCATTACTTAAAAATTTATCAAAATATCCCCCTCTTTCTTTATACTAATCTCATGACATCCTATTAACTTTTATGAATTCTCACAACTAATTTATTCTAATTACTTCTATTTGTATATAGGACTCTTCTTTTGACAAAATAACCCTTTTTCCCTTCCTTTACTTTTTGCATTCATTGAGGGTTAAATTAATTTCCTACACTTTTATTACATTGTATTTTCACTTCTAATAAGGTTATTTAGGAAATTTAATATTTTTGCCACCTAATCTTCCCTTCAATACTAGGAAGTTCAAAGAAGGAGAATAAGGGCTTACAGTGAGAACCTCAAAAGCTTCCAAATCTCCCGAGTCTTGAGGCGAAATCTCAAGTTTTGAGCAACCAGAGAGATTTAGATATTCAAGAGATTTCAACTTGGAGATGCTTCTTGGAAGACTCTCAAAGCCTGAACAATTTTTTAGATTCAGTTCAACTAGTCTTGATAGATACTCGATGGATGAGGGCAACTTTTCTATTGAAGGTCCATCCAAAAATAGCTTTTCTATGTTACATGAGATCTGTGGAAGTGACTTTAGATTTGAGCAGCCAGATAGAACAAGTTTTTAAAGAGATTTCAAGTATTTGATAGATGATGAAATTTCCTGCAAACTTGCACAACCATCTAGGACCAAGCTCTCAAGCTTGAAGGCCAGTGAGAGGTCTGGCATACTTGTTAGTGAAGTGGACTGACTGAGGTTGATATCTTTTAAGTTGACAACAAGCTGTGAATTAATTTAAAAATAATGATGAATATTGAAATTGAACATAAATTAATTAGTAATAGTTTAGGTAAAAACTAATTATAAATGTACCTGGACACCACTCCAGAGTTGTTCAACATTGCTATGAGGCAATTCAACTGTTACAAGGTTCTCCGGATGCAAGTTCGAGTGCAATGATTTTAATGGGCATCCAAGCCAATGGAAATACCTTAACTTGGTGAAAATCGATTCGAGGCCTTGTAGCACATGCACTTTATTTTGATTCTCTCCGTAATGTGAGCTATAGAATTTCAAGAATCTCAAGTTGTACATCTTTGAGAAGGCATGCGGATTTAAATTTATATCTCTTATTCTTGACATATCTAAGGAGATGGCTTCAATTGCTTTAGTTCCCTAAAATTTATTCAAGAGATGATAAACTGGTATTAACATATATAAATCAAGGCTAGATGACAATGTCAAAAGCAACCAAGGTGACAACATCAAAACAATCAACGCCCTCCCCTACCCCATTCAAAAATGTTTTAATTGCTATAATCTTACCGTATTTTTTGTTAATACATGATGAATATCTTTATGATGCCACAAGCGACTCCGCTTGCCAGGATTTTTGATGGATTCTTGGCGAACAATTTCTTTGCCCATTGCTTGTAACAAATCATGCATTATTATTCTGTTGTTTGATTTACTTATCATAGACTTATCAATGATTTCACTTATTCCAACCTCTGTAGAGTAGCAGCAAGAATCCATGAAAGTTTTTATGAACTCTATATCATTCCATTTAAAGAAACATGCAATATCTAGAAATATATCCTGCACTTCATCATCAAGTCCATCATAACTTATTTTTAGCACCTTTTGAATATCCACTCAAGGAATTCTCTCTACTTTTTCTATTGCACTTTCCCAAACTTCCTTTTTCTTGTCAAGCAAAAAGGATCCCAAAACCTTAAGAGCTAACGGGACACCTTTGGCATATCTTACTAACTTGTTTGACAATTCCTTAAATTGTAGTGTTGGATGATTATTTCTAAAAGCATATTGATTAAACAATTGGAGAGCTTCATGATGAAATAAGCTATTAACTTCATATATGTCATTTACTCTATAATTTTTAAGCACTTGTTTATCTCTTGCAGTTATGATTATTCGACTTCCAAAATCAAACATTTCAAGATCTCCAATAAAAGCTTCTATTTGTCTTTAATCATTAACATCATCAAAAACAATCAAAACCTTCTTACCACGAAGCCTTTTCCTTGTGAAAGTGCGTCTTACAATAGGAGTACTAGCTATATTTGGATTTTCATTCCCTAATATAGCAGAAAGGAGTTCATGTTGCCAACGTAGTAGTCCATGTTTTTCCGATTCTTCCCTAACATTTTGAATAAAGTAAGAACCATCAAAATGATAAGAGATTTTGTCAAATAAAGCATCAACAATTGTCGTCTTGCCTATACCACCAATGCCCCAAATTCCTATTGAGTGAACATCCTCTTATCCAATGCATAACAATGCTTCAATTTGTTCAATCCTGAAGTTTATTCCTACCAGATCATTGTTATCACTTGGACCGGACATATCCTTCAATCTCTTCAAAATATCTTTAATAATCTTTTCAATAAGCACAGACTCAGGCCTCAAACAAATAAACAACAATTATTAACAAATCACATGTTAATTATTAATATATATTTTATTAAACAAGCAGTCAGCTCAATATTCTTAAACATAGAAAATATTTTACGAAATTTAGCAAACAGAATTGTGATATAATGTTCTATTTAATCTATCATCACTTTTTAAATTGACAAATTTTGATGTTTGTGAAGACATGGTGTAAGAATTAAGATAGTGTTACATATTACCTTATGACACATGAATCCAACCCAGATAGGTTGGCTGCTTCCTTCAAAGCACCCCTCCAAATCCGCACTTGCTCTGAACAATCTTTGAAACGTTCTTCATGATTAGCAAATGCTCTTGCAAAATCCCCGGTCTGATGCCTCACATCTGATGGATTTACTTCATAGAAAACTGGTGTCACAATTTGTCCATGCATATTTTTGCACTCCATAATCCTCACAAGTTCCTCAAGACACCATCCAGAAGAAGCATATTCTTTTGAGAAAATGATAATTGAAATCTGAGACCCTTCTATTGCTTTGAGAAGAGATAGTGAAATTTCATCTCCTCGGTTAAGTT
>CM034468.1:29360155-29391993 GCA_019925255.1 Litchi chinensis
ACAATGTTCTAATAACCAAATAATTGGTCCTAAAGAGTGGAGCACTAAAATGGCTCAAAAGAGGGCAGTCTAACATCATTATTTATTCCAACAACTAATGTCAACACTCCGAACAAAACACTCACAGCTGGAAAAGCTGTTATTTTACTCTCTAGACATACAAATAACACTTTCTAACAACATTATTTCTATAAAAGAAAAGAAAGTTTGAATATTTCCATAAACTTAAAAGCCAAAGCTACCTCAATTGAAGCTGAAAATTCTATCATTATCATATTACCATTAAAACTTACATGAAAAAACAGACAGAAAAAAGATAATTACCTAAATGTAAAAAAATAAAATAAAATAAATACCTTTACGTTTTAGTTTCTCAAAGTATAATGTAGAAATATATGATGTTTTTAAATTTCTGATGGAAAGAAAATAATTGCCAACTAAGCCTCAATATAGAAAATAATTGCCAACTAAGCCTCAATATAAAAATGCTAATGAACTTATGTCTTCATACAATAACTATTAACTATTCCCTTAAAGGAGGGATTTAGATTTAAAGAACAACATAGATAATCTAAAGCGGTAAGGGCAGAATCGTTGTCTTTGTACAAAGGCATCAATCAGCTACTCCTAAAATTGATCCTAATAAGCAAATAAAATAATTAATGAATTTAAAAGAAGTCAACCACAAATATATTTGAAAGCTAAAGGCATTATATTCAAGAAACAACATGGTAAATTTTATCACTCACAGTTCTGATTTAGACGCTATTGGTCTAATTCCACACAGTATGCTATCAGTTTTCGTATTACAAATATCAACTCTTTGATGTAGCATGCTACTCGTTAGCCTCTTTTTCACCTTAACCTAATAAATCAATAAACCCGATAAAGATTATGATAACAATGACTAGCGCTCACAAAAATAAAAAACAGGGGGAATTCAGGAAAATTTGAACAATAGCTCAAGTATATGAGTCCAGCATCAACCGCATATACTGATCTCAAGGTTACAAGGTTTACCTCAAGAGGCTAACTCACCTTTTGCCGAAGAGCTTCAACACAAAGGGATTTACGAACCAAGGGAAAGATTGTATTAATGAAGTCCTCAGGCATCCCTTTAGCTCTATAGATGTGGCAAAGCTTCATTATTATTTTCTCATTAAGCCACCATGGATTAGATTTCTCAGAATTTTGATCAACAGAATCTGAACATACATCACAAAGAAAAGTACAAGAAACAAATTAGACATTTACATGCATAACTATTAACTACACTTTATGAAGAGTGAAAATTTTATATGGAAAGGAAAAGACTATACTTAAACTTTTTGGAGGAGACAGCAAACTGATGGCTTCATCTTCTCTGGCATCTTCAAGCAGGAGAGATGCCAAAGTTAATCGAGCATCGATATTACCCTCAAATGTATGCAAAGCTGAAATGAAGAGTAATCAGTCATAGCATCCACAAACATATTTACAAGGATGAAAATTAAGCTACAAAGAGTAATTTGTTTAGTGAATGATTGATCAATTAGCATTTCCAAGATGTCAGAATCGATATCATGAGAAATATTATCTCAAAATGCACAAGTCAAGTAAGCATACAACTCCTGTCATGGAGTAACAAAACCATTCCAAAGATGGTGTAAGAAAACAAAAACACTTATAAAATTAACAGCCTTAATAACAAGAGCATCTAAGAATTCAAAAGCATGAGCAAATAAAATAAATATGAAACTACTGGACAGAACAAATGAATACTGCTCAATCAGCTACAATTAATTTACCACAACATGGCATCATCTTTTATTTCTTTTTTCTCTCTTTGTTTCAATTAATGTTATATTGGATAACGATATATGTGTGTATATATGTATGGATGTATATTGTTTCCATAAATGGTGTAAAACAAGTTTTAGGAAAAATCTATTAAATCAACTTGATATCCATTATAAAATATTTCTAGGGTAAAATTTTTTCCAACAAAGACAAGGATACATCCCTTAATTTTCCAAGGACTGGTAAAATAATTCAACAAAACTCTAAGATACTTTTTCTTCTCTTATCATTGTTTGACAAGTGAAGAGTTCAATAAAAGATGGTGAAAAGGAGCAAAACCTACAAAGAAAGTATAAAAATACCACCATGACCAATCACAATAACCACAGCATCAACACTTGTATAACAATAAATTTAAACAACTGTTATTCTATCTCACATAAGTAATAAATTTTGATTTATTTATTAACCAGAGAGATACATTTCTTATAGTACTAACTAGATTTCCTCTTTTCTAACTCAATATAAAGAAAACGTCCAGGCAGATTATACAGACCCCTTCAACATCTTTCGTGGATACTGGCCATGCCTTCCCACAATAACATCATAAGTATAATGATACTCTATTTCTTTGGATATGTAACCAACAACTAAATTCATTAGCAGTCTTGATCTCAAAAGTTCAAATCACCTTTGTAGAAAAACACAATTGCTTGTCCTCTTTCTTTTAAAAAAAAGTAACACTCGGCCATTTTGAGATGTAGATAACCCTGTAAGAGAATAATCAGACATATCAGCTATCAGTTAAACCAAAGCTTGTCTTGGCATGTAGCATACACACGTGAGAAGAAAGTAAAAATTAAGTAGCATAAACGAAAAACAACTGACAGCATAAATTTATAGCCTACTTGCCAACCCATGGATCAAATTAACCACTATTAAGTTGATGATCCTTTGTGTGGATACCATGAATCTCAAGATCAAAACTTGATAAATTACATTTCCCAACCATTCACAATCAAAACTGATTTCATCCTCAGTAAATAAATAAAGAGCTTATAAACCAGTTTAGAAGCCATTGCTCCCAGAACAACCACTAGTATGAATATCCAGCAGGCTAAAGACCACTTCGTATTGAGTTTTAATGGAATTTACATCCAAAGAACTGTGCAAACGTCCTATGAAATACTCCCTGTCCCAAATTCATTAAACATTAAACTACTTTCTGGTGTTTCATTTCCTACAGATCAGAAGGAAAAAGAACAAAAAGAAAATTTACAGTTTCCCTTACACTGTCAGTTCTGGAATTTGCCTCTAACATGCAATAGTACTTCAGAGCGGAATTATAATGTGCAAGACTCATAAATGAATCAGCAACTTCAATAAATAAATCAGCATGATCATACGCATTCTCCCATTGCAAAACAGCAAAGTAAACCTAGAGATCATATGAGAAAAAAGTTAGTGTAATAGAAGAAATCATGGATAAGAAAGCATTAATGCATTCAAACACTAATAAGAAACAAATTGAATGAGATATTCAGTAATGATTATGACAAAAAAGAAAACCATCATATTCTTAAAACAAAATACATAGACAAATTTACATCAATATAAAACAAATTAGCACCAATATGGAAAACAACATGGGTTATTAAAAGAACTTAAAATAAAATAAAAAAGTAACATAGAGAGGTGTCAGTGAAAGAAGCTAGAGTTTAATTGTGTGCTTTCACTAAATGAGTCAAATATAAGAAATCAATTAGCAATGTGAATAGATTTATGCAATAAACCTCAGCCTTCTCCATATATCCGAGGCAAAGGTAGCAAATTCCTGCTTTAATTTTTAACTTCAGAGGCAGTTCTTTTCCCGAAAAATACACCGCATTTGCATGCTCAATATGATGCAGAGCTTTCCCATGTGAATTATTCTGCATGAGTATCGAAACCAACAGATCAAGCACACTCAGATCAGCTTCTGATGGATGACCCTTAAGATATTCCTCCAAAATGCCCACGGAGTGTTCAAACTGACCGCATTTTAGGTATAACTGCAACAGCAAATTATAAGTCTCAAGACAAACATTAAAAGAAAAAACACGCTCAGTAGGATATGAGTGAACTTGGAATAAAAAAAGTAAAATAAAACTTATCAAGTCGAGGTATATCATCAACAAAGATGAAGGTAAAACCTTTGCCCCTCCTTTGATTGCTTCAACATTGTCGGGACACAGTTTTTGTATTTTTTCGTACTGTTCAGCAGCTTTCTGATAATCTCCAAGCTCAACATAAAATGACGCAAGATGAAATCTCATATCAACATCTTTAGGATCTGCTCCAACTGCTTTACATAGGCAATACTTGGCTTGAGCTGTATCACCCTTTTCTCTGCAATAAGCAACTGTTATCATGCTGTTGATTATAAAAAGAAAGGGTTCCAACTGTACAAATTTGATGAAACAATAATGGCATTCAAGGCACGCAAAAACTTACACAGACCACTCAAAAAGTTGTTTCCACAAAGAAGAATCGTTTCGTGTAAGTGCAGCCATCACGAGGGAGTCAAAAGCTTTCCTACTATCGCCAAGTTCTTTATAAACAAGACCAAGCGTTTGGTATGAATCAGGCATGTTAGGTGCTATTCTAACAACTTCTTTCAGAACAGATATAGCCTATAATCCAAAAACACATTCCATAAGCATCAACTCTTTGCTCAATCAAATTTAAGTCAAAAAACAGGAAATGCAAACAGAAAAACCTGTTCAAAACGACCATGAGCGTAGTGAAGAGTAGCTTCACCAAGCAGCCGCTTAACTTGAGGGTTAATCTTATTCTTCGTCCCCTTCCGCCTTCCTCTAGTGTTATTAAGCTGCAAAATAACACACAATTAACAACACATCTCCATTCATGATATATTCATCCATACTTTACCAATAAAAAAAAAATGTCACACCTTTCTTGATTTTCGACGAAAACCACCATATTTGATGGCTTCCATGAAGTCGTACATGCCCTTCGAAGCCACATCTTCTTCACTATATCATAAATTTTCAACATTTACAAAAACAATCAGTACGCCATATCACAAATTTTCAAAATTTACAATGAAAGTCAGTCCGATTTCAATTAAAATTCATATGTTTGCTCTTCGAAGCGTCATCTTCAAAATTTCCAACATTAACAAAAACAACCAATTAGCTTTGAAGAAAACTTGCACATGCTCTTCAAAACCATATCTCTTCACGATCACAAAATTTTCAAAATTCACACCTTAAATTTCACTTAAGATCTGCTATTCGATTCGAAAGTAAAAGAGCGATGTTGAGAAGAGACACCTGCGAGTGGCAGCGATTGCTTTGCGTTTACGGCTAGCGAGAGCCTCGTACTCGAGACGCTCGAACTGCTGGTAAATCTGGAGACCGGAGGCGTTGTTCTCCGTCAAATCTAACGGATTCACTCCGCTTTTGAACCTGAACACGTACTCCTCGTCCTCGTCGTCGCCGTCGACGGCGACATCTACTTCTTCTCCGTTTTCGTTCTCTTCCTCAAAATCCTCCTCGTATTCGTAATCCATCGCCTCTTCATTCATCTCGAAAACGGCGGCGTTTCGATTCAGCGACTGGCGCCGGCTGCCGACGATTTGTATTTGGAATTATTAAATAGTTGGGTTTTGTTAAATTTAAAAATTATATATATACACACACACAATACAAAAATCAAAAATTGATATTTTGAATTTTGGTAGAGTCCAGTTTTACCCTTTAGAAGAGCCCAATTGTGAACAGAAGCCAAACAATTCTCCTTTAAAAGCCCACTAAAACAATAGTGTTGGTGGCAGGTTCGTTAACAACAGAAGTCAAGCCCAAAAGGAAAATAAAATGCCTTTTGCCCACTAAGAGCCCAATATTCCTGAGCGTTGTACCGGTGTTCGTTTTGAGAAAATTGAGAAAATGACTCCTTTATAAAGTCAAGCCTCAAAACTAACCTTTTCTAATTAAAGGTAAAAAAAAGAGAAAATGTATGAAATAGCCCATTTGAAATGCTCAACCTCAAAACTAACCTTTTAATTTTTTATTCTTAAAAAAAATCTCAAATGGACAAAAATACCCTTAATGATAACAAAAGGCGCAGTTTGATCCCAACCTGGAGGTTGGGATCCCTATTTTCAGGTTGGGATCCGTCCAGGTTTCCCAACCTGGAGGTTGGGATCCCTATTTTCAGGTTGGGATTCGTCCAGATTTGATCCCAACTTAGAGATTGAGATCCCTATCTCCAAGTTTGGATCCCAACCTGTAGGTTGGGATCCCTACTTTAAGGTTGGGATCATCCTTTGATGTTGGGATCCATACCTCCAGTTTGATCCCAACCTGAAAGTTGGGATCCCCACCTTTAGATTTTGATCCCAACCTGGAGGTTGGGATCCCCACTTTAAGGTTGGGATCCGTCCAAGTTTGATCCGAACCTTGCTGTTGGGATCCCTACCTCTAGGTTTGGATCCCAACCTAGAGGTTAAGATCCTTACTTTAAGGTTGGGATCATCCCTTGATGTTGGAATTCATCTTGAGGTTTGATCCCAACCTCAAAGTTGGGATCCCTACCTCAAGGTTTTGATTCCAACCTGAATGTTTAATTACATATATTTCGTAATTAAATAAAGTTTTGGGGTTATTTTATAATTATAATATTTAACATAAAGGGCGTTTCTTGGGGTTGTTTTGTAATTTTTGGGGTTGTTTTGTAATTAAAGATATTTTCTAAAATTACAGAATTACACCTTAATTTTCTGAATTATCAAAACTGACATTATTATTATTTTTTAAACAAAATTACCCCTCCCATTCCTTCAATATCAAAATCCATAATCTCCCACAATTCATCAAACACAATTCATCAACATAATCAATACAATTCATCAACATCCACAATTCATCAACATCAACATTAATAAACAAACAAAAAAAAAAAAAAAAAAGAAATCTGGTTCTGGGTTCGACCCAGAACCGTCTGGTTCTGGGTCGAACCCAGAACCAGATCTGGTTCTGGGCTCGCGACCCAGAACCAGACGGCTCTGGTCGACGACGAACCGGGGTTCGTCGCCGACCAGAGCCGTCTGGTTCTGGGCTCGTCGCCGAGCCCAGAACCGTCTGGTTCTGGGTCGTGAACCCAGACCCAGATCTGGTTCTGGGTTCGCGACCCAGAACCAGATCTGGTTCTGGGTTCGCGAACCCAGAACCAGACGGTTCTGGTCGGCGGGTTAGTCGCCGACCAGAACCGTCTGGTTCTGGGTCGAACCCAGAACCAGATCTGGTTCTGGGTCGCGAACCCAGAACCAGATCTGGTTCTGGGTTCGCGACCCAGAACCAGATCTGGTTCTGGGCTCGCGACCCAGAACCAGACGGTTCTGGTCGGCGATGAACCCGGTTCGTCGCCGACCAGAGCCGTCTGGTTCTGGGCTCGTCGCCGAGCCCAGAACCGTCTGGTTCTGGGTCGCGAACCCAGAACCAGATCTGGTTCTGGGTTCGCGACCCAGAACCAGACGGTTCTGGTCGGCGGGTTCGTCGCCGACCAGAACCGTCTGGTTCTGGGCTCGTCACCGAGCCCAGAACCATATGGTTCTGGGTTACGAACCCAGAACCAGATCTTCTGGGTTCGGGACCCAGATCCAACTCAGCAAAAAAAAAAAGAAAAGAAGAAGAAGAAGAAGAAGAAGAAGAAGAAGAAGAAGAGAGAGGGAGGCAGGATTTCAAATGGGTCAGAGAATTTTAGTGAGAGAATGAGAGGGAAAAATTTGAAAGGGAGAGAGTTAGTGAAAGGGTGGGTTAGTGTAATTAGTTGTATTGTTAAGGGCATTTTTGTCCAAAATTATATCAATCTGAATAACCTCACAACTGAGAGGTTAATTTTCAACAGGGTCAGTCAAAAAAGGTTAGATTTCAACAAAACCCTAAAAAAAAATGCATGAATGGACAAAATAACCCTTAATGAGTCAATTTTTGAAATAAATCCCAACCTATAGGTTGGGAATCACAATCCCGAGGTTGGGAATCCCAAATAGAAAAAAAAACATGAATGGACAAAAATGTCCTTAATGAGTATTTTTTAAAATCAATCTCAACCTATAGGTTGGGATTCCCAACTTTTAGGTTGGGATCCCAATCTATAAGTTGGGATCCCAATCTAAAGGTTGAGAATCCTAACCTTAGATGTTTATTTATTAAGTTTGAGATTCTCAACCTCAAGGTTGGGATCCCAACCTTGAGGTTGAGAATATCAACCTAAATGTTCAATTAAATATATTTCGTAATTAAATAAATTTTTAGGGTTGTTTCGTAATTACAATATTTATCATAGAGGGCGCTTCTTGAATTAGAAACGCCCTTAAAGATACTTTTTAAAATTATAGGATTGCAATTTTAATTTTCTAAATTATCAAAACTGATCTTATTATTATTTTTTGAATAAAATTACCCCTCCCATTTTTTCAATATGAAAATCCATAATCCTAACCTCAAAATTAGGATTCCCTACCAATCCTAGAAATCCCAACCTCGAGGTTGAGATTCCCAACTTTAATTGAAAATTTAGGGTGAAATTTATAATTAAATAAAATTTTGGAGTTATTTCATAATTATAATATTTATAATAAAGGGCGCTTCTTATCCAAGAAGCGCCCTTAAAAGTATTTTCAAAAATTATAAAATTATACTTTTAGTTTTCTGAATTATCAAAATGGATATTATTATTATTTTTTGAACAAAATTACCCCTCCCATTCATCCAATATCAAAATCCATAATCTCTCATTCATCAACCACAATTCATCAACATCATCAATACAATTCATCAACCACAATTCATCAACATCATCAATACAATTCATCAACATCAACATTATAACATTTATAAAAAAAAAAAAAAAACAGAAACTGGTTCTGAGTTCCGCGACCCAGAAGAACCATCTGGTTCTGGGTTCGCGACGAGCCCAGAACCCTTTGGTTCTGGGTCGCGAACCCGAGCCCAGAACCATATGGTTCTGGTTCGGTCCAACTCAGCAAAAAAAAAAAAAAAAAGAAGAAGAAGAAGAAGAAGAAGAAGAAGAAGAAGAGAGAGGGAAGAGGGATGAGAATGGGTTAGGGAATTTTAGAGAAAGAATGAGAGGAAAAAGTTTGAAAGGGAGGGAAAAGTTTGAAAGGGAAAGGGTTAGTGAAAATGGTAGGTCAGTGTAATTAGTTGCAATGTTAAAGGTATTTTTGTCCAAAATTATATCATCTGAAAAGTCTCACAACTGAAGGGTTATTTCTCAACAGGGTCATTCAAAAAATGTTAAATTTGGTTAAAACCCGTTGGTTTTTCACTTGTTCTTAAAAAGAAAAATATAATTAGAAATATACTTACAACAATTATCCTAAAAAGCTATTTCTCTAGGGCCTTGTTTGTTTCCAAGGATGGAACTAGGTTTGGACTTTTTTTTTATCCAAACTCATGTTTGGTGCTTCCACTCTAACTCATCACTAATTTATCTCATTAGTTTAGATAAAACTAACTCATTCATCACATAGGTTAAAATTATCTCATTGCTTGCTCCTTCTCTTACGCCTTACTGCCTCCTTCGTCATCGTCACCTCTGATCACGTCTCTTCCTCCCTTACCTCCTTTTCCGTTTACGCACCAGTACTGCTCCTTCTCGCTCACTTCTCTCTCTTTTTATTTTGTCTTCGCACGGTTTTATCTATGTTCGCTGATCTTCTTCTTTGTCTTCGTCTCTACCATCAATTTTTGCGCTTGTCAATCTCCTTCTTTGTCTTCGTCTCCAACTCTCCGTCGTGGTTTTCGCGCCCATTGTCATCTTCATCTCCGAGCAGTTTTTGCGATTTCTTCCGTATCACCAATCTCTTCTTCGACTTTGTAGATCACTCATGGAAGAAAGTGGTAATGGAGGAGCTAAGCGACGGTGGTGGTTGTGGAGCCAAGTTTAACCAGTCTTACTATGTAAAATTTGTGAAAAACCCTAAAAAATTATTTTAAAATTCAAGTTTATACATACTATTTTTAATCCTATCATACCTTCACCAAATATAGAATAACATCCAATTCAATCTCATCTTATCCCATCTCATCCAATCCAACATAAATCATCCAACTTATCTCACACACTAAACAAAACCTAAAAAAGAAATCTACTCATACAATAAAAGACAAAAAAAAAAAAAAAAAAACCTCATCATATATACTGCTAAATGTGCATAGAAGAACCTGAACAATAATCATATATGAGAAAAGAAAGTGCACTCTATTAGCCTATTATTGACCAAGTAGATGTACAACGTGTCGTTGGTGTTGAAAATGTCATTCAAATTTTTGTTTTTCTTTTTGGAAGTTTTACATCTATATTTGCATTGTTAAAATTTGGATTTTGTTATGATTAAAATTAGTGACAATTTTTTTCCTTTTGTTGAATTTTGTTTTAAAATATTACAATTGAATCAGGTTTGGGAAGGAAAAAAAAAATGAACTCATAATTTTTAAGATGTAAATGTGAAGGGTTTAGTTTTGGTACAACATCATCTTATATTTTTATATTATTGATACATTAGTGCACACCATATTTAATGTTTTATTAACTTATTTTTGTCTTTAAAATGTTATTTTAAAATTCTTTTCTTTTTATTAACTATTGCATAAATTTGAGATTTAAAAATTGGGATATAACTACCACTTAAAATCATAAATTAGATGTGAGAGAATCAATGAGCTTAATAACTTCAAATCAATAAATTATAGAAACTGTTGTAAATCAATTAGATGTCATCATTTAGTATTCTATAACTTTCACATTAAATATCAATTATCATTCAAATAATGATAATCATAATAATGTCTTAGTGTTTTTTATAATTTCCACATTAAAGATCATTATCACTTAAATAATGATCATCATAATAGTGTCTTAATGTTATATATAACTTGTACCTTTTCTATTTCCTACATTTATGATTCTTGGCTTATAAATAGAGGGTATATAAGTTTGTATAATTTATCCTTGCATAAGAAATGGAACAATAAAATAGCAAATCTCTCCAAAATTCTTTTTGTGTTTTATTTTTAGTTCTTGTTCTTATTTTGCAATATTTTAATATTGTATTTGTTTTATAACACATTATCAGCGCGAGTTCTAACCATTTATTTCATCAAAGTAGAATTTTTGTCAAATAGATTTCTTTCATAATATTTATTTAACTTTCTATTATGTTATTGGTGTGTAGTGTTTTGACATGATTTATTAAGCATTATTTCTCTATACTACATTTTATGTATTTATATATTTATGAATTATGTTTTTTTTTTTTGTTTGTCTATATAAATCTTTATTGTTATTATTCCCCTGATTATTTATATATTTGGTTATCAATTAATATATTTTATGTTATTGGATGAGTTATGTTTTCAATTATTTACTTTGTTAATCAGTTGTTATTAACTTTGGTTTAACTATATAGTAGATTATACAGTTTCTTATATCGGTTATAACTTAATTATCAATTATTTTATAATGATGAACTTTAATAAATATTTGTTACACTTTACTGTTAATCAATAAATTGATTATACATTGAAGTATAGTTATAGCATCATTGTTAATATATCTTTTATAATTCCTCTATACCCTCTTGGTTAATTAGAATTCATGTCATTAAGTATGTAAATATAATTTTCTTGTTTGATGCAAAGTTAGTATATATACATCTATTAGAATAATTATTAATTGTATGTTATCTATTTTTATTTTAAGCATCTAGTATATTATAATATTATTGATTATTATACTTGAATTATGTTATGTATGGAGAAACTATTTATTATATATTTTATCCTTTTATATAGTTTTATTAATTTTATTATATGTTGTTAATTAATGTTTTCAACATATTGAATCTGACAAAACTTGAGTTCATTGCCCTTGATATTTTTTATAGTAATTATTTGGCATGGACTTTTGATGCTAAAATCCACTTAGATGTCAAAAGTCTTGGAGATATAATAAAATAGATGAATGAGGCATCCTCATAAGATCACACGAATGCAATAATATTCCTTCGCCATATCTCTATAAAGGTTTAAAAACTGAATATTTAACAGTAAAAGATTCATATGTCCTTTGGAATAATTTGAAAGAAATGTATGATTACCAAAAGACAGTAATACTTCCAAAAGCTTGTTATAACTGGATACATATGTGATTGCAAGATTTTAAAAGTGTAAGTGAGTATAATTCCGCAATGTTTAAAATTACTTCTCAATTAAAATTATGTGGAGAAAATGTTACTAATAAAGATATGTTAGAAAAAACATATTCTACTTTCCGTGCTTCTAATATGCTCCTGCAACAGCAATATCGAGAAAAATGTTTTAAAAAATATTCTAAATTGATATCATGTCTCTTGGTGGTCGAATAAAATAATGAATTATTGATAAAAAAAAAAATCATCAATCTCGACCAACTAAATCAACAGCATTCCCTGAAGCAAATGCTGCATTCGTTAATGATCCGAGGCGTGGACATTGTCGTGGGCATGGTCGTAGACACGGCCATGGTCGTGGTTGTAGACATGGTCATGGTAATTATAACCAAAACTTCTCAAATTTCAAGAAAACTACATCTCATCATATGAAATTGGAAAATAATAAGGAATTATAGAATATTCTATAATGATGCAAAGAATTATAATGATGTCACCATATTCTATAATGATGCAAAGAATTATAGAATATTCATATGGATATCCTTTAAAGAACTAGAAAATTATTTTGTCCAAAGATTTTTTATGTGTTGCCTCTCTTCAAGAGAAATTAATTATAAGGTCATTCATAACAAAAGTTGTCATTAAATCTCCTGCATTTTTAGAATAAGTTTAAGGAGATACATGTGGATATATTAATCTATCATATGGACCATTTCATGGTACTAATAGATGCATCAACACTTTGGTAACATGTTGGTCTATTATCTACTCGCAATGTCGCAATTGCACGGTTTTTGTCCAAATAATTCGATTATGGGCTCAATTTTCGGATTATACAATCAAGAAAATTCATCTTGATAATATTAGAGAATTTACATCCCGAACTTTTAATAATTATTGCATGTCCATTGGAATTACTATTGAGCATCATGTTGCTCACACACATACACAAAATGGATTAGTAGAATCTTTTATTAAAAGACTTAAATTAATTATTAGGCGTTTACTTATAAAAACAAAATTGCCTAGTTCTGTCTAGTGATATGTCATATTACATGCTGTAACACTTATTCGTATAAGGCTAACTGCATACCATATATACTCTCCATTACAACTTGTTTCTGATAAAGAACCTAATATTTTTTATTTAAGAGTTTTTTGTTGTGCAGTATATGTTCCTATTGTTCCACCACAATGCATTAAAATGGGTCCACAAAGAAGATTGAGAATTTATATTATATTTGAATCTCTATCAATTATTAAATATATATCTTGAACTTTTGACGGATGATATTTTCATGACATGATTTGCTGACTGTTAATTTGATGAGATATTTTTCCCAACATTAGGGGGAGAGAAACAACATATGGAAAGACAAAAAATTTCGTGGAATGTATCATTATTATCTAATTTTGATTCTCGTACAAATCAATGTGAATTATAAATTTAGAAAATAATTCACTTGCAAGAAATTACAAATCAATTATCAGATACGTTTATTGATAGTAAAAATGTGATAAAGTCACATATACCAATTGTTAATGCTCCTGCTCGTATTGATGTCCCTGAAGAATAAGTTGTTAATATGTCAGCAAATGAGTCTAATGCACGTCAAAAGCGTAGTAAACCATTTGGTTCCAAAAATAAAAATTTTAGAAAGAAAAATGAATAAAATAAGCAAGTTGGTACTTCCGAAGTTAATACTCCTAAAGAGCCCATAAAAGAAATAATTGATATAACTGAACAAATAACCCCAGAAGAGGGTCAGGTTCCTAAAAATAACTATGATGAAGATATCTCAATAAATCATGTTACTTTAGGAAAAAGATGAAATCGAAAAGAAAATGTTATTGACAATATATTTGCATATGCAATAGCTTTTGATATTATAAATAAGGATCTTGAATCGAAGTCTGTTGATGAGTGTCGACGTAGAACTGATTGGCCAAAATGGAAAGACACTATTCAGACAGAATTATATTCACTTGAAAAATATCAAGTCTTTGGATCTATTGTCCATACACCTAAAGGTGTGAAACCTATAGGCTACAGATAGGTATTTGTGCGAAAACGTAATGAAAAAAATGAAGTTATAAAGTATAAAGCACGACTTGTAGCACAAGATTTTTCTCAAAGAGCTGTTATTGATTATAAGAAGACTTATTCTCCAGTGATGGATACAATCACATTTAGATTTCTAATTAGCCTAGCAATTACAGAATGACTTCATATGCATTTAATGAATGTTGTGACAACTTATCTATATAAATCACTTGATAGTGACATTTATATGAAAGTCCCTGAATGACTAAAAATGTCTGATACATGCAATTCAAAACCCCGAGAAATGTATTCGATTAAACTACAAAGATGTTTGTATGAATTAAAGCAATCTGGATGTATGTAGTATAATCGTCTCAGTGAATATCTTTTGAATGAAGGATATATTAACAATCTAATTTGCCCATGTGTGTTTATTAAGAAATCAAAATCTAGATTTGCTATTATCGCAGTTTATGTTGATGATTTGAATATTATTAGGACTCATGAAGAGCTCATAGAGACAATAACATTTTTGAAAAATGAGTTTGAAATGAAAGATTTGGACTAAACAAAATTCTGTCTTAGCTTGCAGATCGAGCATCTATCTAAAAAGATTTTTCTTCATTAATCAACTTATATCGAAAAGATATTAAAGCGCTTTAACATGGATAAGTCTCATCCAATAAACTTTGTCATGATTGTTTGATCCTTTGATGCGAAAAAAAAAAAATTTCGTCCTCAAGAGGATAATAAAAAAATTCTTGGTCCAAAAGTATCATATCTTAGTGTTATTGGTGCACTAATATATCTTGTTAATTGCACAAAACCTGATATAGCATTCTCTGTTAATTTACTAGCAAGATATAGTTCTTCACCAACTCGAAGATATTGGAATGATGTTAAACAAGTGCTTCGTTATCTTCGAGGAACATCAGAGATGAGCTTGTTTTATTCGAAGGACTCAAAGGAAAAATTGGTCGGATATATAGATGCTGGATATTTATCAGATCCATATAAAAACGATTTCAGATAGGTTATTTGTTTACATATCGCGATACTGCTATATCTTGGCGTTCTACAAAGCAAACTCTAACTGTCACATCTTCAAATCATGTTGAAATATTAGCATTATATAAGGCAAGTCGAGAATGTGTATGATTGAGATCTCTGATTCAACATATCCATAAAACATGTGATCTTCCATTTGTTAAAGAAAGTTCAACAATTTTATATGATGATAATGTCATTTGTATCGCTCAAATCAAAAGAGGTTATATAAAAGGAGACAGAACCAAACACATTTCACCAAAGTTCTTTTTCACACATGAACTTCAGAATAAAAAAGAGATAGACGTTCATCAAATTCGATCTTGTGACAACATGACAGATTTGTTCACAAAGACACTTCCTACAACAACATTTGAGAAATTGGTGAATAAGATTAACATGCATCAGTTTAGAGAATTTTGTTAAAATTCATCAAAAGAAGACATATTAACATGAAATGGAGGTTACTACGTAGAATTATGTACTCTTTTATCCTTTATCAAGATTTTTTTACCATAAGATTTTTTTCCTGATAAGGTTTTTAATTAAACATATTCTTTGTACAATAGACATTCAAAGGGGAAGTGTTGTAAATCAATTGAATGTCATCATTCAGTATTCTATAACTTCCACATTAAAAATCATTATTACTTAAATAATGATCATCATAATAATATCTTAATGTTTTCTATAACTTCAAAATTAAATATCATTATCATTCAAATAATAATCATCATAATAATGTCTTAATGTTATGTATAACTTGTGTCTTTTCTATTTCCTACATTTATAATTTTTAGCCTACAAATAAAGAGTACATAAGTTTATATGATTTATCCTTACATAAGAAATGAAGCAATAAAATAGCAAATCTCTCCAAAATTCTTCTTGTATTTTATCTTTAGTTCTTGTTCTTATTTTGTAATATCTTAATATTGCATTTGTTTTATAACCGAAACAAAAACATTAACTTTTTCATATGTGATAGACTTCATACCCTTCTCATTAAGTGCCAATTAACATGTATACTTCTTCGTACAGGACATAGTTAAATCCCATAATTGATTATTTAAATCTCAAAATTAGTTGTCTATAAATGTCAAAACTATTATTATTTATAAATCATCCAATTAGCTAGATATATAAGCCTGTATCAATAAAACAAAACTAGAGAAAAATATATGCAGATCGTTGATTTTCAATATGACAAAATGTCATAAAAAATAAAATTCACATGCATTGTACTAAGTGATGGACTCTAGTTTAAAATATATATATATATATATATATATATATAAGACGAAGAAGAAGAAGAAGGGAAAATCTAGGAACAACTCATGAATATTATTTAGAACACTAGAATAAGCATGAATAATACAAAATGTATACAAATGAAATGGGAAAATCTTAGGAAATGGCATCATAAAAACATACAAGTTTTAAAAATAGTACTGAAAACTAAAATGAGCCTTTTTTTAACATTATCAATGTTTAGGGTAATAGTTCATAAATGCAGTTAAAAAAAAAATAGTTTATAAATGAAGATAATAGACTATGTAAATATTTTTTTTTATTAATTCACGAACACTAATTATACCAAAAAAATTTATTTCAATTTGTCGGTGCTATTTTTTAAAACTAATACTTATTTTAATGTTGGAAATTAAAAAAAAAAAAAAAAAAGAATTGCCTCCAAAAAAATACAAACAAAATTAATTACTAATAATTTCAAGAAGGTTTTCTTTCACATATGGTTTAATTTAAACCATTGAAATTTTGTATAAATCAGTCGGTTCTATTTAATCAAATCCCACGAAATAAAGTGATAAAATTAACACAACAAGAGAGTACTAGTACTAGCATTATTTTTCATAGCCCCAAAAATTCATCTCTCCCCGCAATGAGAGCTGATTAATTTGGTGCGCATGATGAGTCGATGCATTTGCATGATGATGATGATCCTGATCAAGCATAGAATTCCAATCATTCAACCCTTGGGGATCTTCTCTTCCGACCATTTGGTGAGTCGCGGCAGCCGTGGTTGCCTCACATGTCCCCACCTCCAACCCTGGCTCACAACCAGCAGCAGCTTGGTACCTCAAACTCTCGCTCCCACTCTCACAGTCTCTGGGGTTTGAAATGAGCTGTTTAACCATGACAGGTCCCGAGTCAGAGGCGAGAGCCGAGTAGTGGGGTGGAATTAGGGTTTGGGGTTGGAAAAGGGAGTATTGTGGGATTTGGGGAGGGTAGTGGAGGGCTAGCTCAGGCTTGTTGAGTTCAATCAAGGACTGCTGATCTTGGCGAAGAAGGTATTGGTTCTCTGATGATCTGTGCAAGAAGCTGCGAGGAGTGTGATTGTTATTAATGAATGATGATGAATTGTTGACTTGTTGATCTGATGATGATGAGTTCATGTTTGATCCTTCGTTGCTTCCTACCTTGAATAGATTCTTCTTCTTGAACACCCTGCATACCACCCACCCATCTTCCTGCAAATTCACATACAATTACTTCATTAATTGTATGAACAATATATTTTACAAGAGCGTGACGGAAGTTAAAATGGTCTCATACATTACCTAATTCTACGTAATAAACTTATAATTTCGAATTATATTTTTGTCCCACTTTTATAGCTGTATTATTTTCAAGGCATGACATGCATTTCTTAATCAATACATAAGTTGCATTTATATATAGAAAACGTACAAATGTAATCGACTTATGATTTCCAAAATATTAAAGAAATGATTATAAAGCTTTAAGTTTCAAAATGGTAACTTTTCTTCATTTTCGTACTATGATTTAATTTAAGATTAATGGGTTAAAGCTAGATATTTGGTTTAATTAAACTGATATTTCAATCACAAAAGGGGTCAATGAAACCTAGAGATGCACAAATCAAACTATTTGAGTATACATTTATTTGTTTTGACTTTAATCTCTAGAGAGTAGAGTTTGACTTTATAAATATATGTACACATATGGTTCTTTCTATGTATGTTATCAAATATGAACTATAGAACTGTTATACAAATCTTAATAAACTTGTGAAGTGTTTGAAAAAAAATATATAATCACAATAACCACACTCTAATTAATTTCAACGTCATTAAAAGGACCTATCTAATAATTATATTGGAAGAAAGAGAACACTCACATTAGGGTTTTCTTGAGCATCATCACCATCTTCAAGGCGATACTCATGCATGATCCAATCAGTTTTCTGGCCATGAGGGGCTCTTCCCCTATAGAAAACTAGGGTTTTCCTCATACCAATTTTCTTATAGCTGTTTCTGATGCACTTGTCCCTCCCTGTTGCCTTCCAAAATCCTGCAGTTGTTGCCCTATTTGTTCTTGACCCCGTCGGATACTTCCTGTCCTTGTGACTGAAAAAATACCACTCGTTTTGTGGCGTCGACCCAATCCTACATCTCTCTACATTCAACAATGCAAATAGGGAAAAAAAAATATAGTAAACTAACTAAACCCATCAGAAATAAACAAAATTAGGATAAGAATTTTCTTATGTTTGATTGAACGTTAATAAAACAATGAGACTATTAACCTCTTGTGAATAGTGTTTATATGTCACAATATTTTTAAAATTTCAACCAAGTTTAGACATAGAAGGGCAGAAAATTATTTTAGAATATCAATTATGCATTTAATACTTGTTATGTTAATTCTTCCTTGAAATAAGAGATCTAATTTGAATCTAATTTACATGAACTTAATTATAGTTTAATTTGATTATATGATAAAACCAAATGGAGAAAGGGCACCAATTCTATTATTAATTAACACTTGCAGAGGAAAAAAAATCAATGAATGAAATAAACAAAACCAACATGAATTATCATGTGCATATGCTAAATACATAAATAATAATAATAATCCCAACGTTGTGTCCAAATCAATTATCAAAACTAAATCTAAATGCTGTTATTCTTTGTCATAGCATGATTTAAATATTTAAACTGTGGGCCTGTGGCCTCCGTAAATTCTTGCTTAAAATAAGTGGTCACCCGATTTGATGATCTTTAAAATAAATTGTAGGTTGACTGCCTGTGAAGACCAGCTCTGCAATGTGAAATCAATTCAAATCTATATTCCTGGGAAAAGAAGACGGATCTATGAATTATATACTTGTTTATCTACAATAGAATTTGTAAAATTCGATGATTGATCATTATTTTCAGTTATTATAAATTATATTCTCTGCTCATAGAATTTAACAGTCATTTTTGTCAGTGCCAACATGCTACTTTAAAAGAAATATTCTTCAGTATATGAATCATAATGAATTTGAATAATGTGAATCTCATATATCGCCTTTTTCTTATTCTTTTATCTTTTCCACGAATTGGTCAACGCATTGGACATGCGCTAAATTATTTAATATATAACATGCTTTTCATGTAATGAAAATGATATTTGTACATACTATTAATAATAATCTATATACATATATAATGTCAGCTCGTGATTCATCTTCAATATATATATATATATATATATATATATTTCTTGATTGATTTTTGATGAAATTTGTTAAGTACAGTCATGGAATAAAATCAATCAATATTTAGGAGTGATTAAAAATTTATTTATGACTATTGTGCATAATTATTCACCGATGGAACAATATTTTTATGAAAGTATGAAAATCATTGTGTCCTACCTAATCTCTCTCTCTCTCTCACATACATGCATACATACATACATATATTGGCTTTAATATTTTACCCTTTCTTTTGTTGTTCTTAAATTTGTAGATGAATGATTGGTATAAATAAAAAGAAAGTTTTTATTTAAGTCCAATAAAAAAAAAAAAAAATTGCTGTGAAGGCGAATGACCGACTAGATTAGAGGGAAAAATGAAATAATTTTAACTAAAAACAAGCTAATCGTCATACGTGTATATAATAATTTTTCACTTAATATACTTTTGGTGCTTAAGTGACTGAATTTTCATGTTGGTTAGCTAATTAATCAAGCTCACATTATAATTAACAAAAAAAAAAAAAAAACCCTTAATTAGATAATGATGAGTTAATAACGCAAAGTATGTAATTCTTTTAAAAAAAAATGCAAAATATGTAATCAAACATCTTAATTAATTACCTTGCAACTCCCAAGGCTCCATCTTGTTCAGGTCCACCTCTGTAATGACCTCCATGTCAAACTTCTGGAACGAAACCTTCTTCCTCAAGTAGTAATGAAGCAGCTCCTCGTCGGTCGGATGGAACCGAAACCCCGGAGGCACACCGCCGCTCGAAGACGCCATCGAAAAATCCAATTAATGAACCTCTACGTTTCGTCTAATCACTCACGATGATGCTTTGATTGCCCAAAGTCTACCTTTCGATCACGTATAGTAGTATAGTAATAATATTGATAGTATGCAAAGCAAAACAATGATTATAAGTAGGTGTATAAATTTATATATATGAAGAAGGAAAGTTATTAGAAGGGATTGGTGTCAACGGTGTGTATGTGCATATATGGTGAGGGGGGGTGGTGGTGAAGTTGGAGAAAGTTGACGGCCGGTGACTACGGCGGTGGAGATGGTTAAAGATATCGTAAAAAGCAAGTATTTGGAAATGGAACTCTACATAGGATCAATCCTTTTGGGCTTTTCTTTATTCTTCGCTAAACATTTCTTACTATACATGCTGTTGAGGAGCGTGACAAGAGTCTCCATATATTTTTTGTGATTATTAATAGAGTCAAAGACTTTGGAAACAACACATTTTATTGAATCCATATATAAATATATATTTACCCAATGAGGATGCATACATACATACATACATATATACATATTCTACAGTGCATTTAGATATAAATACACTTGAAATCTTAACCATTCAATTTTCAATAAATCAAATATAAAGGTGCTTACTCATTAGTTAAAGATTAAGTCACAATCCTTAGATCCAACTCATTAAAAATTAAAAGGCCAAGATTTCATGTTCATCCATACCCAAGTGCATTATAGACTATACCATAATGGAAAGTGGACACATCAACGTAATAGGAACATGACACGTGACACATAGTGCAAACTTTAGTCGAAGGTAACATTAGGTGCATCAAATTATGCAAAGTAATCCATCACCGAATGACAGAAATGTTGACCTTCAAAAGAAGCATCAGCCTTTGTAAGAAACTATTATGTTGAATTAATTAGAAATGTCTAACATACAACAAATATCTATTAGTACAAAGTCGATTAAAGTGAAAAGTGGCAAATAGCCTCACTTACATCATGAATTATAAATTTAGAGTTATTTATTAGCAGTTTTTAGTGAGATAAACAAATTTTAGAGAGATAAGCTGACTTAAACATTAGAGGATATTTTTGAAGATAATCTCCAAACTACTTTAATGAAAGTTTTCATTTGTTTTGCAAGTTTACTTGCAACAATCGATCAATATCGACATTTGTATAAAAGAGGGGTCCACTTGAAGTTGTAGTTTAATTACCTTGGTACTACATTTTTGCCCACAACAATATATGTATATGTCAAATAAAATGTTAATTTTGGGAGTTTTTTTATCTTATTGTGATTGTAATTGTCTCCAAATTATAAAAATAAATATGCAGATCATGTAATTAATTACTTATTTCAGTAGATTTTAATTTATCTATAATCCCTTTGATATGAACTTAAAAATAAAACACTAAAAGGCTAGTTCAAGCTTTCTATAAAATCTCATCAAAATATAAACTTTTTGGAATATTCATCATCTTGTATTTAAAATCAATATGTTATTTTATCTTTTAACATATTTTTAAGTTAAAATTAATTTTTGATATAAATGATTACTATCATGTGAACAACAGTGCCTATACAATCTGAAAATTTCATCTAAATATATGAGTTATGTTAGAATAACTTAAAATCTTAACTTATAAAAATGACTTCAACATCCATCCATCCATTTTCCCTTAATTCAATGGTTGTTATCAAATTTGAATTCATTCACTCTTTCATCTTTTGATTAAGCAAAAATAGATAGATGGATATTGTAACACACAAAAGAATTTTTAAGTGCATTCTCTTTCACATAGAGTTATATCCAAACCCTCATATATATATATATATATATATGTATATATACACATATATTGAGATTTTATGAATTTTGCATGCATGTTAAGAAATATGAAATATATTTGTGAACACAATTTATATTTTTTTCAAGTTTGGGAGTTTTATTTCTCTAAAATATTTCATTTAAAAAATATTTTAAAATATGAAAATGAAATAAAAATTAGAAAAAATAAAAAATTTCATGCATAAATATTTCATGTTTCTGATTTAAAAAAAAAAAATCTCAAAAACATACTAAAGATTTGAATATAACTCTTATGCAAGAGAGTATTTATTTGTGTCTGTATATATATACATATATATATATATATATATATATATATCTGAAACCACACTTGAGTATAGATGGATGAGCTATTAATCTAGCCAAGTAAAATTGAAACATAATATAACCCTAGTTATTGTTTCAATTCATCACAAATAAGAAAGGTGAACATTTGTATATGTTTATATATCATGCAATACATATTTTAATATTATTATTTAAGCTCAAATGGTATAATAGCAAATGATATATATAGTGTTTTTATAATTAATATCTCCTAATTTTAAAAAGTTATGACGAACTAATCAAATTCATCCATTACATTTAAATTAAATATGAAAGAAAATTTATTTTAGAAAAAAAAATATAATAAATAAATTTGATTGATTCGTTCTAACTTTTTAAAATTAAGAAATATTAATTATAAGAATTACTTTTTATTTATTTCAAGCTAATAATACTTTAATTATTTTGGTGATTATCAGTACCTTTTGATAATATAAAAAAGACTTGGGGATAAACATTGCAGTATTGATTTAAGGTGGAAATGATCCACGCGCTGCACATAGAGTTGGGACTAGCCTAATTCAAAGTAGTTAATTATATTATATTAGAACTATTTAAATGAATAAATGATCCCGAGAAAACAAGAAAATAATGATTAATTATAGGATATTTGATTGTTTTCTAAGCAAGAGCTCGGAAAAACAGCTACTAAACTTCTTGGGATTTTCATTTTGATTGGACGGCCTAGTTTTATATCCATTTTTATTATTAATAATTTTTCTTAATTAATTACATTTTAATCGAATAATAATATTAATTAATTATTATTATTATTGGGTTATTAGAACAGTTGGAGACGCAGTCGCCATTGCTTTGGTTGCACATGCGAGTACGACCTTGAGACCTTTCATATTAATTTACTTGATTCATTTGTACGCTTTCTTCTTTTCAATGCCTCTAATTCTGTATTTGAGTAAGATTAAAAATATATTAAAACCTATTTAGAAATGTACCCTATCAACTATGTATCGAATATATGGTGAATCTGGTCTAATCAAACACTAGAGCATGAACGAGTGCAATCCATATCAACTCGTACACGCAAGAATATAATTATTTTCATTTACAAATATTTATAAATTTTAACCCAATCGAGAGTGCGTCAAATCTTCTTTAAATATATATCCAGCCCATATCGACCTCATTGTGAATTTTATACAAATTAAATACTAAAGCAGTGAGTGCAGTTTATATAAACTCTTACAAAAGAGGAGATCACTTATATGGATAAGGCGGAACTCAACATTCATATTAAGATGAATAATGCCTAAAACCAGTTAAACTATGAGAGTTTAATGTAAATTTTCTCTTTCTCATGCTTAGCCTTTAATTGTATCATAATTAGTAATTATACGATGAAAATATCTTTGAACCTAGCTGATATTATTGACCAAGCAGAAGTGTACTATACTCCATGTGGAATTATAAACACGATCCAAGGATAGATATTTCATGGAAAATCTGCATCTATATTCAATCCAGTTCATGAACACGAACACTCTGCTTCTGTTATTTTGTATTTTCTTTGTCATGTATTTATTTATTATTCAATGTTACTTTAATTTGCATAAATGAATAAATATTTCAATCAAGACAACAATTATTCCAAAAATATGTTTAATGATCGAATTTCTTTGTAATAACAGGTAAAACAATTAACATACAAAATATACCAAAAAAAAAAAAAAAACAGATGAATAACAAAATTATTTTATCTGGTTTTACAAGAATATTTAACAAAATATTAATGCAGTATAACAAAATCCATGTAGAAAATTACATCTAAGACATAAGAGTGGTAATTTTTGAAGGTACCAAATTAGCTAAAGAAGCTGATGATAAAACGATCAAAGTAGAATACAACTAACAAGTATAATGTAATAGGTAACAAGGCGTCACAAATTAATATTAGTTGACAAGCTGAAGAAGTTTATTGAACGAAGAAATTAGTTATGTATATGTAACAATTTTTCCGGTTAAGACATCTTAAAGAGAAGAAAAAAAAATAAAAAGTATGTATTGATTTGTAACATTACAACACCAAGTATGTATCATGACAAAACTAAACATACATTACTGTAATAACTAGTTATATAACGTAACAAAACTAATGGATCTATAGTTATATATAACGTAACAGAACTAATGGTTCTTTTTTTTTTTTTTTCAGAACATTCAAACTAAAAAAATTTTATTCTGTATTTGTAACGTAAAAAATAAAGTTCACTAAAAGATTACATAACAAATGCAAAAGGTAACACCATACATATCATGAAAGTTATTTTCAAAAAAAAAAAAATGAAGAAAGTTACATAATAAAAGAAAATTTAATGCATATGTACACAAAATCACCACACACTCATAAAGTTTTCTTTTTCAGTGAAATCATTTTCATTGAATCAAGATCTGTCATTGATGAAATATATATGGATTGCTATCATATGTCTCTCCGATCTCATGCACTTTATTATTATTATTATTATTTGCATTAATTAGCTGTAATTCGTAAGCAACAATTGATAACCACTTCTATTCTCCTATATATATATAAATTTTTTTAAGCTGGTCAACTAAAACTTCAAGTTCCCTTCAATGTTTCAAGTTCAATGTCATCAACAATCTCCTAATGATGATTAAACAAATGTTAGAAACTATGTGTCACAATCGAAAGCTGTACAGTGAAGTGGTGCAAGGCTGCAAACTAGCAAGCATGCATCGCAGTAATGGGATGGCATTAATGGGAATAGGAGTTTAATATATTCATGGTTTTGACTTAAAACAAAAATAAATAAATAAATAAGGTACATGTTGAAAGGTCAATGCTTTATTTTGTAACTTGTTTAAATGTAATTAAGCTTCCAACTGTTCTCACGATAATTGGTAACGTAACGAACTCTTTAAGCTATCTATTAATTGATCAAACATTGGCTTATAATTATTAGACCATTTGTAATGTTAAGTGCAGATGTGTAATGACCATCTTACTATTCGATACAATTATTTAATACTTCGATTTTATTCAAACTTCGTTAATCGAAAGTAGTGGGTAATTATAGATAATAGAATCATGATTAAATGATTGTTTTGATTCAGTATTAAGGTGAGTCAGTTCCTTTTTCCATTAAAATTCTTCCCGGACCAATTATGCACATAAAATATTAGTTTTTAAAACCATGCATTGGTTTGAAAAATTAAAAAAAAAAAAAAAAAAAAAAAAAAAAAGAAGAAAAAACCATTCATGCATTGATTTACCACGGTACTACGACGGGGGTAACAACATGAATTCAATCTTTTCACTCAAAATTTGCATATAAAATCATGCTAATCGATTACTATAAATCATTTTTTTCTTTTACGTATGTAGTTACAATGTAATTGGAAGTCCACTCACACCAATAATTAAACAAAATTATGTGGATCTGCTGATGTTTCACCGTCATATATGGCCTGAAAATTTATTTTCATAATACTAAGATAAATCTACTTTCACGCATATATACATGTTAATAAATCCATAATATGACACTTAAAACTTTGATAAGTGCAATCGTAGATGTAAAGAAAAAATACATTAGTTAACTATTTAAACTATGAGTAGATATGATTTCACTAATGAAATATTAACTATACATATTAACGTGAAATTCTCTATATACTACTAATATTCAAAATTTGCAGATTTTACGTAATTTCACATTTTTGAACTTATAATATTGGTAACGGTACGTGCATAGGTCTTTTTTGGACCACAGCAAACTATTACTCTAATGATGAAAGTAACAGATTTTCAAAAAATTTCGAAGAGCTGCATCAGAATCGGGTGCAATGGGGTCCACGGAATTCCATACTCGTACGTGAAGGCTGATGATCATATTATGTATTCTGATAAGATCATGATGATCATACATATATACACACAATATTTATGGACCCCTCCAATATATGTCCCACATATTTACTATACCTAATTGATTAATTAGTAACCATCAACTTTATACTATACAGGCAGGGAGAGGGGTCATTTCAAAAATCAAACTAGAGAGATCCAACAATAATAATAACATGCAACAACTTTATTTGACTTCAATGGCGGCCTCCTGGATTCAAATTTTGGTGAAAAGCTACTACAAATTTAAAGACAGAGAAAAGAACAAAAGCACTTCATGATTCATTTCATGACTCAGACCCCCAAACCCAAAAAGCAACACACTCTTTATAAGACCATGAACATTGTGTTGTCTCCTCACTACCAAAATGTCCACAATCAATAGTACTAGTACCACTACCATCATCGGAAGCTCATCAACATGGCAGACTGTGGCTGCGACAACGACCGACGGCGACCACCTATCGTGGAGGAACGTGGCGGCGATGCTTACTTCTGATCATCAATTGAGAAATAAGACATCAACGGAGAGAAATTACGAGTACTACATGTCAGAAAACGACGACTATTGTTGTAAAAAATATAGTAGTGCTTTTGGTACAACAAGTGATCATAATATTCCGATAATGGCGGCCCCCTTGAGGAATTTGTCAGTGAAAATCATGCAGCACAATCACGAACAGAAGTGGTACAAGACATTGCCTCCTGGTGAAATGCTGCCCAGAAATGAAGTCTTGGGAGGTTACATTTTTGTTTGCAATAATGAAACCATGCAAGAAGATCTCCACCGCCAACTCTTTGGTAATTTGCTTTTGCTTTCTTCTGTTTTGATTAGATTTTTCAAAGTGTAGGTTTGACTTGTATCTTAAATATTATTATCGTTTAGTTCTTAGATTTGTTATAAATGGTTTTGTTTGTTTTGTTTTTTTTTTAATCCAAATAAATTAAATTTGAATTAAATACTGTAGGGCTTCCACAGAAGTACAAGGACACAGTAAGGGCCATAACCCCAGGATTGCCTCTTTTTCTCTATAATTACACTTCCCACCAGCTTCATGGAGTTTTTCAGGTTTGTTTACATGTATAATATATCTCTAGTCATGACTAGGATCCTGAAAATAATTCGGGAAATAAAAAGGGCATACTATTGAGTATACACAATCGTGTTATTGTTTGTTTGAATCAATGGACCTATATATATAGATAGAGAGAGGGAGAGGATGATTTAGTTTGAATTAACGGCTTCAAACTTTTGACATAATTTTGAATTGGAAGGCTGTGAGTTTTGGGGGGTCAAACATAGACCCAACTGCATGGGAAGACAAGAAATGCAAAGGAGAATCAAGATTCCCAGCCCAGGTAATTGTTTTATTACATCTATATGGGATAGTCCTATAATTAATTACATAAAGTTGTATTAGGACTAAAAGGAACTTATTAATTATAATAATGAAGTGGTGATTGCATTAACAATTTGTAGTGGATTTCAGGTCAGAGTTAGAATCAAGAAGAAATGCAAACCATTGGAAGAAGATGCTTTCAGGCCTGTTTTGTACCATTATGATGGCCCAAAGTTTCGTTTACAACTTTCTGTACCTGAGGTATTATAATCTTTCGATAATGTTGGAGATTTCAATTCACAATTGAAGTTATATATTAAAATATTATCAATTTAAATATATAGATTTAAAAAGCATATAAATGATATTGTTAATTGATGTTTTGAAATGAATGTAACGCAATGCAGGCACTTGCATTGTTGGACTTGTTTAAGGAGGAGGAGCTCTAGAGGAGTACTAGAAAGACAACATGAATAACTTTATTCTGTACAAGCATTCATGGACAATTTAATTGACAAGATTAATGCAATTTAACTATTATAATTTAGAGAATGATATCTCATTTGTATCTTTTATCTTTTTCTTGTTAAGTAAAGTTTTCCGTAGTTCAGGCCCCTTCGTATTGCCTACAAAATTCTAGAAACTTTACAAGAATTTACATACAAATGTGCATGATGTAATCATCAATAATATATGTTGCAAAAGTATGGTTCTGCCCAACAATACCTAGTTAAAAATCCAAATATATATACATATATCAATTCATATTAAGTCAGTGCATCCTCATTTATAGGTATAAGGGTTATCCTCATTTATAGGTATAAGGGTTAACATATGCCTTGATGACATGCGTAAATAATTTTAATTTTTTGATACATCATGGATATTTCAATGAATTGGTTATATGCAAATTCAAAGTCGATCTTATATAGTTTATATATAATCTAATTTGAGTATATTATTTTAGGATTCAAATACAGCCACAACTTTTATATTTACTATTCAAACCTGATTCGATCCAATTTTAATCATTTTTGTAATATAAAGTATTAGAAAACAAAGATTTTGATCCAAAATCAGGAATTGGATATTCAGATTTGAGCAGAGCACTTTACAATTTTGAGATTTTGATCGAATTAATCGAAAATCTAAAAAAATCAAAATGTCTTTAAACCAAATTGGTTGGAAATGGTCTGACTAACACATCTACAATACACCAATCCTTCAACTTCTTTTATTATTAAAACAACAAATATAAATACGTAACTCCTCAATCACACTAATACGATGAGGACTTAATTTTCACTAAGTGCATTTTATAGGTATGTGTTTTTTTTTTTTTGTTTTTTTGAGTGTATTTTCACCAAGTGCATTTTATGGATTTAATTTTCACATCAACAAATTTGAATAATAAATTAGACTCTGACAAGTTACAGTAACAAAAATAACTCACATCTAATAAATTGTAAATGGGCCGAGATGTTCCCACCTAAAAAGGTGAAGTTGGACATGTAGTTGAGAAACCTAACATTCAAAACTCCTCTAATCTTAAAAGAATCAAAATCTAAGACTCAAAAATTAATCAAATCAGATGGCTTCTTCTCATAATTTTAATAACAATAATAATAATCACTTGTTCAAGCTCACACTCACAAACAAAAATGGAGCCTGCATCCACTCAGACTCAATCCGTGACTTTCTTTGATTTTCTTGATCGAATGCGCAACCCCGCCTCTATCGATCTCGTTCGCTCCATTAAGAGGTGCTCTCTCGTTCTCTGCTTTGTTCATGATCAAGTTAAGATTTTTATTGTTTTTGGTGTCGTTTGCATGCTTAAAGATGCCAAATTTGAGTGATTAAGGCTATTGGGTATTGACATTTAATGAATTTGAGTGTCATGCTCTAATGGGTATCGCTTGGTTTTTGAGAAATTTGATATTTCTTGGACTGCTTGGTTCATGTTCCTCTCAATGGTCATGTCTTCAAGATGAGATTTTTATTTTTATTTTTGTGTTGTTTGCATGCTTAAAGATGCCAGCTTTGGCTGTCTAAGGTTATTGGGTGTTGTGTTTCAATGAATTTGAGTGTCATCCTTTACTTGCTATTGATTGGTTTTGATGATTTTTAAGCTTTCTACAACTGGTTTAATTTATTAATATTAAGGGTTTGATATCTCTTAATTAAATGTTCATTTTTCGAGTAAGTAAAGTTTTTTGAATTTTTTTTAATCTCTTTGTGTCTTGTGGATATTGGGATTGTTAATGCTGTGATCAATCGTGTTCGGTTTCAGCTTCATTGTGTCATTTTCGTTTTACACTGCCAACCCGGAAAATGATGGGAAAAAAGTGCAAGACTTTTTCTTTACAATGGAAGCTGCTATCAGGGATCATCCCTTGTGGGATGGAGCAAGCAACGAAGAAATCGACTCTGCAATGGAGGTAAATTAGCAACTATTTAGAGGTTACTGCTGCTTTTGCTTTGTACATCGTGCTGATAAAGGTCTGCAAATTGGTATTGAAGCATTGCATGAAGATTTTCCTAGATGTAACTACAACGACTTTGTGGTGAATTGATTGTCTTGTTTATCTTTTTAATTTTTAGTAAGGTTGAGCTACATTTCTTTAGTTTGATGAACTTTTTATGTTAACAACTATTTGGTGTTGAACTTTTTAATCCAACAACTATTAATGTCTTCTATGTAGCTTGTAAAATGTTGGTTGTGAAATCATTTTGTGGTTCCTAGAATGCAATTAACATGGCATGTTCTTTTTACATGGTGTAAAACTTGTATGTTTATATATGATTAGACTAGTGTTTGATCTCTTATACTGCAGGGTTTGGAGAAATATGTCATGACAAAACTGTTTACTCGGACATTTGCGCCATTACCTGAGGATGTGAAGACTGATCAGGAAATATCTGAAAAGATATGCTTGCTGCAAACCTTTCTGCGGCCTGAGCATTTAGACATACCAGCAGTACTTCAAAATGAAGCTTCGTGGCTGGTATGACATCTGATCTTAGTTTTAAAGTTGGGAAGCTTGTTTAATCTGTTTTGAATCTAGTCAGAAAGTGCTTATGTTCAGGCATAGTTTTCTTCTTTTTTATTTTTTGATCGAATTCAGGCATAGTTTTCTAATTGCTAAATGTATTGGTGATCGATGATTGAGATGAACTGATCAATCTGTTCTGCCCTCATGGATTATAATGTGCATTGTGTGTTAGATAACTTACCATCATCATGGAAGGGGGTCATATACACAAGTGCAGTACTTTCATCTGTTTGCTGCTTTACATCTTATTTCTAATGTAGACCAACCTTTTGACTTAATTATTTGTTATATATTGGTGCATTTATTTGTAATTCTTCGTTTCTTCAGCTTGCAGAGAAAGAATTACAGAAGATCAATGCTTTTAAAGCTCCTCGGGAGAAACTTCTTTGTATTACAAATTGTTGTAGGGTGATCAACAATTTGCTTCTAAATGCATCAATGTCAGAAAATGTTGTACTAGCAGGGGCTGATGACTTTCTTCCTGTTCTTATTTATGTTGTGATCAAGGCAAGCTCTCCTTGGTAATAAGCCATTCTGCCTGTCATCATTTCTATAATTTTAATCCTGGTTCTTATTTCCTGCATATGTAGTCATTTCAATAATGTGGTTGGGCAATGTAGTCACAAACGGTGATGGTAAGAGGGAGCAGACATCTGAAAATATGTGAACTGTGCATTGTTCATACAGTGTTCTGAGATTATCTTTCAGCATATATATTCTTTGTTCAAAATTGGTTTTTTGGCATCCTTGGACCACGCATTTTTTGTTTTTATAACAAAAATGTTAGAGGGAAAAATGAAACTCATGATGTAAGTTGCTCATTCTGAAGTAAACGCTTTGGAAGAAGAGATTGCAAAATTAATAATACTTTTCATTCCACTATGACTGTCTGTAATTATCTGCGTTGCTCATAATTAAAGTCTTTTATTGATATCATCAGTTCTGTAATTACGTACACTAAAAATTTTTGTTATGGCTAAGTTGTTGATTTTTC
>CM034468.1:29392493-29414168 GCA_019925255.1 Litchi chinensis
TAATTTCCTGATATTATTTCAACCAAATTAGGAAATGTAATTAATTTATAATTCTTTCCTTTATTTTTCCTGATTATTTGGGAAGTGTAATTAATTCAGGATTCTTTTCCTGATTTATTGCTACCAGAATTGTAACGCCTCTTTTCCTATAAATAGGAGGCTAAAATCATTGTAAAAAAGAGAGACAACATTGAATAATATACTGTCACTCTGCAGAATTTAAAATATAGACAGTCGTGGACATAGGCTTATTATTGCTGAACCATGTAAAGGCTTTGTGTTCCTCGTTTGATTCTCGGTTTTTGTCTGTGTTCTTTCTTGGTATTTGTGCTTTTTCACATTGATTGCAGGCATTGGGCATTGATTACTCGTCGACTGAAAACCAACGTCGACATTTTGGTGCTAAAAGGAGGGCCTAAACTGCAATTTTTTTCATTCCAATTTATCGATTTTCGATATGGCAAAGACTAGATCAAACAGGTTTCTTGGAGATGATGACCAGGCGGAGAGTCACATGAACCAATCTCAGCAGAACTTGCAGCCTGTGCAGGATGCACCCATGCATGCAGCAGGCACGTCCCATGGACAGACACTCGGTGCCGCGACAGGCATCTCTCCTTTGCCTCCCCGTCAGACAGTTCCAATTGCCCCATTAGCCGAAGGGCAGAATGTGCTGATTCAGAGGCAAGAAGCGCTGGAGGATACGGTCAGACAACTCACAGAGGCCGTTAATATATTGGTGCAGGCTCAGGTATAGAACATGCCCAGGGTTGAAGTTCAGGCACCAAGGCATGTGCTCCAGCAACATGGAGCGATACAAGTACCTGACAGGCTGGCAAGGGAAGTCCCGCGTCCTGCAGGCTCAGCTCGCTCTTCCAATGCGCGCTCTAGGGCTGAAGGACACCCTGTTCATGAAGAAAGGGAGGTCGCGCGCCCCGCTAGCCTGGTGGTAAGGTTGAGCCAGGATGGAAACCGGCGGGTAGAGGTTGGGCAAGGTAGAGCCAGAGTTGCAGCTCGGCGATTTGATGATGAACAGAGACAGGGAGATCCCATTAATCTGAGGGCCTATTCGAAGAAGACGAAAGGTATGACCCAGAACACCCTGCCCCTAGTCATGATCACAGGAGGAGATATGAGCTCCGAGATCCCCAAGTAGAGGAGCTCCTCCAAAGGGTCCAGCAGTTGGAAGCGCGACTTGGAGTCCCGGAGCAGCGTGGGTTCTACGGAGATAGGACCCCATTTACAAGGGAGATTGAGACACAGCCTCTCCCTCTAAGGTTTAAGATGCCGAACATCCAACAATACAAGGGGGACAGTGATCCCTATGACCATCTCGACACTTTCAACGTTCAGATGGATCTGCAAACAGGCAATCCTATGGTGAAGTGCCGAGTATTCCCAGCTACTTTGGGAGACATACCAAGGACGTGGTTCAGGAATCTCCCAGTTCGCAGCATAGGCAGTTGGGAAAAATGCCAACAGAAGTTCGTTGGCCAGTACAGGGCTTTAAGAAGGCAGCTCGCTCCATCCTGCCACCTAGCTACAATTTTTCAGCGTCAGGGTGAGTCGTTGAAAGAATATATCACCAGGTTCAGACGCGAGGTCGCAAATGTTGAACACCCGTCAGAAGAAAGTATACTGATAGCGATCTCAGCTGGGCTGCGCAAGGATGAAAAGTTATACGAAAGCATTTACAAGTCCCTAGTGAAGGATCTGGGCGAATTCTATGAGCGAGCTGCGAAGGAGATTAGGTGGGAAGAGACCTTCGGCCCGAAGAAACAGAATCAGAAGAATGAAACGGCAGTTCCAGCCAGCCAAAGAAGAGAAACAATGGCAGGAACGAAGAAGGAAGAAATAGTGACTCGAGTAACCAGATCGCCAAAAGAGCGAGGAGAGAGCCAAGGTATGAGCGACCTCAACGTCAAGGTCGTTATGAAGGATACAGTGTCCTGACGGCATCACCGGACAGGATTTACGCTGCGGAAAGGAATAAGGAGGATTTTGGGAGGCCCAATCCTATAAGGGCTCCCGTTCATCAAAGAGATCAAAATAAGTTCTGTGCCTATCATAATGAGGTAGGGCACAGTACTTCGGACTGCTGGTCGCTGAAGAACGCCATTGAAAAATTGATCAGGCGAGGTCGCTTGAGAGAATATGTGGCAAGACCTGTTGACCAGCGACCTCACCAGCAACGACCTCAGCACAAACAGCCAGCACAGCAGCAGCCCCTACAAGCTCTTGAACCAGAGCATGAACCTGCGGTAAGAACCATTTTTACCAGCCATGGTGGCCCCCATATAACAAGTGATTCCAACAGATCGCATGAGAGGTACGTCCGAGAGGCGAATCATTCTTTTCAGCTCAATGGGTCAGAAGGATCTGCAAAAAGGGCAAAGCCGACCTCGGACGAGATTGTGTTCACAGATGAAGATGCTAAACGGGTGATTTGGCCTCACAACGATGCGGTAGTTATACGAGCTAAAATCAGTAATATGGAAGTTAGGCGCATCATGATTGATACTGAAAGCTCAGTAAACGTGATGTACAGGAGCTGTTTTAATCAAATGGGGCTGCGAGCAGAACAGATGAGACCATCCCCAGAACCTTTGTATGGTTTCACTAGAGATGCTGTAGTACCAGTGGACCAGATCAAGCTACCATTGACTCTGGGGAGGCAGGTCGTCAAGCAACAACTCTGACAGACTTCTTGATAATCGACTGCCCATCAGCCTATAATGTGGTCCTGGGGAGACCAGCTATGAACGAGTTGGATATGGTCACTTCAACCAGAACTCTGACAGTAAAGTTCCCAACTCCTAATGGCATCGGGTGTGTTCGAGGAGAGCAGCACTTAGCCCGACGTTGCTATGAAGATGCTGTGAAGATGGGCGTGAAAGGAAAGAAAGTGAACGTGGTCTCGGGGGGTGAGCCACGAGTTATGACTGAGAAAGGAGTCAGTCACAACTTGGACCCTCGCGAGGTAGATGCAGACCGAGCTACTGGTCCAATTAAAGAATTAGAGGATGTACAAGTCAGCGAGGTAGATCCAGAGCGGTGCCTGAAGCTGGGCAAAGGATTAGCTCCGGAATTGAAAGCCCAACTCGTTGACTTTCTGAAGGTGAACTTGGATGTGTTTGCATGGAATCATGAGGACATGGTTGGAATAGATCCCAAGGTGATGTCTCACAGGCTGAACATAGATCCTCATTTCAAGTCAGTTCGCCAGAAGAGAAGGGCAATGACAGGGGAACGTTACTTAGCACTGAAAGAGGAGGTAGACAAGCTGCTGGTTAACAAGTTCATCAAAGAAGCATACTACCCGACCTGGGTCGCCAACCCTGTGCTAGTGAAGAAAAAGAATGGAAAGTGGAGAACTTGCATCGACTTCACTGACCTGAACAAGGTGTGCCCTAAGGACAGTTTTCCCCTGCCAAGGATAGACCGGCTCGTGGATGCTACTGCTGGCCACGAGCTTCTGAGCTTCATGGACGCATATTCGGGATATAACCAGATCCCAATGAAACTTGAGGATGAAGAACACACTTCATTCATGACTGATCGAGGATTGTATTGCTATAAGGTGATGCCCTTCGGGTTGAAAAACGCTGGAGCGACCTATCAGCGCTTGGTGAACATGATGCTCGAGGAGCAAATCGGAAAGACCATGGAGGTCTATGTTGATGATATGCTAGTGAAATCCAAGCAGATAAGTGACCATGTTCGCGACCTGAGAGAGATGTTCCAGATTCTGAGGAGTTACCAAATGAAGTTAAATCCGCTCAAATGTGCGTTTGGAGTAGCTTCTGGGAAGTTTCTAGGGTTTATGGTCAACAGTAGAGGAATTGAAGCAAACCCTGAGAAGATCAAAGCATTGATCGACATGAGATCACCAGCCAGGGTGAAGGATGTACAGAGCCTCAACGACCAAGTTGCTGCATTGAGTCGGTTCATTTCGAAAGCTACTGATAAGTGCATTCCTTTCTTTGATATATTGAAGAAGGCCAAGAGCTTCGAGTGGACTGAACAGTGTGAAACAGCTTTCCAGCAGTTGAAGGAATATATGGGGCGAGCTCCACTCTTGTCTAAGCCCAAAGGAGAAGAAAAACTGATTTTGTATTTGGGGTGTCACAGCAAGCTCTGAGTGCTGCACTGGTGAGGGAAGAAGAAAAAACACAGCTTCCAGTGTATTATGTAAGCAAGCGATTGCAGGATGCTGAAACTAGGTACTCACAGATGGAGAAACTAGCTTACTGCCTGGTGATTGCATCTAGGAAGCTGCGACCTTACTTCCAGGCTCATACAATTGAAGTCCTCACCCAGTACCCGCTGAAGCAAGTCTTGCAAAAGGCAGACACCTCTGGTCGCTTGTTGAAATGGGCAGTAGAGCTCGCACAATTCGATATCCAGTTCAAGCCGAGGACGGCTATCAAAGCTCAGGCTCTGGCAGATTTCATTGCAGAATTTACCGGACTTGCGGATGATGAAGCTGAATCTTCTGAAGACCCAACTTGGGAGCTTTATGTTGATGGATCGTCCAGCGAGCAGAGGGCAGGAGCTGGAATCCTACTGATCAGTCCTGAAGGTCACAAAATCCTTTGTGCGTTAAGGTTTGGCTTTAAAGCAACAAACAATGAGGCTGAGTATGAAGCCCTGCTCACGGATCTGCGTTTGGCTAAGGAGATGCGAGCTGAACGATTGAAAGTTTTCAGCGATTCACAGCTCGTTGTGTACCACATATTGGGGGAATATCAAGCCAAGGGACCAAAAATGGCCCTATACCTCTAGAAAGTTCACGAGCTGCTAGGTGCGTTTCAGAAGTACGAAGTGAAGCAGATTCCATGAGCTCAGAACGCACATGTAGATGCTTTAGCTCGCTTGGCAACCACACGAGATGCAGATTTTCTTGGGGCAATCCCAGTTGAATTTCTACCAGCTCCAAGTACGGAGGAGAAGAATGTGATGATGGCAATATCAGTGCAGCCCGATTTCTGGATGAGCCCGATTCTTGCTTATTTACAGGACGGAAAGCTGCCAAGCAACAAGCTGAAGCCAGACGTCTACGAGCTAGAGCAGCCAGATATTGCATCTATGATGATTCATTATACAAGAAGGGGTTCTCAGCTCCACTGTTAAGATGCATTGATGGCCCTGAATGTGAAAAAGTATTAAGGCAGATACACGAAGGCCATTGCGGGAACCACGCTGGGGGGTTATCTCTAGCTCAAAAGGCACTTTGTCAAGGTTTCTATTGGCCCACCATGAGGCAGGATGCCATTAACTTAGTGAAAAAATGCGACAAGTGTCAAAGGTTCGCCCAAGTTCCACGAGCTCCACCAGCTTATCTTCAACAAATGGTGAGCCCGTGGCCCTTTGCCATTTGGGGGATGGATTTGATTGGACCTCTACCAATGGCTCGTGGAAGATGCAAACATGCAGTGGTAGCAATAGATTACTTCTCCAAGTGGGCAGAAGCGAAGGAGTTGGCAGAAATCTCCACCACAAAGATTGAAAAGTTTGTGTGGAGTAATATCATTTACAGATTTGGGGTTCCACAGCAGATCGTAACAGATAATGGGACTCAATTCAGCAGCGAGCAGTTTCTCAGGTTCTGCAACGACCTCAAGATCGTTAAAAGCTTCTCAGTAGTGGACCATCCACAGGCCAATGGCCAAGTTGAAGCTGTGAACAAGATTATCAAGCAGACCTTGAAAATGAAGCTGGAAGCAAAGAAAGGAGCATGGGTAGATGAGCTTCAGAAAGTATTGTGGTCTTACAGAACCACAGCTCGTAGCTCCACTGGCGAGACCCCATTCTCAATGGTGTATGGATCTGAGGCTATGATCCCAGCTGAGTTTGAAGTCACCTCGCAAAGAAGAGCAACCTTCAATCCAAATGACAACGATCAGCTACTTGCAACAAACCTGGACCTGCTTGAAGAACACAGAGAAACGGCCAGGTTGAGAGTAGCTGTTTATCAACAGAGAATAGCGAGGTACTACAACAAGTATGCTCGGATTCGCAGATTCAATGTTGGAGACTTAGTTTTACGTCTCATTCTGCCAGGAGCCCGCAAGCCAAGTGATGGATCCTTAGGCCCGAACTGGGAAGGACCCTATGTTGTCAAAGCAAACCTAGGGAATGGAGCTTATCGCTTAGTTAATGAAAACGGGGCTGAAGTCTCTCGAGCTTGGAATGCCGAACATCTCCGCCCTTATTATCAATAAACTCTTTGTAATTTGTAATTCAAATTTATTCCGGATAATGAAAGTTCTATTTCCCCAATTTGTGAGTCAACTTATTTCACTAGGCTAACGGGCTCCGAGCTAAACAGCTCGCTTAAATAAAAAAAAAAAAAAGAGCCTAAAAAGCAGATGACTAAGTGTTTCTGCATAGCTCGCCAAAATAGCCTAAAAAGCAGGCGAGGTGACGACCTCTGCATAGCTCGCTCAAATAAAAAAGAGCCTGAAAAGAAGATGACTAAGTGTCTCTGCATAGCTCGTCAAAAAAGCCTAAAAAGCAGGGAGGTGACGACCCTTACATAGCTCGTTGTAAAAAAAGAGCCTAAAAAGCAGGCGAGGTGACGAACCCTGCATAGCTCGCTCAAATAAAAAAGAGCCTAAAAAGCGGGGAATGTGACGACCCCTGCATAGCTCGCTGTAAAAAAAAAGAGCTTAAAAAGCAGGCGAGGTGACGACCCCTGCATAGCTCGCTCAAATAAAAAGAGCCTAAAAAGCAGGCGAGGTGACGACCCCTGCATAGCTTGCTTAAATAAAAAATAAAAGAAAAAGGCCTAAAAAGCAGATGACTAAGTGTCTCTGCATAGCTCACCAAAAGAGCCTAAAAAGCAAGTAAGGTGACGACCCCTGCATAGCTCGCTACAGTAAAAAGAGCCAAAAAAGCATATGGCTAAGTGCCTCTATATAGCTTGCTAGAATAAAAAAGAGCCAAAAAAGCAGATGGCTAAGTGCCTCTGCATAGCTCGTCAACATTCTAACAGACCAATTACTTGCACTTACAAAATTTTATTAATTGTTGAATTAAGTAATTGCTTTAATCATTATCAGATTTTGAGCTTGTTGACTATCAGCTCACAAGAAATTTGATAACTCTAAAAGATTGAAGATCACAAAATATGATATCACGAAATAGCTTAAATGCATTCAACATTCGCCTCAGCGATCTGAGCTTCCTGACCTTGTATTCTGCCCTCGGTCAAGCGAGCTATATCATCTTTGGCCTCCTCCAACTCGTCTTCCAGCTTCCTTATTGCATCATTTGTAGCCCTTGTCTGCCTTCTCCGCTTCATCGCAGCAAGAGCACTCTGAAAATGTTATGAGTTAGCATTTAATCAAGTAAATAGGTCAACAGATAAGGGAAAATGACTTACTAGCATGGAATGGCGAGCTGCGAATTCGTCGAGATCTTCACCCCTAAGATACCTATTTTCCAAGACATTTGCATGGGTAAGCATGATCGTTTCCCAGTTGTCAAGGAAGGAGGTCAAATATCTTCCCCCAGGCCCAATCTCAACGGCTGGTCTCGTTGGCGAGGGGGTCCTCTTAGCTTCTGGAACATCGCGTTCACTATCCCAGGTAGCGGTAGGCCGCGCATGAATGGTGTGCTTAGTTACTCTTTTACTGGTGTCAGCCCCGGCTGCCTTGGGATCGACCTCGAAGGAAATTTCCTTTTCTTTCCGTAGAAGAACCACCCATTTTCCATGCTGAGGGGTGACTTTAGGAAGAGTCCCCCTTGGCTACGAGCTATGATGCAGAATCGATTGAAGGTCCGCAGGTGCGGTTGAAAGTGACACTTCGTTGGGAGCGACAGCCACATGAGCCTGGTCGTTAATATATGGCTTTGAGCGTTTTGAAGGGACCGTTGGAGTGGCTAAGGCCTCAGCAGGCCGTTTCGTTGAAGGAGTTGAGGAGGCTAGAGATACGGCAGGACTTGCAGGAGGAGATTTCAAAAGCACAAGTTTCCTCCTGTTGACTGGAATTCGCTCAGAGGAAGGAACAGAGGCTGGAGCACGAGCTGGAAATGACAGTGAAGCCCCTGGGATAGGTGTGTGATGTGGGGAAGAGGATGAGTCAACTTGTACAGAAGGGGCTGTGTGGGCTGGATCTGATCCTGTCCGAACTGAAACAGAAGCTGGAGGAGTCGTTTATGATGCGCCCTTTGAGGGAGCGCTAGATGAAGTTAATTTTGCCCGAACTGGGGCAGGAGCCGGAGAAGTAGTTTTTCGAGATGCGCCCTTCGATGGGGCACGAGCTGAAAGCGATTTCGCCTTAGGTGAGGCGCGAGCAGGAGCACCTTGGGTAGAAGCCTTCCGAGCTGGAGAAGGTGGACGAGTTGTACCCGCTGCTTGTGTAGAGATTGGTTGCAGAGGTCGGGAAGCAGGCGTGTCCCCCACCAGAACTGGAACTTCAAAAACAGAAAGAAGTTTAGGGTTATCACCGGTCTTGCCTATGTCCTCCTCAGATCGCAGAAGAGGGGATTCCTTAGGATGAGCAAGGCCGTAAGCTCTAAGGACAACATCGTCAAATTTACTGTTGATGCCCGCGTCCTCTGATTTTGCGAGCTTGTCAAGAGCTCGTTTCTCCTCGCTGTTGAGAGGAGATTCGTCCATTTTTTGCGTTGCAAAGCAAGACATTTTTAGAAAACAAAACAACAAGCTCGGTTCAGCTCGTAATATATTATCCTGCATACCTGGTTCTAGAGAATAGCTAAAATTTTGGAGACTTGCAAGGGAGGGACACGAGACGTAGAACCAGCTCGTCTTGTACGGACCGATGTTGGACTTGTCTTTCGCTTCTCCTTTGGGCAAGAGATCTTTGTATTGCGACGGACGAGCTGTGAGGTAATAAATGCCCTCCGATTTCTCTCCTTCTGCTGCGCTCAGAGCCTTGAAGGATAGAACTGCTGTATAATTTTTGGAGTAGGGGGAGGAAGGCCGTTCCTGAGGAAGGCCACGGCCAGCAAGGTCAGCTGTGCGTAGGAGTTTGGAGTTAACTGGAATGGTGCGAGCTTGACCTTATTGAGAAATACGATCAAGTACGGTTGAATGGGGAACCGTAGCCCCAGCTCGAAATGTTGAACACTGACGGCGACGTATCCCCTTGGTGGATAACATGCATGATTCTTTGAATCAGGTAGCAAGGCACGACAACCCAAAGGGATGTGGAATTGAGTGACAAGTCCTTCCACCTCAGGACGCTTTAACGATGAAGGATGATGAGCGAATGTATCCCGAGCTTCTCTTCCCTGTCTAGCATGTGCTCGGGCTTCATCTCGCTCACGAGCTTCACTGCTTGGAATAATTCCCTTGCGAGCTCCGCTTGAGGACATCTGAACAAAAGAAAACAGTCAGACTATGTAATGGAGGGTTCAGTCAACAAAAGCAACGACCTGCAAGCCAACAAGACTACAACAATCCTAAATCAACAGTCAAGCATGCATTACAAGTCACAAACAGTAGTCCAGTCGTGAACAAGTAAAAAACCAGATCAAACCAACAGAAGAAGAAAAGCCATATTCAATAAACAGAAAACTCAGAATAATGAAGGTATAACAAAATGTCATTGCAGGAACAACAATGGTGGTGAAACAAAATACAAACATGACATCGATTCAAAAATAATAAAATAAATAAATAAATCAATCAAATGTTGCCTTGAATCGCTGATGGAAAATGTGAAGACGGTGACTAGAAGTTCTCTGAACTTGGTCTCTTGGTTTCTTGGTTGCTTGTTTACTTTTTATATAGACAAGCGATCTCAAACCCCAGCCGTCAGATCTCTGTGTAATGTAACCGTCATTAATCCAATGGTACAGAGCGAAGTACGGTCGTGTAATCATGCAGCCGTCAGTTGAAAAGATGTGCGTATTAAATACGCGTGTAGGGGATATGCAGGCGTTGTTTCAGTTACCCCCTGCATGACTGCCACGTGTCGCAGTTGAAAAGGGAATGAAAAGGTGCAGAGGCGGTTATTCAAGTTATCGTGCCAAGGAAGCTAGCTTTTACCAGCAAGATTAAGCTCCCAGCTTGCAGAGCGAACTGAGAGCTGGGGGCTGATGTTATATGTATTTTTCGGACTCATTAAATGGGCTTGTAAAAGCCCAATTTAGGCCCGATAAGAAGACCCGATAAGGTCAACCCAGTCAAAGCCCATCAGACGAGGCCCAGTGTTGATTCTAAGCCCAGCAAGCTCTTCAGCTCGCTCAAAGAAATTCTCCAGCTGGCATCAACAGACCTATAAGCACAGCCAGATCGCAGCTCGCCTCATGTGAGCCCGTCTCCTAACGAGCTAGAGCTCGAAACCGCCATAATAAGCAGCTTGCTCAGAAGCGTAATTAATACAATATCTTCCAGAATAGGCAGTTACCTAATTCAACCATGATTCTCTCTCCAATATGCAGTTACCCAGTCAAATCGTAATTTCCTCATCAGATATAGAGGTCTACTCGAATTTAAATTCAAATCAACCTTATCTCGAGATAATTACAGTAATTTCCTGATATTATTTCAACCAAATTAGGAAATGTAATTAATTTATAATTCTTTCCTTTATTTTTCCTGATTATTTAGGAAGTGTAATTAATTCAGGATTCTTTTCCTGATTTATTGCTACCAGAATTGTAACGCTTCTTTCCTTATAAATAGGAAGTTAAAATCATTGTAAAAAAGAGAGACAACATTGAATAATATACTGTCACTCTGCAGAATTTAAAAGATAGACAGTCGTGGACGTAGGCTTATTATTGCTGAACCACGTAAAGGCTTTGTGTTCCTCGTTTGATTCTCGGTTTTTGTCTGTGTTCTTTCTTGGTATTTGTGCTTTCTCACGTTGATTGCAGCATTGGGCATTGATTACTCGTAGATTGAAAACCAACGTTGACAATTAATTTATTACTGATATAGGACAAGTTGCGGAGCATATGTTGCCATGTACGTATGCGACCTTTTGCAATCAAGAACGAATACATAGAAATCAAGAAAAAGCGAGACCGTTGTAGATGTCATTGCACTGAGGGCAGAGATTGCCAGAGACATGTATATGTACTCAAAACCGCTGTACAAAGTTAATAATTTTGGAAAATGGTTTGTAGACTCTGATGGAGAAATTGTATATAAATAAATAAATTTATTTATATATTTAATGTATTCATTCATTATTTGATTTAATTGTTAACAAATCATTTTATGAACATTATATTAATATTTTAACATATATTAATATTTGTTAATGTTAATATATTAACATTAACAAATATTATATTAATATATGTTAATGTTAATATATTAACACTAACATATATTAATATAATGTTAATATATTAATGTTAATATAATTAACATAATGTTAATATATTAATGTTAATATAATTATCTTAATGTTAATATATTAATATAATGTTATTATAATGTTAATATATTAATATAATGTTATTATAATGTACATATATTAATATAATGTTAATGTAATGTTATAATGTTAATATGTTAATATTAATGCTAACATTATAACATTACATTAACATTATATTAATATATTAACATTACATTAACATATTAACATTACATTAACATTAATATATTAACATTATATTAATATATGTACATTATATTAACATTAATATTATAGTATATAGTATTAATATTTATGTTATAGAATATTTTACACCAGAGTATTATGTTATAGTATATTGTATCATTATGTTATATTAATGTTAATATAACATTAATATATTAACATTATATTAATTATATTAACATTATAGTAATATATGTTAGTGTTAAAATATTAACATTAACATATATTATATAATATTTGTTAATGTTAATATATTAACATTAACAAATATAAATATATGTTAATATATTAATATAATATGTTGATATTGTATGATATTATAATGATCTTTTAAGTATATAGCAATTACAATATTATATATGTAATCCTAAATAATATAAACATAATGATATAATATAATGAGTGCATATTAAGATGTTATATACGGTTAATATATTATATGGACATTATACAATAGTTAATTATACAATTTAATGATATCATTATTAATATTAATTTATTGACTTAAATATTTTATAAACATTAAACTGATATCATTGTAATATATTATATAATATCTACATTTGTATTATATATATTATTAACATTACATCCATAAGTTATAAGCCATATTAGGATTATAGTTATAATAATTGTAAAATGATATGAAATATATTAACCATATTAATATGATATATTAAGATAACACACGTTATGGTAAAGGTATATTTATTATTACTAATATCATATGACTATTAATAAATGATAAAATTAATATATTTAGTTTTAAAATAGTGATATCGTTTGTAATAAAATTATACGCTCCCTAATCTATATAATATATTTAAATACATCCATATATAACGATTTGTAAAAATAATTTACTTAAAGAGAAATAAAATGAACATACAAATAGAAATAAATTCAACCCAAGTAAATACCAGTTTTTAGGGGTACATGAAAAACCGATACCGGTTTTTGAAGCCTTCTGGAAAACCGATCCACACTTGGCGTGTTGGAAAAAGTGGTGGCAAATGGATCGATTTTCGAGGAGGCCTGGAAAACTGATACCGATTTTTCAGACTTCCTTAAAAACCGATCGATGTACCTCTACATTGGGGAAATCAAAGGCAACTTGATCGGTTTTTCACCATATATGGAAAACCGGTACCGGTTTTCCATACTCGGTGAAAAACCGATTTTTGTGGTTCCGAGCTGATATGAAATGAGCCAAAAATAGTAGACATAGAATAATAATTTATACAACTGCATTAGTACATAATTGAGTAATTAACATAAAAATATTTACATATAACATGCATAAACAAAATGTCAATCAATTGCTAATCATCATTTTCGTCAGTAGCCACTTCTAGATCGGGAGTAGGAAACCGTAATAGACATCGACGTTGGTTGTGTTCAGTCTCATGACACAAACGACATCTTCTAGAGCGTGGCTCATTTTCAGTAGCATTTGAACTCGTTCCAACATCCGCACCCACGTCTGCGCTTGTCCCTTCACTGATAGAAGTTGGGGGGTTAGGGCAACGAAGACGGTTGTGTCCTCTCTGACCACATCTTCCACACTTTTTTCGACGATGATCTTCCCCAACTGAAGGGATCCGAACCTCCTTCAGCCTACCTACTTGTCTTTTACCTTTCGGTGGTAATACAATCATACTTCTAACTTCCGTTGAAACATTCCAACTGGCCAATTTAGGGACGGGATTAATCGGACGTGCATATGCAGCTTTTAGGCACTCCACGCTATAGTATTGACTGCAAAGTGTATCATAACTGATGCTCTTGAACTTGACATGTATCAACAATTTAAGTGTCATGCTATGATATGAAATACCGAAAAAAATAATGTATAATTACCATACCTGGCCACAGCACATGCATGAACACATGGCAACTAATCAAGGTTCCACTGCTTACACGTAGATGTGTGCTGTTGAATGTCAACCATTGCATCTCCTTTGCTATAATGTATGACACTTTAATGATACGATTCTGTAATGGGATTTACGCTACCTTCCGTGGATAAATCTTTTGCCAACATGATACGATCATATGCAGCGGTAGTAACATATGTTGTGAGCTTTTCAGCAGCAACACGTCTATTATTAAACAATCTCTGTAATATATTTCTTACATATTCATGTGCAGTTGTTATTGGCAAACGACGTGCTTGCATCATACAATTGTTAAGCGACTCTGCAATATTAGTAGTCATCATTTCATATCTTCTTCTTGGACAATGTGCTCGTGACCACCTGCTCACTCCAGCTTTAACCAAATCTCTATGTGTGGTCGACTGTAATGCACGTATTTCTTCCAATATTATGTTGCATTCATCAGGCACATAACAATATGCTGCATTGTAAAATGCATTTTCCACATCCGAATGCTTTTTACACTTTTGCTTAAGGTTTTGCCACAAGTGAAAAAAACATAACACATGTGGGACTTCAGGAAAAGCTGCTTTCATCTCATTCGATATGCTCTTATGACGATTCGATACGATCAGCAAATCGTCTGACACCCCGATTGCTCCTCTCAACTTTTTTAGGAACCAAGTCCACGAATTGTCTGACTCTTCGTCAGCAAATCCAAAGGCGATGAGATAAATCATCTCTGACCCATCTTTGCACGTAGCAAAAAAAATCACCCCTTTATATTCACCTTTCAAATGAGTGGCATCAATAGCAACAACTGGTCTCATGTAAGACCGAAAACCCTCAATGGAAGCTCCAAGTGCAACGAAGGAATACAAGAATCGGTTGTTTTCATCTCTCTTGATTGTTGTAATTGTGCCGGGGTTTGCAAGTTTTAACATCTCAAAGTAGGACGGAAGCTGTTGATATGATTCATCCACTTGCCCATATGCTAGTTTTTTTGCATATTGTAAAGCCTTCCAAGCTTTACTATATAAGATTTGCACTCCATATTGCTCTAGCATTTCTCCAACCAAACGATTAGGTGTATAAAGATATCTTCTCATCTTTTCTGCATACAATTTTTCGATCATAATAGCCTTCACACTCTTCATATGTGATTCCATGGCTGTCTGACGACACGTGTGTTCCGCTACATAGTTCAATACAAACCACATTGAACAACCTTTTCTGCATCTTGCACGAACAATAAAGCTACAAGTTTTATCTTTACAACCGGCTTCAAATCGCTCCGTGTCCGAACGTCTAACCCGATATTCAAACTTAGCTTTCAGAGCATATTCGCCAATAGCTATAGTAATTTCTTCTTTACTAGTAAAGAATGCTCCTTTATACAACGTACCACGTTGGTAAACGGTTGACGTAGCGCTTGAAGTAGCTTTAATGTCCCCCAATTCTACACCAGGAACAATCTAGTATGGTTGTGAAGCATTGTTCTGAAATTGTAAACCTGAAAATCTTATTTCTGGAAACTCTTCTTCTTCTGCTACATCATTAAATGGAGTTTCCTCTTCATCACTATCTCCGGTTTGCTCCATCACCATTATCATCTGTGTCTTCATCTTCATCATCAATACCATAATTCGTATAGTCATCATTAACGTTACGAATGAGACTTTCAACCGATGTAAATGGGGTGACAAAAGTATCAACTTGATTGCTCCCAATACCTGAAGTGAGATAAAAATGACTTTCAACCATATGTGGATTTACTGGTCTATCCATATTTACCTCGTCATGTCTTATGTCTGGAATTGAATCAGTGACAAATGGATGAACGGTACGCCTACTAACCCCAGCTCCAAAATCTCTGGCAATCTTATCGATATAAATCTCTTTAACATCAATATTTTTTATCGCCATCAAACCAACAACACCAAGATCGGACATGATACGTATCTTTTTAACATGACCATTTGTTGTACTTTGTAGTAAATAATATATACGGATATCCCACATTTTTCTATCAATAACAGCCTCTCTGTATACAACATCCACTAATGATGAAAAACTACTATTTTTGTGGACCCCACACATGATCGACTCCCCTCCAATGTAATTACATCCATTCCACTCTCCGTCAAAGTTGATTACAACGGTCTCTTGAGCCATTCCTGCAATATTCAAATCAAATAATAATTAAATCTCATTTCAATAGGGTAATATTATAAAATATAATCATATCGAATCATATTCAATACATAGCAACACAAACATATAAAAAACCATGAAAAATGTGCTAAATTCGGTTTTCCAGTGAAGTTATCGGTTTTTCATTCTCTCAAAAACCATAAAAACCTTAATTCGATTTTTCATTTCCGGTCAACCCGAGCAGTCGGTTTTTCAGGCACTGAAAAATCGGGGCACTGAAAAACTAATCCCACTAAGTGGAAAACCGATTATCAGTCACGAAAAACCGATTTCGTCGCAGATTTTGTAGATTTCGTCGCAGATTTCATAAACATTTAGATCTCACAACCAAATCATTCTTATAGTCTTTTAGCTAGCAATATGAACAAAACAACCTAAAAACCAACCAAAAAAACTCATACATTACCTTTCAAACTTAAATGGAAGAAGAATCTTCAAAACCTTCAATGGTGTAAAGCTTCAATGGATGCAAAAACTTCAATGGTTGAAGAAACTCGAATGACTAATCCCCTCAATAAATTGTTTTTCAGTTGCAATGGATCTCAAAAATCATTAATAACCAAATTTTCGTAATTTTCAGCTGCAATAGAGAAGATGGAAAAGGGAGGATATTGGTAGGAGGAAGAAAGTTATTTTCGTAATTTCATATTTGGGCATTTTAGTCATTTTAACTTAAGGGTATTTTGGTAATTTCATATTTGAGTATTTTAGTGCTTTTAACTTAAGAGCATTTTGATAATCTTGGGTATACAATGGAAATAGTTTGTTTGAGAGGTCAAAAACAAATTTTTTTAAGTAATGGATAAAAACAATTTTTTTTTTTTTATTTGGGTAAAACCAATAAATTTCTCATTCACAATTCACAAATGCTTAGACTCACTGGATGATACCAATGGGATTCTCCTCGTCCTCATCAATTTTCACATTGTTTTTATTTACTTAATTAGAAAGTTTTTTGCTAGAACTTCTATGATAGCTAGGAGCTTCGTGGATGGAAGAATTACCCTAAAACTAATCATCCCATAACTGTTGAGAATGAATTGGATGAAATGTTCAATTTATCAATCTTTTCAAGTTGTCCTCTTACAAAACTAAGATCGGAAAACTTCAAGAAAAATCAATCATTCAAAAGCCATTAATGGAGAATTCGTTCTAAAGTTAAGATTAGTAATCCTTGTTTAAGATCATACCATTTTGATATCATACATACGTGCATATATAGAGGAACATCATTGAAAAGATTCAAAAATGAGTTCCTCATTACCTTTATCCCTTAGGAACCGTGCGAGATAGAAGTCTCATCCATGTACTGTTAAAGAAAAAAAAGAATGAAAAATCCTCCTTTTAGCTCTCCTACGTAGCCATATCTATTTTCCCTTTTTTTAAAAATAATTCTTTCTCGATTTTTACTAATACATATTATTTTAATATAATAAGCATGATATATTTATATATTAAACATATTATGTGATAAATTTTCGCAACGAAATTTTATGTTTTATCTTAACGCTAAAGTCATAATTTTTTAATGTGGTATGACGTTTATTGGGGTCCGTCGAGCTTACACGAGAGACTTTCGCTCTTCTAAATGCTAACCACGATCTAGAAGCATATAATTCTGTTTTTGAAAATTAGAAGCATATAATTGATCAAGCACTTTCTCCATCAAACATTGTAAGCAACATCGAACTCAATAAGTGACAAAACATAGACATTTAAATTAACAAAAACGAAAACACAGCCGGCCACCAATATTTTCCATTACAATCATAGGACCCACATGCATGCATCGTTTGAAAATTAGATTGAAAACACCACACCTTTCCTCCTCTCAATGCATTCGCATACAAATTGATGATCATCACATCCCTCAATTTTGATTTCTAGCAGCTACACAATTTGTTTTCACAACACAAAAAACAGAACTTTTCAAAAACAACGAAAAATGGGCTCAGTTGTTAAACTTCCATTGAAGCTGCGGATCCTCTTTACAGTCTTCAGATTCGTTTTAAGACTCTCTCGCCGCCAAAATGGCACCGTCAACCGCCGTCTACTGAACTTCGTTGAAATCAAAACCGCTCCCTCCAAAACCCCTCGAAACGGCGTCGTTTCATCTGACACGGTCATCGACACGACCCGTAACCTATGGTTCCGTCTCTTCATCCCCACCACCGCCACATGCACCGCCGTGAATGGCAGAAGGTTACCTATTATTGTGTATTACCACGGCGGTGGATTTGCGCTCTCCTCCCCCAGCTCGTTCCCCTTCGACCAGTGGTGCCGCCGGCTGGCCAAAGAGCTTTGCGCCGCCGTGGTGTCAGTGAACTACCGTCTCTCGCCGGAGTACCGGTATCCGACCCAGTACGAGGATGGTTTTGACGCGTTGAAATTTTTGGATGATAATTTAGAGTCTCTTCCGGTCAATGTGAATCCGAAATTGTGTTTTCTCGCCGGAGATAGTGCCGGTGGGAACTTGGCACACCATGTGGCGGTTGAAGGCGGCGCGTACGAATTTTCCCAGTTGAAATTTATCGGGTTGATAGCTATGCAACCATTTTTCGGTGGAGAAGAGAGGGTCGGATCCGAGATCCGCAATCCTGGGCGCCCGATATTGTCTTTGGAGGATACGGATTGGTATTGGAAGGCTTTTTTGCCAAACGGGTCGAATCGGAACCACCCGGCAGCAAATGTTTTCGGACCCAATTCAACTGTTGATGTATCCCGGGTCAACTATCCGGCAACATTGATTTTGATAGGTGGGTTGGATATATTGAATGATTGGCAAAGAAGATACTATAATTGGCTGACGAGTGAAGGAAAAGAAGTGAACTTAGCGGAGCATCCAAATGCATTTCATGGATCTTATATGTTCGATGAGCTTCCCGGGTCATCGTATTATATCAAGGAGATTCAAGGATTTATGCAAAAACGAATAGAAAAAGAAAATTGTTAGCATCGATCAGAGCGTAATAATCATTTACCATATTTTGTCATTGTGTATTTATGTTGTGATTTTCGTTTATGCTTGATATCCGTTTAATGTTATTTAAATTGTGTTAGAATAAGTTGTAATGGAAAATAAAATATTATTTTGTTTTGATAATGCCTAAAAATCTTAGTTCATTTCAAGTCTCACAATATTCTTTATTGAATTATATTGGATGATTTTGGTTAATCTCTTGTTCAAAGATTCCTCTCATGGTTTAAGATATATGAGACTTCCTATATCTTATTCAAGTATCTAATATTCATTTGTTTAAAGATGCCTAATAATTTGTAATCCAAAGCAAAATATTAATTTGTTTTGATAATGCCTAAAAATCTTAATTGATTTCAAATCTTATATTTTTCTCTCGAGTTATATTCAATGATTTTGATTAATCTTTTATTCAAATTTTCCTATCACGGTTTAAGTTTAAGGTATATTAAACTTCTTGTATCTTTTCCAAATATGTAACGTTCATTTATTCGTAAACAGTCGATCAAATTGACGTTCTTACTAATTATGCATGAGATCTTAAGCTTTGGATGGAGAAGGATTCTTTCCCATTTGCAAAATTTGTTAGAGAAAGAATATTCAAAAATATTTCATTATGTTTGAAATATCATAAAAGGAAAGACAATAAAGTTGGTAAATAAAGCACGCAAAGGACTACTTTTCCACACTACTTGAATTCATTAATTAATAGCCTTTACATATACAATACACTAACAAACAAAAGCATTAAAAAATAATAATAATAAAAACCGGACACTTGACCATTACAGCCAGTAATACAGAAACGTAGTCCTTTTTTTTTTGCAGCAACTTTGCTAAAAGGTTGATCATCATTAGTCACAAATAACAGACTGCATTAACAAGGAAACAATTAACATGTACTGCAATACTAATAAATATAAAATGCCTAAAAACTTGGACATGACAAACGATTTTGACTACCTATTTAACATATAATGTGTCTTTTTTTACAATATATTAAAAAAATAAATTAAATCTTAAACTCTTTATTCAAACTTTTGAATTTGTTAGTGTAAAACTTAGAATGGTGTCAAAATCAACATGACAGAAGAAAAAAAATAATAAAGACAAAGTTCATATGCGGAAATTGGTTTTTTTTCATGAGAAAAATGATTATTATAAATTTCAAAATCCATCCGTCCAAGAAATTGGTTTTCCACATGTGGAAAATAATATCGTTCTTTGTCTTCTAAAGGACAAAAATTTAAAAAAGGAATAGTCAAATTGGCCTTAAAATTGGTTGATGACTGCTTTGAATAAATCCTACTACTCACCTTACAAAGTTTAGTTGAATGTGTCTATGGCATGCGAGTGCAGGTACCCCTGCTCACCCCTCCTATTAATTGCTGTCCAATATCGATCAATGATAATAACAACACCATCCATTGAACCTAAGAAAAATTGATTATGTTTCAGTAGAGATTTATCATCTATAATCTATATAACTAATTTATAGGTGTCAACTGTTATTAATTAATGCACATACAATAGTGGCAAACGGTTCATTTTATTCCAATTTATATAGGTAAATATAATTCATTTGATTCAGATTTTAATTTGACTCTAACTTTAAAGATTCATTGTTTAGATACAAATCAACTTTGATAATAAATTTGAAGTTTGAAAATATGAAAATTTGGATTCTTTACAACATTTAAAATCCCATCCGATTGTTATTTAGGTAACCAAAATTCTAAAACATTTTATGTCCCTATTTCTTTTTAGGGACCAATCCAATTGACCTCAACAAATATCACTCAAAACTTCAATAACAATATCACTTCATGTCGGTCCAAATTGGAAAGAAAATGGTACTCTCATGTCTAAACTACTAATATGTACAAGTACAACCAACTTTCAATGCATTGCCCACTAACAAACGCCATAACTTTGCATGAGAGGACAGCAACCTAATAATTGGCAGGACATGAACCACTAGCCAACTCATTCTACCCTTTAGCTAAGGATAGGGACACGTTTTTGGGTAGCATGTGATTAGGTACTTATAAAATAGAACACGTTGTATAATGTCGGCGGGTTCAGCATGTAGCCAGTTCCTCAGCATGTACCTCTCCGACACGGAATAGGGATGTTGAATGGATTAGGACACTCTAAGTTGAGGGTCAAGAACGTGTCCAAGCACTACGGCCGCACGGAAATGGCTGGGAGGATCAGGCCTAAGCATAGGGTTAGAGTTCATGTGTAAATAAGTTATCAAAATTTTAGGTACAAAACGCGTCTGAAGTTTGCAGTTGGTGGTGCGATGTATCCCGTTTGGTATTGCTCCCATTGAGCCACTAGATCAAGGTTCGAATTACAACTTGCTTATTTGATTTATGGGTGATTTTTTCATTTTATGTGGGTTGTTCCTCTTATTATTGAGAACCTTAAATTCTGAGTTATACCTCGATAGTCTAATTAAAAGAGTCCAATAGTGATAAATATACTTATAATATGTATTTATAATATGTCAAAAAAAATAATACCCTGAAGTTCAAAAAGCTACTTGAACCTATATGAGTAAGTCCACTTTGAAAGGGCTCATGGGCAGGTCAAACCTCACAAAAAAAACTTTAAGGTTTGGCGGCCATCAAGCGTAATTGAGCATTAAAATTTCAGCTCAACCTAACTAGTCTGTTTAACCCATTTGACACATCTGGCATCCACACATTAAGCTTGAAAGAAATTATGGATCTAAATTATTTGGATTCAAATTCATTTGTCAAGGACATTATTATTAATTACAAATAAAAATAAAAGAGAACGAAGTTTTATTGAAAACGAAATAATTTTTACTGGTAAGAAAATCAAGAAAAGGAAGTTAATTTTTTAGGTGGGAGAAGCATTTTAGTTCTCTTTCCAAGCAAGGACTAAAAATTGTTGATTTGTATACCAATTCCGCTTAACTTATATTTAATAATCCATGTAACATTAAATTGGAAATCAAATGCCCTCTTCCCTATTTCATTTTTGA